>OY282521.1:16890978-17490978 GCA_958296335.1 Urtica urens | reverse complement strand
AAAACGTACCTATCATCTTCCATCCAAGCGACGGTATAGACAATGAGAACGGGAATGATCTCTCTAGTAATTGAGCGCCAAATTGATGAAGGAGTGTAAGAGAAGCGCCAAAATGAGCGTCAATCACGGAAATCAGGGATTGAAAGCCTTAATTGCGATTTGCAACGGGAATCATAAAAAAGGAAACTAAGGGAAGAGAGAGGGAAATCGGAAGATAATATATAAACCCCCTGAGAGAGAGCGAAAAATCATTTTGGAGAGAAAGAGAGCAAAATAGGTGCGATTTCGAAAGAGGGCGATTTCGAAACCCATTTCTCCGATTACTCCGTCTCCGCCGAACCCTAGCCTCCTTCAAAGACCTTCAATACCTTTGCCTGCGTCGATTCCTCTTTCTCCTTCTTCTTCTCCTTCTTCTTCTTCTTCTTCTTCTTCTTCTTCTTATTTTAGGGTTTCATCAAAAATCCCCGATCTAGTTCTGGTCTCCGCCGGAATCTGGAATTCGTCGTGAGTATCTCACGGTCGATCTTCCAAGCCGATCTCTCTCGGCCCCGGGTTGCGAGTTTACTCGTCCGTGGAGCTTTGGAATCGGTTTTGGCGGTGACTTCCGGGAGAATCACGCCGCGATTAAAGCTCTTCCGGCGAATCCTGTTACGTTTTCTCCTAAAATCGATCTTCTTTGCCTCGTCGCCAAACCCCGACGCCGCCGCAGGGCCGATCTCCATTGCAATATTGGCAAGAAGCTCGCCGGAGAGGGGTTTTTCAATTTTCTGCAGAGTCTGGAACGGTTGTGTCGATGAGCGACGTTGTTCGTGAGGCCAAGTCGCACGACTAATCCAGCTCTTAACCCCTCTCTGGCGACGATTATCGGAGAGCCTCTGCAATGGAGACGCCTGAGATCTGAGCGGCGGTGATCAGGCTAAAAGCGCGGGTGGAGAGCACGATTCGCTGTGGAAACTAACAAGTCCCATCGAAGAACGAGTATAAACCATAGAAACCTAAATGAAATCCCTAGGAAGTTAAATTTTACAATCTGATTCCAGTACTTGTGAATTACGATCCCTCGTTGCAACCAGTGAGCGACGCGATGTTCGAATTCATCTCTCGCCAGGTTTGTTGTTGAACACCATTATTAGTTTTTTATTTCTCTTTTTCTCTTGCTCATTTGAGTTTGTAATGATATGTAGATCGAGGTCCAAGTCCTTAACTCCCATCCTCAGGCTCGAGCAATTTCCGAGCAGGTCCAAGTCCTTCACTCACATCTCTGCTTTTCACCTATGTATATTTTATTATACATTAATTCATGGATCTAATGTTATCATGAATAGCATTAAGTATTTGGTCGCATCGCGTGCTCTGCAAGGTATTAACGCTGGCCCTGCTGATAGTGTATATAGGCATATATATTTTTTAATTTGATATAATTTTTAATTAATTATGCAGATGTCATGTTGCGAACAGGGAAGCCAGAGAAATGGGAGAAGCAGCGTATTTCAGTTGCTTTAGGACTATTTTCGCCAGGTTTTGTGTAGTCAACTGGTCATAGCCAATTTGGATGAGTTAATATGCTTGATTTTGCTATCTTCTTTTAATTTAACATGATAGAGTGAAGATCTCCCCTTGTATGATTTCTTCAACGGGAATGTAGACGGCTCTTGAGCGGATATTCACAGGAGAATCTCATGTGAGTACATTCCCTGGGACTGCGAAGAGTATTATTTGTATTTAAAACTATTGCTAATTAAATCATTTTTGGCGATGTATATGGGGCTGAAGGAGCACTTGGAAATTTGGCGTTGGAGATGGATCGAATATGGCGTTTCCAAATTTTGAGCTGAGGACAGGTCTTTGAGGAACTTTCGATGGGACTCACAATGTAAGGTTAGACTCTTTTTTTGCTTCGTGTCAATATCGTAATCTAGTAAGGAAAGTTGGGTTACTAAGCTTATGGTAATTTATTTAATTAGTTCATTTATATGTCTTCACCGGCAGTGATTGATTGCGTTTTTAAAGGTAATGATTGTGCTCTTCGTTTCAGGATAAAAATAATAGTTTATTCCATTTATTTTGACTTTCTGGTTATTCGGTGTTACCAACATGTATCCCAATTTTACAAACAGGGTGTCTTATTTGAAGCTTGTGTGCTCTTACTTCCATGCCTCAGATACTTGTGGCGGTGGCCGTGGCTGGAGTTTTTTCGACCGATGTATGTATCTTTCTCTTCATCTTCTTCTTAAGCTATGTTTAATGTGGACTGTTGCATTTTTTGCAAGGCGATGTGGGGATAAGTAATTCCCCGACCAATGTTGCATCTATTCAAGATAAAATGTCATATCTCTCTCTGTTCAGCGATTTTTCATTAACAACCTTGCATTAAATTTTTTTTTCTTCTGAGTTTTACTTATTCAATCTAATTGAGGTTTTTAGTGAATATGTTTTTTGAGGAATCTGTTCCCCGTTCCTCGTCAGATTTCTCTCTGTTGGAGCTGATTCCGTCATCCGCGGCCGAGGTGAACTAATCAGATTTGGATGATTTGCAATCTGGTACGACTCGGTATTCTTTCTTTCTCGTAGTTATGAACTCTGTATTCGTGCCTTGTTTCATATAAAAAGACCTAAATCCAACTAGTCTCATCTTAAACTTGAATTCCTAGTCTAATGTTTGGGCCTAATTTTAGTGATCATTGGCTGATTTTTTTCTTGACAATGAAGGCAATCTGCTGTTCGAGGGTTTGGTGGACGTGCTATATTTCGGTATATGATACAGGTACTTTATTGTGTTATGTTGAAATCTTTTGTTATGTTGTGTTGAAATCTTTTGTGTTTGTTGTCTGGTTACTATCATTATTCTAGGGTTGCTTTTTCATTTTATCTTAACCTATATTATGTCTTGTTGATCTGTCTTCTTTGTTTTGCTACTTGTTTTGGTGGTGTTCGTGTGATATGTTCTGTGTTCCGTTGAAATCTTTTGTGTTTGTTTTTGCTACTTGTTTTGGTGATGTTTGTGTGATATGCTATTTTTTACAGACCTTCTCTGGTTTTCAAAACGTATCGGGTCTGCAGAAAGATGTATCAAAATCTATTCAATAACAGGGAGTGTCAATTGTAAAGAGTGAATTCGAACTGTTTTTGAGATATTTTAGCTCTACATATCAAAATGTACTCTTTACTAATAAAATGTTATTTTTTTTCAGGGGAGACTGACCTCCAATCTGTTCCTGGACAATTTGAGGCTTATTCCAAGATATAAATCAGTCAAAGAGTCAGGTATGACTCAAATCATTATACCCTTTTTTGTACTTTATCTTTTCAGTAGAAATGTATAGAAAAAGAGGATATACCTCACAAATAAGTTAAAAAGCTCACATAATTGATTGTTTGAATCCTGCATTCTTGTGTTGGTGTTTGTTTATGCTACTTGCATTTGGTGTGGAATGTACTTAATTGTAGCTAGTGTTTGTGTTAATTATGATATATATTTTTTGTTGTACTAAGTTTGGGGTTATAAATCTGAGTATTGGTATTGTTAATTTGTCTACACTTGTCTTTTTGATTGGCTATATTGTTTGTTTGTTTTAGAACTTTTTTTTGTGGTGTGCTTCTTGATTTGTCACTATTATTTGTGTATAGCTAATATTTGGTATTTGTTTGTGCTACTTGTTTTGGTGTGAAATCTTCTTGAGCGTTGCCAGGTTTGTGCAAATTGTGATTGTTGGTGTGGTGTCATGATTTTTTGTTACTGATTACATGTTTGAACCTTGCATTCTTTACTGGTGTTCGTTTGTGTTATGTATTTCCTAGAGTAGTAAGCTATTTGTTATAAGACTTGCGTGAATTCTTATGGTTTGTGCTACTTGTTTTGGTGTGAAATCTTGATCGTTGCCAGTTTGTGCAAATTGTGATTGTTGGTTTGGTGTTATGATTTTTTTTTTACTAATTACATGTTTGAACCTTGGATTCTGTATTGGTGTTTGTTTGTGATATGTATTCTAGAGTAGTAAACTATTATTTATAAGACTTGTGTGGATACTTATGGTTTGAATGATTTTTTGTGTGTTGATGTTTGTTTGTGTGAAATCTTTTGTAGAGTAATTGATATTCTTGTGGGACTGGTGTGAAATTTTGTGTTCATGTCTATTTAAGTGTTTATGTGAAATTTTGGTGCTTGTTCGATATTTTTATCCTCATGTATATGATGTCAATTTTTTCTGTATGTTTATTCTCGATTGCTTGTTTACTGGGTCTCTTCGTTTTGTTTTTTAGCTGTGTGAAATTGTGCTATGGTTTTTTTAGCTACTAAGTGTGAAATCTTTTTTATTGTTATACTTAGTTTGGGTGTGTGAATCGTCTGTGTTTGGTTTTGTGTGACATTTTGATTGTTGATATTGCTTGTTTCTTTTATTGATGTTAGTATGTTTGCTCAAAGTTATTTTAAGAAAATACTATATAGTCTAGTAGTTCATATGTGTCTATTTATTTGTACCGTTTTAAAGTTTGATAAAATAAATAAGGTTTCTAATGTATGAAATACGAACTACAAAGGCTTGATCCTTCTCTCTCTGAAAAAGAGGAGTAAGGTATGTAGGCAGCTCTTATGAGTGCAGCCACTTTTCTTACTTGCAGGATAAGGTACATCGGTCTTCATTTCTACAAGTTTTAAGGTATTTTTTTTCAAGATTTTGTGTGAAGTCTCATAGTCTACTTGTTTTAACTTTTCATTTTATGTTCTCGTAATTTTTTGCCATTCATCCTTTCTTTCAAAGGGACGGTGCACTCGGCACGCTTCCAAGTAAATTGAGATAGACTGGTATAAAAATCTCTTTCGGTTTGAAACAGTTCACTTTTTGTTTCGTGTATTAGATTTTGTCCAACAATTGACTGATTGCTTAAAATTAGATTCTTTGTACCTAAGAAGGGATGTTAACGTTCTCTTGGCATAAGAATGAAGCAGGAAAATACAACATTGCCATAAAATAGACCGAAATAAGAATCTAATGCCAAGAGAAAGGATGTATAATTTGTAATCACATGAGAGATATAGATAGGCACACAATTACACACTCAAATAATAATTCAAGTAATAACGCACTTGGACAAGTCCACATCCCAATAGTTCATATGAGACGACCAAAGTAGGCCACACAAGAGAAAGAGGTCTAAATTAGAGAATTTTATATGTATAAATAAAAGTAATTATATTAAATTCAACAAAATATACTTTCATCTATAGATATAGTAGATGATAATGATATGAACCCGGGATCTTGAACGAGAAACCGGAGGTTTGTCGTGTGAAGAAGCTCCCCACGCCGATCTCAGTGGCTGGATATTTAGGTGGTCGTGAAAACCTTTCTGCTTGGATTATATAGGCACAAACGATAGAGATATAGAGAAAAAGACGCCTTTTGATAAATAAAGTTATTCTATGTTGTTTTTATTAATTTACGTAGGCCTGTTTATAGCCTCAAACTAAAAATAATAAATTTCTTTAAAAAAGGAAAGTAACGTAATCGTAGATATCCCAATTATAAAAGGAGCAACAATAAGAGACTACCAATTATAACATTTTATTTTACTCAAAAGAAATAAATAAAACTATTCTCCTGTTCCTCTTCTTTTTAAGCAGTTGTAGTTTCGGCTCCCCCTTTCGACGCCATTGATACGTCAATCGGATACGAAGGCTCGTATCATTACTCCCTTCATTGACCAAGAGCTTGTCCTCGAGCTCAAACTCTGGAAAATCCTCCAAAAGAGTCTATGTGGTTTTCCAAGAAGCTGACTCCGATCCTCCTGTGCCCCACTCCACTAGAACCTTTCTCTCGCCGAGGCGGTAGGGCGTTCTGGAACCGTACGCCCCTCGTACATCGTTGGCAGTCAAGGCACGTTCTCGGGTGCTGGCCCTTTGTGAGCTTAGACGTGAAAGACATCATAAATTCGGCACCCCTTCGAAAGTTTCACGTGGTACGAAACCAAACCGACTCGGTCAAGCACCTCGAATGGACTGTAGAAGCGTGGTGAAAGTTTGTGGAAGGCTGCATGTGCCGTCGTAAGTTGCCGATACGGGTGCAACTTTAACCACACTCAATCATTCACTGTAAACTCCACGAATCTATGCTTCTCGTCATAGGTCAACTTCATCCTTTCCATATGCCGCACAAAGACGAGCCCGTACATCGGCAATATAGTATGTCCGTCTTGCTAGCGCCTCGTCTAACTCCTCGATTTTCGTCGAACCTGCCGCGTATTCCAAGAGACGAGGTGGCTCCCGTCTGTAGACTACGTGAAAAGGAGAAGTTTTTAGACCCGAATGAAAGCACGTGTTGTAAAAACATGCTCGACCCACGGTAACCACACCACCCATTTCCGTGGATTCTCCCCCGTCGTACACCACATATATATCTCCAAAGTACGCTTGACCAACTCCGTTTGGCCGTCCGATTGCGGGTGAAAAACTGCCAAGAAGTTCATCGTTGTTCCCACCAAACGGAAAAGCGCACCCCAAAATCTGCTCCGAATTTTTTTTATCACGATCAGAGACTACAGAGGTAGGAAATCCATGTAGGCGAACTATTTCCCGAAAAAAAGCGTGGGCCACCGAAATCGCCGTAAAGGGGTGACTAAATAGAATAAAGTGTGCAAACTTAGAGAAGCGATCCACGACGACAATAATCACACTTTGCCATTGGACTTTGGTAAGGCTTCAACAAAGTCCATTGAGATGTCATTCCACACCTTGTTCGGAATTGGTAACGGCTGCATGAGGTCGGCCGGTTGTAGTGCCTCAAATTTGTTCCTTTGGCATGTTTGATACTGGCTCACGAATTGTTGAACCGAACTTTTCCACCTTCGCCAATAAAAATCCCGCCGAATTCGTGCCATCGTCTTTTGAACTCCCTCATGCTCGATGTCGTGAAACCCCTTCACGATTTTAGCGATGGCAGGTGATGTCTCCTCAAGATAAAGCCACGTCTTGTAGAAAATGAGCCCGTCACTATAAATCCAGCACGGAAGAGCGTCCCCCGCTATGATGCGATCACGTAGCTCCAGTAGTGACGACGACTCGGACACGGCAAGCCGAATAGATTCGGTGAAGGCGGGGCTGCCTACACTGGTTGTGGACAAGGCGTTAACGGTCCCGTGCATGGCGGTCTCGTCCTCGTCTCGGCGCGAGAGGGCGTTCGCCACTTTGTTGAGTGAGCCAGCTTTATACTCTACAGTGAAGTCGTATCTCAAGAGTTTGCTAATCCAATGGACTTGCAGGGATGTCGTCAATATTTGTTCGAGCAGATGTTTGAGGCTGGAATAGTCTGTCCGGATGAGAAAACGACAACCCCAAAGATATGGACGCACTAGTGTATAATGGCTTTTGCAAATCCAATCAATTCTCGCTCATATGCTGCTAACTTCGAGTCTCAGTCAACAAGCTTCCGACTAAAATAAGGGATTGGGTGACCTTTTTGTAGTATCACTACGCTGATGCCGGTTTTCGACGCGTCACACTCGACGATGAAATCTTCCGAAAAATCTGGTAAAGTCGATACCGGAGACTTCGAGACAGCGGTTCTCAACGCCGTGAATGCTCGGGTGGCGATGACGAAACAATTCACCTTGGACTTGTGGTCTTCCACCTCCATTGGCACGTCTTTGCAATATCCGTTAATGGTGAGTCATGCCCCGCTCGGGAGTCCCACCGAGAGACCTGGTTTCCTGAGCATCGGCAACCCAAGTTCCTCGGCAAAAATTTTCATGAGGAAGTTCTGCGTACTTCTTGTATCTATAAGTGTCCACTCTTTGCCCTCTCGAATATTTGTTCGTACTTGAAAATTCCTTGTCGTGACTTGCCCTCGAACACAGGAGTTGAGATCGAAGTCGAGGCTATCTCGTCCTTGGTAAAGTCGTCTTCGTTCATCGGCTCGCCGTTTTCCGCCAAGGGAACACGGACAAAAAAGGCCTATAGAAGCGACAAAAGTCGCTTCTAAAGGCACACAAGTCGCTTCTAATGTTTTGAAACAACGAAATTAGAAGCGATTAGTCGCATTTATAGTCGCATAAAAAGCGTTCAATTTTTTTTAACCTTAGAAGCGACTTTTTTACTTTTATAAGCGACCAGTCGCTTCTAACGTAAAAATAAATGAAAAATTGCTTCAAATAACCATTTTAAACTTGGTTATTGCAATTTAGCCAAAGGTTTGGTACTCTTTAATTAATAGCCATTTCTGAATAGGTAACCGCTGAGTAGAGGTTATTTTATTTTACATTGTCGCCCAAAATGAGGGCAGTTGTGTCTTTTCAGTTGTTTTAATTTTCGGTTATGGTCATAAACAAAATTATCCTAAACGTTTGGCTATTTTGCAAGTTTTATGTTTTAGAATATTGCTAGTTTGCCTAAAAAAAATCAAAAAGAAAATTCAAAAAAATTCTAAAAAATTAAAAACAATTTAAAAAAATACATTAAACTTTTATTACATGTTACACAAAAAAAAGAAATAAACACGCACATAAAATGAACGACAAATCTCATATCTAAATTCTAATGAGATTGCAACCAACTCGAGACTCCGATAAATACGAAAAACTAAAACATATTTTAAAACCGAATTAAAACAACACTAACAAAAGTTAAAAACATATTAACCAAACCAAGACAAACAAAAAACACATACTTAGAAGAAACGACGATGCGGGACGGGGTAGGACGCCCGGGATGAGCCTAGACTCGAGATTCCGACCAACATATTATTAATTAAGTGATACTTAATTATAAATTCAATTATTAATTAAATGATTAACAACAAATTCTCTAACTAAGTAAAATACTTAAAATATGTTAATTTAGTTACAAACTGTAATTAAGTTAATAATATATGAAATGATGTGCGAGACAACAAACTTATATATATCAAAACTATACAACGCTAATATAAAAATACATTAGTAAAATTAATAATTAATTAACAAATTTATATATATCAAACTAAAAAAACATATCGAGAGTCGTTGTTTGCGGGAGGCGGCCGGAGCAGTGAGATGGCGGACGAAAATCTACGACCGGAGAAAAAAATAAAAATAAAAACATAATAATTTTAAAAACATACCTTAAGTGAAATAGGATAAGAAAAAAGTAAACACTTACCTCACAGGTCGCCGGAAAAAGGGATAACCGACAAATGCCTCAAGGCCGCCGGGCGGGTCGCCGGAAAGTGGCTGTCGGAAAAGGGGATCTTCAAGGAGGATATCCAAACAAGAGAAAACTTATTGGAGAGAGGAAGGGCGGAGACCGACGGTTGCAGGGAGAAAGGAGAAAGGATGCTTGTAAATTTAGAATCTCTATAATGTAATGCATATTGTAACTATATGATGTGTTTGTACTCTTTTATTGTGTTCATGTATATATATTAACAAAAGAAGAATATATATTCAAACTTAAAACAAAGGAAAAAACTTTAATAAACCTTTCGAATCAAGAGATCAAGACTTCCAAAATATGATGATCCTCTAAAATGAAGTAAATCCTTAACTCTCATGTAAATTAAATGAATTTTTAATGCTTTTGAAAGAATTTCATATGACTGAGGTTTCGTAACATAATCAAGTCATTTAAATATCTTTAGTGGGTTTTTTTCTTTTCTTTCGTGGTGGCTATATTGTTGTTTTTATAATGAAAAAAATAACTCTCAATGGAAAAGCGACATTAAATTTAATTAAAAAGTGTAAACGACAAGCGATTCGCAACGAAAAAAAGCCTCTCAATGAAAAACGACATCTGATATAAGTAAAAAAAGTGAAAACGACAGACGACTCTCAATGAAAAAACGAGTCTCAGTGAAGACGATATTAAATATAATTAAAAAGTAGAAATGACAAACGACTCTCAATAAAAAAATGACTCTCAGTGAAAAACGATACTAAAAATTATTAAAAATTAAAAACGACAAACGAACCCCGATGGAGAGAGAAAAAAAAGAATGAAAGATCTGAACTGAATCGGAGCTAACGATGGCGAATTTCAACAAGTACGGCGTTCCGTTCTACGTCGTGGCTTGGCATTGGAGCTTCGTAGTGTTGGTCGGAGGCGGCGGCGAAGGCAACAGCGGCATCCCCTATGCCGTCGTCATCACCGACTTTTGACTTCGCCTCCAACGCTCTCTCCGATCGACAAGTCAGCCTCGATTCTCTCATTCTCCTTAAATCTCGACTTCAGATCCGAATTTTTTATTATCCTAGGGTTTTGACATTCTTAATTTCAGGTCCCGAAGCACATCACAGCCTCCGTTTTGCCGTAACAAATGGCTGTCCATCCCAACAGCGATGGATTCGTCTGCGTTTTTCCGAAAAACTGCAAGTTCGTTTCCTAATCGATAGTTTTTGTTTTTTGAATCTTTGTAATTCAATTGAAAAATTAGAAATACGTTTGGAATCTCTAGCACCATATATTATAGAAGTTCATCATCAAAATTAGGTTTAGATTAGCAAGGACTAAAAGAATCGCAAGTTCGTTTCGTGATCGCTGAATTCTGTATCTCTGAAATTCGGTGTAAAGAGTCATAGTTTTTTGTTTGTTTGTATCAAGCCGAGTAATAGTGAGTTTAAAGTAGTTGGAATCTGTATAGGAGTTCATCATCATCAAAATTTAGTTTTAGATGGTGTACGCTATGATTATATTTTTTTCTCTATATAACTAATGATTTCTCTTTTGTTGCAGTTTTTGATGGACATTTACGGATTATCAAATGGCCTGGCATGGATGTAATTTTTGATGAGTCTCGAGCCCTACAAGTGTGAAGGATTTAGATTTCAGGTATAGTATAATGCAACCAAAATATTACTCTTGGCTTTTGGTGTTATAGTTACTAATACAGTAATTGTTTTTTGGCAGCCCTATGGAAATATCTGATATATTTGGGAAGTGGCGGCTGTCGAGTTTGGGACGTAATTTCTTCGAAAGTTGTAGCTTCTCCTGCAAAGGGAAATGTATATTTTCACTGCTTTCAATACAACTGTAGTGTTGTGTGCCTAAAGTTTAGAAGAAAAAAACAGCAAATTATGCATACTTAGTGGGGTTTTAATCTGTTTATGATTTGTGGCACCTAGTTGTAGTGTTGTGTCCCTAAAGTTTAGAAGAAAAAAGCAGCAAATTATGCATACTTAGTGGGCTTTTAATCTGTTTATGATTTGTGGCACCTAGTTTTTTGTTATGATCAAAGGAAGATGGGATTTATAAGGATAAGTATAGAATTAGTGGGGCAATATAGTTTGGTTAAAAATAGTTAGACCTAGTCTATCAATAAGGGATAGAAGAAACAGAAGATAGAGATTGGATCTCTCAAAACAGAAGATACAAAAAATGCAAGATGAATTATTATGCGGGTGCAGATTTTCTCAGGTAATGGGATAAAGATATTTTCTTTCTATTATCTGAGTTTTGTTATTGTATGGTATTTTAAGGTAAACGTGGAAACATAACGACATGGAATACGTCCACCTGGAAAAAGATCAGTTCGAAGGCCATTGTTCGTGACACAATATCAGCCTTTGATATCTCCGGTGACGGAAAATTCCTCGCATGGTGAAACTTCTGACTATCCAATATGTTAAATCGCTTTGATTCTGAGTGGTGTCCATATCTATGCTTAAAAGGGTCTTGAAAAGAGAACTGCTGGAACAATTTGAAAATTGCAAGAGTTCACCAGTAAATATATTGGTCCTTGGTTAAATTTTATTGACTTCCCTTGTATATAATTTTAGTACGGACATTAACGTTTCAAGCGGCATAATCCATGATATTGTTTTCATGATTGTAAATGAAAGGGGTTTGGCTTCTGCGTCAATGGACTCGAGTGTGAGGGTGACGATTATCAACTAGGCCAAGAAAGAAAGTACGTGTCTTTTCGTTCACTACTATTAAAAGCTTAACTTCGTTGCTCATTTTAATTGGATTCAATAATCTAAATGAGCTTTGTTGTTATGTGTTTTCGCAGGGGAATTGGTTTGTGGCTCGTCATATTGATTATTCTCGTAGCCATTGTTGCCTATTTCTTGAACGACTATCCTCAGAGTTTAAAACCATTCTTAAAAAGCTTTCAAAAGTTTGCCCAATTTAAATGATTGCTGTTTGCTTTTTTGGTTTGTTTTTAGGGTAATTTTCGTATTTACCCCACTAAACTGTAGCCAACTTCGATATACTCAATATTTTGTAAACAAGTCGTAAATACCAAACGTTTTGTAAACAAGACGTAAATAATCAGACGAAAATACCCAAATAAATTATTAAAAATTAAGAAAAAAATAAAAAATAAAATAAATGTAAACAAATATAAACTAATTTCTTTGGCTATTTATGATTTATTTACAAAATGTTGGGTATGTACGACCTGTTTACAAAACGCTGGGTATATATAAATTGACAAACTTTGAAGTGGGTATAGAGCCAATTTGTTGTTGTTTTTATGGTAAAATAGATGTTGCCTTCATGAGATTTTATTTTTAATTTTATTTTATTTCACTATCGAAAACTTTCATACGCTTATATATATTTAAAATATTGTCACACCAAACGCGAAAGACAAATAATGTTAAATATATTACACTATTTGAAAGAATATATTGATTTCGGTTTGGTAGCTTGGTTCGATTAAGATAATACTATTATATTTTGTAATTGGTTACTGAAAAATAAAAATACGTCAATCAATATCATCTAAATTACACTTTAATAGTAATTAGCTTTATATAATGGTGTAATAAAAATATTGCAATATTACATAAAGCTACAAAAACGGTGAAGAGAAAAGTGAAATGATCACATAGTGTGTTTGATCTTTTGAAGTACAAATGTTCACTTTATAATATTGGGTATATGCACAAATATAAAAAAATTGCATATTGTTTAAATTGTAAAGAAAAAGTGAACAACTAATTATAAAAATCATCATTTAATTCACTTGACCAATTTCTAATTAAAAATTGATTTTATTTTAATTTTTAATAAAAAACCACTCTAAATTGAAATTTATATTCAAGAGATTTAATTCCATCATTTCTATATCTGTAATTTATTATCAATGGATTTAAAAATTTATATTATTGATTTTGAGATCTATGTATAATTAAATTTATATTTCTAAATGAACTATATATATAACATATATTGACGACGAACTAGTCAATAAAAGAAGAGGTATTGGATAAATAGTAGATAAAGATACAAAGTTCATTATATTTAAAGTAAAATATTTAAATTTATATTGTTAATGACCTAAATATGATGAATTTATATTTTTCAAATATACTAGATATATAACAAATAATTGACGAACTAATTGATAAAAAAAATGGGTATTAGGTAAATAGTAAATAAAGATTCTAAGTTCATTATTTTCAAAGTAAATCATTTGAACTTGTTTTGTTAATTTCGAGATCTAAGTATAATAAAATTTCCATTTTCTAAAAGAACTAGATTAAGTAACAAATGACTTTTGACTAACGTAGTAATTAAAACAAGGGATAAAATAGTAATTTGACGAGGATAACGTACCTATCATCTTCCATCCAAGCGACGGCATAGACAATGAGAACGGGAATGAGATTTATATCAGACAAAAGAACTTATGAGCGCCAAATTGACGAAGGAATGTACGAGAAGCGCCAAAACGAGCGTCAATCACGGAAATCAGAGAGAAAGCTTTAATTGCGATTTGCAACGGGAATCATAAAAAAGGAAACTAAGGGAAGAGAGAGGGAAATCGGAAGATAATATATAAACCCCCTGAGAGAGAGCGAAAAATCATTTTGGAGAGAAAGAGAGCAAAATAGGTGCGATTTCGAAAGAGGGCGATTTCGAAACCCATTTCTCCGATTACTCCGTCTCCGCCGAACCCTAGCCTCCTTCAAAGACCTTCAATACCTTTGCCTGCGTCGATTCCTCTTTCTCCTTCTTCTTCTCCTTCTTCTTCTTCTTCTTCTTCTTCTTCTTCTTCTTCTTCTTATTTTAGGGTTTCATCAAAAATCCCCGATCTAGTTCTGGTCTCCGCCGGAATCTGGAATTCGTCGTGAGTATCTCACGGTCGATCTTCCAAGCCGATCTCTCTCAGCCCCGGGTTGCGAGTTTACTCGTCCGTAGAGCTTTGGAATCGGTTTTGGCGGTGACTTCCGGGAGAATCACGCCGCGATTAAAGCTCTTCCGGCGAATCCTGTTACGTTTTCTCCTAAAATCGATCTTCTTTGCCTCGTCGCCAAACCCCGATGCCGCCGCAGGGCCGATCTCCATTGCAATATTGGCAAGAAGCTCGCCGGAGAGGGGTTTTTCAATTTTCTGCAGAGTCTGGAACGGTTGTGTCGATGAGCGACGTTGTTCGTGAGGCCAAGTCGCACGACTAATCCAGCTCTTAACCCCTCTCTGGCGACGATTATCGGAGAGCCTCTGCAATGGAGACGCCTGAGATCTGAGCGGCGGTGATCAGGCTAAAAGCGCGGGTGGAGAGCACGATTTGCTGTGGAAACAAACAAGTCCCATCGAAGAACGAGTATAAACCATAGAAACCTAAATGAAATCCCGAGGAAGTTAAATTTTACAATCTGATTCCAGTACTTGTGAATTACGATCCCTCGTTGCAACCAGTGAGCGACGCGATGTTCGAATTCATCTCTCGCCAGGTTTGTTGTTGAACGCCATTATTAGTTTTTTATTTCTCTTTTTCTCTTGCTCAATTTGAGTTTGTAATGATATGTAGATCAATTTCCAAGTCCTTCACTCCCATCCTCAGCCTCGAGCAATTTCCGAGCAGTTTTACAAGGTACACATCTCTGCTTTTCTCCTATGTATCTGTGTATTTATATATTATATACATCAGTTCATGGATCTAATGTTATCAGGAATAGCAATAAGTATTTGGTCACATCGCGTGCTCTGCGAGGTATTAATCGATGGCCCTGCTGATAATGTATATAGGCATATATATTTTTTAATTTGATATAATTTTTAATTAATTATGCAGATGTCATGTTGCGAACAGGGAAGCCAGATCAATGGGAGAAGCAGCGTATTCCAGTTGCTTTAGGACTATTTTCGCCAGGTTTGTGTAGTCAACTGGTCATAGCCAATTTGGATGAGTTAATATGCTTGATTTTGCTATCTTCTTTTAATTTAACATGATAGAGTGAAGATCTCCCCTTGTATGCTTTCTTCAACGGAGATGTAGACTGCTCTTGAGCGGATATTCGCAGGAGAATCTCATGTGAGTACATTCCCTGGGACTGCGAAGAGTATTATTTGTATTTAAAACTATTGCTAATTAAATCATTTTCGGCGATGTATATGGGGCTGAGGGAGCACTTGGAAATTTGGCGTTGGAGATGGATCGAATATGGCGTTTCCAAATTTTGAGCTCAGGACAGGTCTTTGAGGAACTTTCGATGGGACTCACAATGTAAGGTTAGACTCGTTTTTTGCTTCATGTCAATATCGTAATGTAGTAAGGAAAGCTGAGTTACTAAGCTTATGGTAAATTATTTAATTAGTTCATTTATACGTCTTCATCGGCAGTGACTGATGTGGAGAAGAACCGGAGATCGCCGACGAGAGTTCAAGCTCCTTCATTACCGATCTCGACAAACTGTCCGTTCTCTGGCAAGTCTTCCATTTTCAGTTTCATTTTTTTTTGTTTCGGTTGCTCGTCAGAATGGCTCTTCTTAGACTGTGTACTTAATGGCTGCCCGGAAAACTTTGGACCAGTTTTAAGGAGAAAAAATAATAATAATGTTGTTAGCTAATTTTGTTGTTTTGACAAGGTGTTTGGAGTGACAATTCATGAATGGTGATGGGGCATCGGATTATCTCGCCGGAGGCTGGAGTCGTGTCGGGACAACCAGATCGAACATGTCATCAGATCCTTTGTGCGAGCTCATTGGAATGGAATGTGCTCTGCATCTTTGGTGATCATGAAAATAAATGTGACACAGCAGTAAGTATTTGGTACAGAATCTCGAATAGCCTTACTTTCAAAAACCTTATGATTAATCGGTGTCTTGTTTATCTTTCCAGTGGCCCGTTTATATACATAGACCACGACAACCGTCGGAATGCCCTCGAATGCAATCTGCTCTGTCAGGTTTATCTAGCTTTATTTTCAATTTTAATTAATACACCTATATGCATGTCTTGGTTGTCTAAGTGGGATTGTTTACATTCTCCTGTATTCTTACCCTAATAATATATCCAGACAAAGATTGCACGTTTTAAAGTTAATGGAAGATTGCGTTTTTAAAGGTAATGATTGTGCTCCTCTTCGTTTCAGGTAAAAATAATAATTTATTCCATTTATTTGATCTCTCTGACTTTCTGCTTATTCGGTGTTACCAACATGTATCTCAATTTTACTAACAGGGTGTCATATTTGAAGCTTGTGTGCTCTTGCTTCCATGCCTCAGATACTTATGGCGGTGGCCGTGGCTGGAGTTTCTTCGACCGATATATGTATCTTTCTCTTCATCTTCTTCTCAAGCTATGTTTAGTGTGGGGATAAATAATTTCCCGACCACTGTTGCATCTATTCAAGGTAAAATGTCATATCTCTCTCTGTTCAGCGATTTTTCATTAACAACCTTGCATTAAATCTTTTTTCTTCTGAGTTTTGCTTATTCAATCTAATTGAGGTTTTTAGTGAATATGTTTTTTGAGGTATTTGTTCCCCGTTCCTCGTCGGTGTTCTCTCTGTTGGAGCTGATTCCGTCATCCGCGGCAAAGGTGAACTAATCTGAATTGGATGATTTGCAATCTGGTACGAATCTGTATTCTTTCTCTCTCATAGTTTTGAACTCTGTATTCTTCCTTGTTTCATATAAAAAGACCTAAATCTAACTCTTCTCATCTTAAACTTGAATTCCTAGTATGATGTTTGGGCTTTTGTCTAATTTCAGTGATCATTGGCTGATTTCTTTCTTGACAATGAAGGCAATTTGCTCCCCCGTTCGAGGATTTGGTGGACGTGCTATCTTCCGGTATATGATACAAGTACTTTATTTCTTACGGCGTGTGATTGTTGATTTGTCTGCAAATATTGTTTGTGTGATATGTTCTTGTGTTATGTTGAAATCTTTTGTTATGTTGTGTTGAAATCTTTTGTGTTTGTTGTCTGGTTACTATCATTATTCTAGGGTTGCTTTTTCATTTTAAGTTGACCTATATTATGTTTTGTTGATCTGTCTTTTTTGTTTTGCTACTTGTTTGTGTTGGTGTTTGTTTATGCTACTTGCATTTGGTGTGGAATGTACTTAATTGTAGCTAGTGTTTGTTTTAATTATGATTGATTTTTTTTTTTTTTTTTTAGTTTGGGGTTTGAAATCTGAGTATTGGTATTGTTAATTTGTCTACGCTTGTCTTTTTGATTGGCTATATTGTTTGTTTGTTTTAGAACTTATTTTGGTGGTGTGCTTCTTGAGTTGTCACTATTATTTGTGTATAGCTAATATTTGGTATTTGTTTGTGCTACTTGTTTTGGTGTGAAATCTTCTTGATAGTTGCCAGTTTGTGCAAATTGTGATTGTTAATTTGGTGTCATGATTTTTTCTTACTGATTACATGTTTGAACCTTGCATTCTGTACTGGTGCTCGTTTCTGTTATGTATTTCCTAGAGTAGTAAGCTATTTGTTATAAGACTTGGATGGATTCATATGGCTTGTGCTACTTGTTTTGGTGTGAAGTCTTGATCGTTACCAGTTTGTACAAATTGTGATTGTTGGTTTGGTGTTATGATTTTTTTTGACTGATTACATGTTTGAACCTTGGATTTCGTATTGGTGTTTGTTTGTGTTATGTATTTCGTAGAGTAGTAAACTATTATTTATAAGACTTGTGTGGATACTTATGGTTTGAATGATTTTTTTGTGTATTGGTGTTTGTGTGTGTGAAATCTTTTGTAGAGTAATTGACTACTTCTTATGGGACTTGTGTGAAATTTTGGGTTCATGTTTGTTTTGGTGCTTGTGATTTTTTATCCTCATGTATATGATGTCATTTTTTTCCGTATGTTTATTCTTGATTGCTTGTGTACTGGGTTTCTTTGTTTTGTTTTTTTTGCTGTGTGAAATGGTGCTACAGTTTTTTGGCTACCGAGTGTGAAATCTTTTTTATTGTTAGTATAATCTGTATAAGCTAAAAAATATGTACTGTTTATTATTGGTATTACTGTTATTATTAGAGTTGTTAACTGTTTGG
The DNA here is from genome assembly GCA_958296335.1 of Urtica urens. Lineage (NCBI taxonomy): Eukaryota > Viridiplantae > Streptophyta > Magnoliopsida > Rosales > Urticaceae > Urtica > Urtica urens. Next base: position 17,472,769 of record OY282521.1, on the reverse strand, counting down.
GTGGTGTGATATACATGATTGTTATTGTTTGTGTACGTTAATCTTTGGTGGTATTTTTTCAGTGACATGCTTCTTTGGTTTGAAATTTCTTGAGTGTTTGTATAGTTTGTATAAGCTGATTTTGAGTTTTTGTTCTTCCTACTTATGTGAAATCTATTTGATTGTTGCTATTGGTTAGTGCAAAGCTTTAATGTTAATTTTTTCCATTTGTTTTATGTTATTTTAAGCCTTGTGATTGTTGATTTGTCTTGTTTTTGTGTTTGTTTTTGCTTTCTTATTTTGGTGGTCTGATACCTCCTTGATCGTTGTTAGTGTTTGTGTAAATTATGATTAATGTTTTTTTTGTTATACTTAGTTTGGATGTGTGAAATTTTTTTTGTGTGAATTGTTTGTGTTTGGTTTTGTGTGATATCTTGATTGTTGATATTGCTTGTTTCAACTTGTATTGCTGTTCTGAAATGTGTATTGTTGATTATTGCTATTTTTGAGAGCTAAATCTTTTGTGTCGTTTCTTTCAACTTGTTTGTTTATTGATGTTAGTATTGTTTGCTCAAAGTTATTTTAAGAAAATACTATATAGTCTAGTAGTTCATATGTGTCTATTTATTTGTACCGTTTTAAAGTTTGATAAAATAAATAAGGTTTCTAATGTATGAAATACGAACTACAAAGGCTTGATCCTTCTCTCTCTGAAAAAGAGGAGTAAGGTATGTAGGCAGCTCTTATGAGTGCAGCCATTTTTCTTACTTGCAGGATAAGGTACATCGGTCTTCATTTCTACAAGTTTTAAGGTATTTTTCTTCAAGATTTTGTGTGAAGTCTCATAGTCTACTTGTTTTAGCTTTTCATTTTATGTTCTCGTAATTTTTTGCCATTCATCCTTTCTTTCACAGGGACGGTGCACTCGGCACGCGTCCAAGTAAATTGAGATAGACTGGTATAAAAATCTCTTTCGGTTTGAAACAGCTCACTTTTTTTTTTCGTGTATTAGATTTTTTCCAACAATTGACTGATTGCTTAAAATTAGATTCTTTGTACCTAAGAAGGGATGTTAACGTTCTCTTGGCATAAGAATGAAGCAGGAAAATACAACATTGCCATAAAATAGACCGAAATAAGAATCTAATGCCAAGAGAAAGGATGTATAATTTGTAATCACATGAGATATAGATAGGCACACAATTACACACTCAAATAATAATTCAAGTAATAACGCACTTGGACAAGTCCACATCCCAATATTTCATATGAGACGACCAAAGTAGGCCACACAAGAGAAAGAGGTCTAAATTAGAGAATTTTATATGTATAAATAAAAGTAGTTATATTAATTCAACAAAATATACTTTATATAAATTCCATCTATAGATATAGTAGATGATAATGATATGAACCCGGGATCTTGAACGAGAAACCGGAGGTTTGCCGTGTGAAGAAGCTCCCCGCGCCGTGGTGATCTCGTGGCTGGATATTTAGGTGGTCGTGAGAAAAAAAGACACCTTTTATAACCCTAATCGTTTGAGAGATTAAAGTTATTCTAAGTTGTTTTTATTCATTTACGTAGGCCTGTTTATAGCCTCAAACCAAAAGTAATAAATTCCTTTAAAAAAGGAAAGTAACATAATCGTAAATATCCCATAAAAGTAGCTAACAATAAAAGACTATCAATTATAACATTTTATTTGACTCAAAAGAAATAAATAAAACTATTCACCTCTTCCTCTTCTTCTTAGCCACTTGTAGTTTTAGCTCCCCCCTTTCGACGTCGTTGATACGTGAACCGGATACGAGGGCTCGTATTATTACTCCTCTCCTCGACCAAGAGCTTTTCATTAAGCTCAAACTCTGGAAAAGCCTCCAAAAGAGTCGATGTAGTTTTTCAAGAAGCTGACGCCGACCCTCCTGTGCTCCACTCCACTAGAACCTATCTCTCGCCAACAATTTTGTGGGACGTTCTGGAACCATCCGCTCCTCGTACACCGCTGGCAGTCCAGGCACGTTTTCGGGTGTCGGCCCCTTGTGAGCTTTGAGTAGCGAGACGTGGAAGACATCATAAATTTGGCACCTCTTCGGAAGTTTCACGCGGTACGAGACCGAACCGACTCGGTAAAGCACCTCGAATGGACCGTAGAAGCGTGGTGAAAGTTTGTGAAAGGCCGCACGTGCCGCCGTAAGTTGCCGATACGGTTGCAACTTTAACCACGCCCAATCTCCCACCGTAAACGCCACGAATATTTGCTTCTCATCATAGGCCAACTTCATCTTTTCATGTGCCGCACAAAGCCGAGCCCGTACATCGGCAATATAGTTTGTCTGTCTTGTTAGCGCCTCATCTAACTCCTCGATTTTTGTCGAACCTGCCGCGTATTCCAAGAGACTAGGTGGTTCCCGTCTGTAGACTACGTGAAAAGGAGAAGTTTTTAGACCCGAGTGAAAGCACGTGTTGTAAACATGCTCGACCCACGGTAACCACGCCACCCATTTCCGTGGATTCTCCCCCGTCGTACACCACGAATACATCTCCAAAGTACGTTTGACCACCTCCGTTTGGCCGTAAAATTGCAGGTGAAAAGCTATCAAGAAGTTCATCGTTGGTCCCACCAAATGGAAAAGTTCACGCCAAAATCTACTCCGAAAAACTTTTTATCACGATCGGAGACTATAGAGGTAGGAAATCCATGTAGGCGAACTATTTCCCAAAACAAAGTGTTGGCCGCCGAAACCGTCGTAAAAGGGTGACTAAGTGGAATAAAGTGTGCAAACTTAGAGAAGCGATCCACGATGACAAGAATCACGCTTTTGCCATTCAACTTTGGTAAGGCTTCAACAAAGTCCATTGAGATGTCATTCCACACCTTGTTCGGAATCGGTAACGACTGCATGAGGCCGGCCGGTTGTAGTGCCTCCCATTAGTTCATTTGGCATGTTTGACACTGGCTCACGAATTGTTGAACCGAACTTTTCCACCCTCGTCAATAAAAATCCCGCCGAATTCGTGCCATCGTCTTTTGGACTCCCTCGTTACAGATGTCGTGGAACCCCTTTACGATTTTGGTGATGGCAGGTGATGTCTCCTCAAGATAAAGCCGCTTCTTGTAGAAAATGAGCCCGTCGCTATAAGTTCATCACGTAGCTCCCGTAGTGACGACGACTCGGACACGGCAAGCCGAATAGATTCAATGAAGGCAGGGTTGCCTATGCTGGTTTTGGACAAGGCGTTGACGGTCCCGTGCATGGCGGTCTCGTCCTCGTCTCGGCGTGAGAGGGCGTTCGCCACTTTATTGAGTGAGCCGGCTTGATACTCTACAGTGAAGTCGTACCCCAAGAGTTTGCTAATCCAATGGACTTGCGGGGATGTCGTCAATCTATGTTCAAGCAGATATTTGAGGCTGGAACGGTCCGTCCGGATGAGAAAACAACGACCCCAAAGATATGGACACCAGTGTATAATGGCTTTTGCAAGTCCAATCAATTCTTGCTCATATGCTGCTAATTTCGAGTGTCGGTCCGCAAGCTTCTGACTAAAATAAGCGATTGGGTGACCTTTTTGTTGTAGCACTACGCCGATGCCGGTTCCCGACGCGTCACACTCGACGATGAAATCTTCCAAAAAATCTGGTAAAGCCAATACCGGGGACTTGGAGACAACGCTTTTCAACGCCGTGAATGCTCGGGTGGCGGAGTCGTCCCACTGAAAACCTGTGGTGAGTTCGGAATGCCGTTTTTCCACGTCGTCCTCATGCATGCGCACTTGATGGTATCCAGAGGTAAGGTCAATTTCGTAAAATACCGAGCTCCATGTAGTTCGTCAAGAAGTTCGTCTACGACCGGTACCGTGCATGGCTATCTCCTCCTTGGTAAAGTCGTTTTTGTTCATCGACTCGCCGTTTTCCGCCAAGGGAACACTAGAACAAAAAATGCCTTTAGAAGCGATAAAAGTCGTTTCTAAAGACTCTAAAGTCGCTTCAAACTTCTAAAGAGTCACTTCTAATGTTTTGAAGCGACGAAATTATAAGCGATTAGTTGCATAAAAAGCGTTAGATTTTTTTTTTTTTTTACCTTTAGAAGGGATTTTTTTACTTTCAGAAGCGATCAGTCGCTTCTAAACGTAAAAAAAAATTAAAAAAAATTCAAAATAAATTCAAAACAGTTAAAAAAAAATACAATAAAACTTCTATTACATATTACACAAAAAAAATAAAAAATAAACACGCACAAAAAATGAACGACAAATCTCATATCTAAATTCTAATGAGATTGCAACCAACTCGAGTCTCCTATACATACGAATAACTAAAACATATTTTAAAACCGAATTAAAAAAAAACTAACAAAAGTTAAAAACACATTAACCATACCAAGAAAAACAAAAAACACATACTTAGAAGAAACGACGATGCGGGACGGGGTAGGACGCGCGGGGACGAGACTAGACTCGAGATTCCGACCAACATATTATTAATTAAGTGATAATTAATTATAAATTCAATTATTAATTAAATTATTAACAACAAATTCTCTAACTAAGTAAAATACTTAAAAATATGTTAATTTAGTTACAAACTATACTTTTCTTCTTTTTTTTAGTTATTTTACTAAGTAAATAATTAAGTTAAGAATATATGAAATGATGTGCGATGCAGCAAACTTATATATATCAAAACTATACAACGCTAATATAGAAACACATTAGTAAAACTAAAAATTAATTAACAAATTTATATATATCAAACTAAAAAAAACATATCGAGAGTCGTTGTTTGCAGGAGGCGGCCAAAGCAGTGAGATGGCGGACAGAAATCTACGACCGGAGAAAAAAATAAAAATAAAAACATAATAATTTAAAAAACATACCTTAATTGAAATAGGATAAGAAAAAGGTAAACACTTGCCTCACAGGTCGCTTGTAAAGGGATTATCGACAAATGCCTCAAGGCCGCCGCGCGGGTCGCCGGAAAATGGCTGTCGGAAAAAGAGGATATCCAAACAGAGAGAAAAAAGAGAAAACTTACTAGAGAAAAGAGAGAAGAGGCGGAGGGGCGGAGACCGACGGTTGCAGGGAGAAAGGAGATAAGATGTGTTAGTACTCTTTTATTGTGTTCATATATATATACATACATATATATATATATATATATTAAGAAAAGAAGAATATATATTCAAACTTAAAACAAAGGAAAACGCTTTCATAAACCTTTCAAATCAAGTGATCAAGACTTCCAAAATATGATGATCCTCTAAAATGAAGTAAATCCTTAACCTCTCATGTAAGTTAAATGAATTTTTAATGCTTTTGAAAGAATTTCATATAATTGAGATTTCGTAACATAATCAAGTCATTTAAGTATCTTTAGTGGGTTTTTTTCTTTTCTTCCGTGGTGGCTGTATTGTTATTTTTATAACGAAAAAAATAACTCTCAATCGAAAAGCGACATTAAATTTAATTAAAAAGTAAAAACGATAAGCGATTCGTAACGAAAAAACGCCTCTCAGTGAAAAACGACATCTGATATAAGTAAAAAAGTGAAAACGACAGTAACGAGGCCAAGAAAGAAAGTACGTGTCTTTTCGTTCACTACCATTAAAAGCTTAACTTCGTTGCTCATTTTTATTGGATTCAATAATCTAAATGAGCTCTGTTGTGGTGTGTTTTCGCAGGGGAATTGGGTTTGTGGCTCGTCATATTGATTATTCTCGTAGCCATTGCTGCCTATTTCTTGAACGATTATCCTCAAAGTTTAAAGCCATTCTTAGTAAGCTTTCAAAAGATTGTCCAACCTAAATGATTGTTATTTACTTTTTTGGTTTGTTTTTATGGTAAGAGATATTGCTTTCAAGAGATTTTATTTTTAATTTTTTATTTATTTCAGTATCGAAAATTATCATACGCCTATATATATTTAAAATATTGTCAAACCGAACGCAAATGATAAATAATGTTACATATATTACACTATTTGAAAGGATATATTGATTTCGGTTTGGTAGCTTGGTTCGATTCGAATAGTCCTATTATATTTTGTAATTGGTTACTGAAAATAAAAATACGTCAATCAATATCATCTAAATTACACTTTGATAGTTATTAGCTTTATGTAATGGTGTAATAAAAATGTTGAAGAGAAAAAATGAAATTATCAAATAGTGTTTTTGATCATTTTGAACATGTTTTGTTAATTTCGAGGCCAAAGTATAATAAAATTTTCATTTTCTAAAAGAACTAGATTAAGTAACAAATGACTTTTGACTAACGTAGTAATTAAAACAAGGGATAAAATAGTAATTTGACGAGGAAAACGTACCTATCATCTTCCATCCAAGCGACGGTATAGACAATGAGAACGGGAATGATCTCTCTAGTAATTGAGCGCCAAATTGATGAAGGAGTGTAAGAGAAGCGCCAAAATGAGCGTCAATCACGGAAATCAGGGATTGAAAGCCTTAATTGCGATTTGCAACGGGAATCATAAAAAAGGAAACTAAGGGAAGAGAGAGGGAAATCGGAAGATAATATATAAACCCCCTGAGAGAGAGCGAAAAATCATTTTGGAGAGAAAGAGAGCAAAATAGGTGCGATTTCGAAAGAGGGCGATTTCGAAACCCATTTCTCCGATTACTCCGTCTCCGCCGAACCCTAGCCTCCTTCAAAGACCTTCAATACCTTTGCCTGCGTCGATTCCTCTTTCTCCTTCTTCTTCTTCTTCTTCTTCTCCTTCTTCTTCTTCTTCTTCTTCTTCTTCTTCTTCTTCTTCTTCTTCTTTTAGGGTTTCATCAAAATCCCCGATCTAGATCTGGTCTCCGCCGGAATCTGGAATCCGTCGTGTGTATCTCACGGTCGATCTTCCAAGCCGATCTCTCTCAGCCCCGGGTTGCGAGTTTACTCGTCCGTGGAGCTTTGGAATCGGTTTTGGCGGTGACTTCCGGGAGAATCACGCCGCGATTAAAGCTCTTCCGGCGAATCCTGTTACGTTTTCTCCTAAAATCGATCTTCTTTGCCTCGTCGCCAAACCCCGATGCCGCCGCAGGGCCGATCTCCATTGCAATATTGGCAAGAAGCTCGCCGGAGAGGGGTTTTTCAATTTTCTGCAGAGTCTGGAACGGTTGTGTCGATGAGCGACGTTGTTCGTGAGGCCAAGTCGCACGACTAATCCAGCTCTTAACCCCTCTCTGGCGACGATTATCGGAGAGCCTCTGCAATGGAGACGCCTGAGATCTTAGCGGCGGTGATCAGGCTAAAAGCGCGGGTGGAGAGCACGATTTGCTGTGGAAACAAACAAGTCCCATCGAAGAACGAGTATAAACCATAGAAACCTAAATGAAATCCCTAGGAAGTTAAATTTTACAATCTGATTCCAGTACTTGTGAATTACGATCCCTCGTTGCAACCAGTGAGCGACGCTATGTTCGAATTCATCTCTCGCCAGGTTCGTTGTTGAACACCATTATTAGTTTTTTATTTCTCTTTTTCTCTTGCTCATTTGAGTTTGTAATGATATGTAGATCGAGGTCCAAGTCCTTCACTCCCATCCTCAGCCTCGGGCAATTTCCGAGCAGTTTTACAAGGTACACATCTCTGCTTTTCACCTATGTATCTGTGTATTTATATATTATATACATCAGTTCATGGATCTAATGTTATCAGGAATAGCAATAAGTATTTGGTCGCATCGCGTGCTCTGCGAGGTATTAATCGATGGCCCTGCTGATAGTGTATATAGGCATATATATTTTTTAATTTGATATAATTTTTAATTAATTATGCAGATGTCATGTTGCGAACAGGGAAGCCAGATCAATGGGAGAAGCAGCATATTCCAGTTTCATTTTACGATTTCAGTGAGCTTTAACGAGTAGGCTCTGATCAGGAGAAGAACCGGAGATCGCCGACTAGAGTTCAGGCTGATTCCTTTCTTCACTTGTGCCTGGTATAGACACTGAACCTTTATATTAGAAGTAATAGCATTTAAGATAATAGAAGCTCAAATGTTTAATTTATATGTTTATTTTACTAGAAATCCGCTTAAGCTTGAAGAATTTGAAGTTAAAGGGTCAGATTTTGAGCTCAAAGGAATGGAATGTGCTCTGCATCTTTGGTGAGCAGGAAAATAAATGTGACACAGTAGCAAGTATTTGGTACAGAATCTTGAATATCCTTCCTTACAGAAACCTTATGATTAATCGGTGTCTTGTTTATCTTTCCAGTGGCCCTTTTATATACTTCCAAGATAGCTACGGGGAGTAAAGTTCATCGGAACATAGATCACGAAAACCGTCGGAATTCCCTCGAATGCAATCTGCTCTGTCAGGTTTATCTAGCTTTATTTTCAATTTTAATTAATACACCTATATGCATGTCTTGGTTGTCTAAGTGGGATTGTTTACATTCTCCTGTATTCTTACCCTAATAATATATCCAGACAAAGATTGCACGTTTTAAAGTTATTGGAAGATTGCGTTTTTAAAGGTAATGATTTTGCTCCTCTTCGTTTCAGGTAAAAATAATAATTTATTCCATTTATTTGATCTCTCTGACTTTCTGCTTATTCGGTGTTACCAACATGTATCTCAATTTTACTAACAGGGTGTCATATTTGAAGCTTGTGTGCTCTTGCTTCCATGCCTCAGATACTTATGGCGGTGGCCGTGGCTGGAGTTTCTTCGACCGATATATGTATCTTTCTCTTCATCTTCTTCTCAAGCTATGTTTAGTGTGGACTCTTGCATATTTTGCATGGCGATGTGGGGATAAATAATTCCCCGACCACTGTTGCATCTAGTCAAGGTAAAATGTCATATCTCTCTCTGTTCAGCGATTTTTCATTAACAACCTTGCATTAAATCTTTTTTCTTCTGAGTTTTGCTTATTCAATCTAATTGAGGTTTTTAGTGAATATGTTTTTTGAGGAATCTGTTCCCCGTTCCTCGTCGGATTTCTCTCTGTTGGAGCTGATTCCGTCATCCGCGGCCGAGGTGAACTAATCAGATTTGGATGATTTGCAATCTGGTACGACCCGGTATTCTTTCTTTCTCGTAGTTATGAACTGTGTATTCGTGCCTTGTTCATATAAAAAGACCTAAATCCAATCTCATCTTAAACTTGAATTCCTAGTATGATGTTTGGGCCTTTGTCTAATTTCAGTGATCATTGGCTGATTACTTTCTTGACAATAAAAGCAATCTGCTCTCCCGTTCGAGGGTTTGATGGACGTGCTATCTTCCGGTATATGAATCCTGCATTCTTGTGTTTGTGTTTGTTTATGCTACTTGCATTTGGCGTGGAATGTAGTTAATTGTAGCTACTGTTTGTGTTAATTATGATTGATATTTTTTTTGTTGTACTTAGTTTGGGGTTTGAAATCTGAGTATTGGTATTGTTAATTTGTTTACGCTTTTCTTTTTGATTGGCTATATTGTTTGTTTGTTTTAGAACTTATTTTGGTGGTGTGCTTCTTGATTTGTCACTATTATTTTTGTATAGCTAATATTTGGTATTTGTTTGTGTTACTTGTTTTGGTGTGAAATGGTGTATGGTTTTTTGGCTTCCAAGTGTGAAATCTTTTTTATTGTTAGTATAATCTGTATAAGCTAAAATAATTGGTACTGTTTATTATTAGAAGTACTATTATGATTAGAATTGTTAACTGTTTGGGTGGTTTGATATACATGATTGTTATTGTTTGTGTACGTTAATCTTTGGTGGTATTTTTTTTTCAGTGACATGCTTCTTTAGTTTGAAATTTATCGAATGTTTGGATAATTTGTATAAGCTGATTTTGAGTTTTTGTTCCTCCTACTGATGTGAAATCTATTTGATTCTTGCTATTAGTTAGTGCAAAGCTTAAATGTTAATTTTTTCCAGTTGTTTTATGTTATTTTAAGCCTTGTGATTGTTGATTAATCTTGTTTTTGTGTTTGTTTTTGCTTCTTATTTTGGTGGTCTGATACCTCCTTGATCGTTGTTAGTGTTTATGTAAATTATGATTGATGTTTTTTTGTAATACTTAGTTTGGGTGTGTGAAATTTCTTTGTGTAGATCATTTGTGTTTTGTTTTGTGTGACATCTTGACTGTTGATATTGCTTGTTTCAACTTGTTATTGCTGGTCTGAAATCTGTATTGTTGATTATTGCTATTTTCTGAGAACTAATTTTTTTGTGTCATTTCTTTCAACTTGTTTGTTTATTGATGTTAGTATTGTTTGCTCAAAATTATTTTAAGAAAATACTATATAGTCTAGTAATTCATATGTGTCGACATATTTGTACCGTTTTAAAGTTTGATAAAATAAATAAGGTTTCTAGTGTATGAAATACGAACTACAAAGGCTTGATCCTTCTCTCTCTGAAAAAGAGGAGTAAGGTATGTAGGCAGCTCTTATGAGTGCAGCCCCTTTTCTTACTTGCAGGACTAGGTATCTCGGTCTTATTACAAATCATTCATTTTATTTGCATCTCATCTCTACCACGAAGTAGATGAAGATGAAGAAAGAAAGGAGGTCGAAGATTGTGTTTGTCTTATTCTAGAACATCTAGTAGTTTTAAATAAAAATAACATGTATTTCTAGCTCTAATATTATATTTAGACATTGTATGATATAATATTTTTGTGCGGAATTTATTTCTGTTAATTTTAAGAGGCCTAGTTTTAGGTTTAACTAGATGGACCTTCTCAAATTTTTATTGGTTCTTTCTTTAAGTTGAGTTCAAATTTTGTTAGAGAGCTTTATGTTATGGTCGGTGTCTATACCCCCAACTGATTACGTTGTAATAATAATCTCACTGAATGTTTTTTGAGAGTCAGAATATTCTTTTTTTCTTCTTTTCAATACCAAATTCACTTCCATTTCGAATGTGTAAGTTCTTTTATTTGTTATCAAATAAAGTAATGGTCTTTGGTCCATTATCATCTTTTATTTAACTCCTAAGGTACAAAAAAACAGAACATGTTTCGATGTTATTTCATCTGAATAATTCATCATTTTTGTAACTTGGTATGGGAGTTTTTTTTTTTTTTTTTTTTGTTCTTGGTTTTGCAGCTTTCACGAAGATGTGTGCGCGATCAGGGCGAGACTCAACGCTGCATGGTTTCTGATTTTCGAGCACAAGACAGGTTTTTGTGGCACTTTTGACGGGACTCGCAGTAAGGTTTTAGTCGCTTTCTGCTTCGTGTCTTTGTCTACATCTCGAAACTGTAAATATCAAATATGTATCTATAGAAGTATTTAATCCGAACGTTGCAGGTTGTGAAACTGATGTGTACACGAACAACGGGGCACTCGCTTCCCGTGGAAATGCCAGCACAGTGAAAGGCTTCCTTCTGGAAAAGGTACGAACTTGTCTTTGGTCGTTTACAAATATATATATACACATATATGGAATGTCTAGATTTGACTCTTTCTTTCTTTTGCAATGACAGCTCTTATGATGCCTCAGTTGTGGCAGCCTCGGAATGGGACTTCAACTACGGTACTTGTACTCGCCGGAGCATGAGAAGTGCCACTCAGCGAAGGCACGGAGAATCAGTAACATCGCTGAGAAGCATTGTCGAGAGTAATATTGGAAAACATGTCGTCGGACGCTTGATTTCGAGGTTGAGGACGAGTTTGGTCATTGAATTATTGAAGAGAAGAATCATTGTGAGATTGAGGCAAGGAACAATGACTATTCGGATCATCAAAACTGAAGTTGCAATCCTCAAAATCAGCGATAGCAGAATTGAGATCGAAAGTGAAGTTGCAATCGTCATAATCAGCGATGATAGCAGAATCAAAGAGCGTCACCAACGAACATCAAAGGATCAGTGGCTAATTGTGATTTGGAACTTGAAGCTCGGCTACACCGCTTGCACCAGAAACTTGACAAGATTTAGAAGACGAAAAATCATATGCTTGATTTAGGGCTTGAGAATTATATTTATCGAACAAACTTTCCGATTCGAGCGGCAGCTTCGCCATTGACGCTGAGTTCTGCGATTTCACGGTAAAAAAATTCAAATCAGTTCCAGATAAAAAAAAAAAGGCTTACTCGGAGATTTAAAGACCTAATTTGAGCTAAAATACAACTACTCTACGAGTACTAAATTTAGAAAACACAAATCCTGGTTTCATAAAATGTATTTTCCGTTCAAGCCTCTTGAAAATGAATTTATTTCAATAATCAAGACACAATATTTTGGACTATTATATAATTATTTGTAACACGTTTATGAAATGAATGAAATTTTCACGTGTTGGGTATTGAAATGAATAATTTACTAGACAAATATTTATATCGTAATTAATATTAATAAGTCCAAATTGAACTATATACATGATACATTTACATGTATATATAAGTACATTAGTGAGTGAGTACTGAATAGTCGTTGAAAAGATTGATGTTCCTATGAACTTCAAACTCCACCTTAAAACTATATTACTTGTAGTAGTGTTTAATGACGCTAATCATTATGAATAGTTTGCAATACACCAAATTATAACGTATTAGAGTAAATATAAGAAGAATATATTATTAAAGTAGAACAAAGATAAGCTTAGGAGAATATATTAGAAACAAAAATGTATATAATACTTTTTTATGATAGGCTTATGATGTGAAATCGTATTATTAAAGTAGTCTACTAAATCCAAGTTAATTAAATTATTTATTCAGTTAATTTAAAAACTAATTTATTTAATTTAGATTTAGTGAGTTATTTTTTTGAATAAAAGTTAGATAAGACCATTTAACGGAAACAAAGAATTGACTGGTTGGTTTTATATATCATTCTAAAAATACATACAGGGTGTGATATTATATCAGTTTTACTATTGTTAAGTAAAGGAACAGGTGTTGTATTAACTTAACTTTATTTTGTTTCTGATTTAGACAAGAGGCAACGTATAGTTGCATCAAGCCCACATCACTGTTCTCTACAAGAAAGTGCAAATAATGATTAGTGTCTTTGTTTTATCTTCCATCCATGCCGAGAATGACAACGATGTCCTTCTGCTGGGAAAAGGAGACTACGTGCTGCAACCGTTCTTGCAAATGAAACTAAGCCACTGACCACTCTGAGCTGAAATACTTGGGCAGCACACCTGAATACCACCAACAAAATCAGGTCCACTCGGAAAAAAACCCCGATTCAATGATTTCATGTTACTCAACTCAAATCATACATCCAGGATTATCAAAGCCTGGATAGATATAACCAAATTACTATAGACTGTAACTATTTGACCCTTCTACGCATACACCACAAATTCACATTTAAATCACCGCCCGAGTTCAAACCAAATGCGTTGAAGCATGGAGTACCAATTTGAAGGATTAAAAGTTACCTTTCATGAAGGAAAGAGAGGGGATGGCTGATGGATTCGAAAGACTGGGATCAGGGGAACCACGTGACATAATCTCATTTGCGAGAAGCCCAGAATCAACCTTGAGAGTGAAAACCCCTTGTCGCTGGATACAGCTAACCACTGTGCCATCGAAGAGAAAGAGAGACTGTATATCTCTGCTCGGTCAGCGCCTCTCCTCACCTGCACATGCAAACCTATATTTTGTTTTAACCACTAAATCGTTGTCAATACTTGAGCTTCTAGACTTCTCTAAAATCTTTTAAGTTTCTTTCAACGCGACCCAATTACCTACCAAAGTTCTGTTAAGAAATTCACGCTTCAATACTATTAATTGCTAGCCACTTATACTTGCAACATTCAAACACACAGACTATATGAAATTGAGCAACTTAGGATTCCAAAACCAGTCCAATTTATAAATCCGTAGATTGAAAAACCTTAGATATTTCCATAGCAAATACTGACAGTACAAGTCATTGACAAATTCAATTAATTCAAAAACATATATCATAGTGTAAGGTTGGGATCGTTTACATTAGTACAAAGTGAGTTATGCAAAAACTAAAGCGAGAGTGGTGTCTGGGTATTATCATTACATACAAAGAAAGAATAAGTTGGGGCCATTAAAATTGAATCACACATGTTCTAGCTAATACTGATGAAATCCCAGGTATGAAGAAAGAGCATAGTGAAGAAATAGATTAAAATTAGAGGCATCGTGAAATGCAATCATACTGACAATGAAAATTCAACAGAAACACGGTCGAGAAGGTACCTCTTGGAACAAAGTGCCGTCCAAAATGTTGAAAACCCTAAAGATGGTGCCCTTACTGCTGGCGGTGGCCAAAAGCCGTCCATCTTGCGTGAGGGAGAAGCAAGCGATCCTGGAATCGTAAGCCATGATGAACTTGGTCCTCTTCGAGCCCTAGTGCTCCACTCTGAGCTGTCCCTTCTGGAGCCCCGGGCAGACGAGCACGACCGGGCTCGCCGCGTCAGAGACCTCGCACAGTCCCTTGGGTTCGCGATCGTCTCGATCTGGTGCAGAAGCTTGAGATCCGCGAAGTTGTAGACGAAGATCTTCTGAGCCAGAACCACCACGATTCGGTCCCGTCGGAGCCGCACGCCGCGGACCTCGGATCGGAACGACAGCTCGCCGATGCACCACGACAAGTGATCGTCCCAGATCATCACCTTTTAGATCGGGTACTGCGGGTCGGGTCCGCCGCCGACGATGGACAGGATGTTGCACTGGAATAGCATCTGCACGAGGCCGATCCCACCGCCGGCTGAGACCGGTTCCCGACAAAGCCTCCGGGAAATCTCGCCGGAAGATCTCGCGGAATGGATCGCAGTTGTAGGTTCGGAAGCCGGAGTCCGTGCCGACGGCGAAGCAGCCGTGGTCCTGATTGAAGCTAAGAGGAGCGCCGGGACTCGGCTGGGACTGCGGTTGGGGTTGGGATTAGGGCTAGGGTTCTGGGGACGGCAGAGAAGAATACGCGGCGGCGGCGACTCTTGTGATGGCAGAGGAGGAATCGGGGTTCGGAGACGAGTAGGGGGAGAGAGTCTGAGCCATGGGAGAGGAATTGAGAAGCTTGTCCCGGCTCTCTCGTTTCGCTGGGTAAGGAAAGGAAGGAAAAAGTAGTACACAGAGAATAGTTTTGTTTCGCGTCAGAATATCCAACGCTGATGTTGTGGGACCCGCTCATACTCTTTCCTTCCAGAGTCGGTTAATTTATTTCTCCATGTTCTTTTCTAACTTGAATTTTGATTTAATTCTCTTGCCTATTTTATTCCGGCTGTTCAAATTCAATTAATGCTCTCCAATTTAGTTTCCTTTCAGTGCAATTGTTTCGCAACAAAAAAATGATCAAATAGGGAAGCACTTATTTCCATGTTTTTTTAACACTATATATTATGATACAGAAAATTGGGAAAATTGAGGAATTACGGACTATATATATTATGATACTAAAATTGGGAAATATGAGAAAATACGGACTATATATTATGATTAATAAAATTGGGAAAAATGAGGAATTACTCGTTCATTGATGCAGTCTATTTAATAGATTTTTATATCAATAAGTCATTAATCAAAGTGCATGTCACAAAGAAATATTACTGACATCCTCGATCATGATTTAAAATAAATTATCAAATAACAATTTAGGTATTAACTAAGCGTGTGCGCCACCCGAAAATAATAGCGACTTTTAAATTTTCAAAAGATAAATAAAAGAGAAAATAATGATTTTGGGATTTTCTTCTCTTCTCTCGATCACGTAAGATAATTTTTTTCCCTACTAAAATGAAGAAAAATTTATCTCTTCTAAAAAAAGGAAAAAATAATTATCTCAATTGCCATGTTAACGACCATTGGCGAGCTTGACACTACTATTAAAAACTACATTGTTTAGTTTCAAACCTTAACATGAATAACTCATTTGTAATCTAGTCTAAACTTTATTTGGACACCATCTCACTTCGTTTTTATTTCATTAGTCGATAATAACTTACTTTTGGCAATAAATTTTGCTCGTTAATCGATTATATATCTATTTAACTTTCATGTGACGAGGGTCTGTACTGCACCCAACTGAGTTATTTAGATAATTTCTAACTGAACGTCGTATAAAAAATTGTTTTTTTGTGTGCAAATAAAGTTGTGCATTTTAGCCACTTGTATTAGTAAAAGACTTCTATATTTTTATTGTTAGAGTGACCCCGTTTTTCTAGGATTTCAAAATAATTTATCTAATGTTAAAATTTTATCCATTAGTTTAATGGACTTAGGTAATCTCAAAAATTGTAACTTAAAAATATTTAATTTTCTTATTAGAGACACATAGTAAATATTTACATTTTTATTTTTATTTTTTAACATAAAATTTACAAATTAATCTCCCACAATACTTTCGCTTTTTAGCGAACAAGTACTAAAATAAGAAGAAAAAAAATACATGATGTTTGAAGTACAAATTCTCATAGTAGGGTATAAACAACATTGAAATTATAGTCAACTGCAATTAAATGTTTAAATTATAGTGTTAAAATATTTAATCTTAGTTCGAAAGACATTTAGTTCAATGTCCAATGATTCGTAAAATATTTAATCGAAGTCATGATTTAGCTTGAAGGTTCACGAGCTCATAATTAGGTCTATGGTTTACCCGAATCAAGCGACATTAAACATTCTTATTAATGCAAGGAAGGCAAAGACGGTCTAAAAAAAGTGTTGACACAACGGAATTTTTTATGGCACCGTGCCAGAACGACTCCGGTGAAGTGCCGCAAGAGCAAGCAACAATGATCGAGAATTTTGTAGGGTTTTAATTCCATTTATTGGGTTCATACTTATCATATTCTCTAGAATTCAATAATCATAGTAGGCAATTATTATTATCATTGGCAATTACTCATGTACAAACTTAATTGTTGATAAATATATTGTGTCTTGTAAATTATGCAGTGGCAATTAGAACATGTTTAATAACAACATTAATGTTTCAAGCGGCATAATCCGTGATATTGTTTTCATGATTGTAAATGAAAGGGGTTTGGCTTTTGCGTCAATGGACTCGAGTGTGAGGGTGACGATAATCAACGAGGCCAAGAAAGAAAGTACGTGTCTTTCCGTTCACTACTATTAAAAGCTTAACTTTGTTGTTCATTTTAATTGGATTCAATAATCTAAATGAGCTTTGTTGTGATGTGTTTTCGCCGGGGAATTGGGTTTTGTGGCTCGTCATATTGATTATTCTCGTAGCCATTGTTGCCTATTTCTTGAACGACTATCCTCAAAGTTTAAAACCATTCTTAAAAAGCTTTCAAAAGCTTGCCCAATTTAAATGATCGCTGTTTACTTTTTTGGTTTGTTTTTAGGGTAATTTTCGTATTTACCCAACTAAATTTTAGCCAACTTTGATATACGCAATATTTTGTAAACAAGTCGTAAATACCAAAGTTTTGTAAATAAGACGTAAATAGCCAGACGAAAATACCCAAATAAATTATTAAAAATTAAGAAAAAAATAAAAAATAAAATAAATGTAAACAAATATAAACTAATTTCTTTGGCTATTTATGATTTATTTACAAAATGTTGGGTATGTACGACCTGTTTACAAAACGCTGGGTATATATAAATTGACAAACTTTGAAGTGGGTATAGAGCCAATTTGTTGTTGTTTTTATGGTAAAATAGATGTTGCCTTCATGAGATTTTATTTTTAATTTTATTTTATTTCACTATCGAAAACTTTCATACGCTTATATATATTTAAAATATTGTCCCACCAAACGCGAAAGACAAATAATGTTAAATATATTACACTATTTGAAAGAATATATTGATTTCGGTTTGGTAGCTTGGTTCGATTCAAATAATACTTTTATATTTTGTAATTGGTAACTGAAAAATAAAAATACGTCAATCAATATCATCTAAAATACACTTTAATAGTAATTAGTTTTATATAATGGTGTAATAAAAATATTGCAATATTACATAAAGCTAACAAAAACGGTGAAGAGAAGAGTGAAATTATCAAATAGTGTTTTTGATCTTTTTGAAGTACAAATGTTCACTTTATAATATTGGGTATATGCACAAAGAAAAAAAAAATTGCATATTGTTTAAATTGTAAAGAAAAGGTGAACAACTAATTATAAAAATCACCATTTAATTTACTTGACCAATTTCTAATTAAAAATTGATTTTATTTTAATTTTTAATAAAAAACCACTCTAAATTGAAATTTATTTTCAATAGATTTAATTCCATCATTTCTATATCTGTAATTTATTATCAATGGATTTAAAAATTTATATTATTGATTTTGAGATCTATGTATAATTAAATTTATATTTCTAAATGAACTATATATATAACATATATTGAAGACGAACTAGTCAATAAAAGAAGAGGTATTGGATAAATAGTAGATAAAGATACAAAGTTCATTATTTTCAAAGTAAAATATTTAAACTTATATTGTTAATGACCTAAATATGATGAATTTATATTTTCAAATATACTAGATATATAACAAATAATTGACGAACTAATTGATAAAAAAATGAGTATTAGGTAAATAGTAAATAAGGATTCTAAGTTCATTATTTTCAATGTAAATCATTTGAACTTGTTTTGTTAAGTTCGAGATCTAAGTATAATAAAATTTCCATTTTCTAAAAGAACTACATTAAGTAACAAATGACTATTGATATTTTGTAATTGATTACTGAAAATAAAAATACGTCAATCAATATCATCTAAAATACACTTTGATAGTTATTAGCTTTATGTAATGGTGTAATAAAAATATTGAACTATTACATAGCTAACAAAAATGTTGAAGAGAAAAATGAAATTATCAAATAGTGTTTTTGATCATTTTGAAGTACAAATGTTCACTTTATAATATTGGGTATATGCACAAATAAAAATAAAAAATTGCCTTGTTTAAATTGTAAATAAATGGTGAACAACTATTTATAAAAATCATCATTTAATTTACTTGACCAATTTCCAATTAAAATATTTATTTTATATTAATTTTAATAAAAAACCACTCTAGATTGAAAATTATTTTCAATGGATTTAATCCCATCATTCCTATTTAAAATTTTTAAATTTGTATTATTGATTTTGAGATCCATGTATAATTAAATTTATATTTCTAAATGAACTAAATATATAACAAATTATTGACAACGAACTAGTCAATAAAAGAAGGGGTATTGGGCAAATAGTAAATAAAGATACAAAGTTCATTATTTTCAAAGTAAAATATTTAAACTTATGTTGTTAATGACCTAAATATGATAAATTTATATTTTTCAAAAATACTAGATATATAACAAATTATTGACGAATTAGTTGACCAAAAAAGGGTATTCGGTAAATAGTAAATAAGGATTCTAAGTTCATTATTTTCAAAGTAAAACATTACAACTTGTTTTGTGAATTTCGAGATAAAAGTATAATAAAATTTCCATTTTCTAAAACTAGATTAAGTAACAAATGACTATTGACTAACGTAGTAATTAAAAGAAGGGATAAAATAGTAATTTGATGAGGAAAACGTACCTATCATCTTCCATCCAAGCGACGGTATAGACAATGAGAACGGGAATGATCTCTCTAGTAATTGAGCGCCAAATTGATGAAGGAGTGTAAGAGAAGCGCCAAAATGAGCGTCAATCACGGAAATCAGGGATTGAAAGCCTTAATTGCGATTTGCAACGGGAATCATAAAAAAGGAAACTAAGGGAAGAGAGAGGGAAATCGGAAGATAATATATAAACCCCCTGAGAGAGAGCGAAAAATCATTTTGGAGAGAAAGAGAGCAAAATAGGTGCGATTTCGAAAGAGGGCGATTTCGAAACCCATTTCTCCGATTACTCCGTCTCCGCCGAACTCTAGCCTCCTTCAAAGACCTTCAATACCTTTGCCTGCGTCGATTCCTCTTTCTCCTTCTTCTTCTCCTTCTTCTTCTTCTTCTTCTTCTTCTTCTTCTTCTTCTTATTTTAGGGTTTCATCAAAAATCCCCGATCTAGTTCTGGTCTCCGCCGGAATCTGGAATTCGTCGTGAGTATCTCACGGTCGATCTTCCAAGCCGATCTCTCTCAGCCCCGGGTTGCGAGTTTACTCGTCCGTAGAGCTTTGGAATCGGTTTTGGCGGTGACTTCCGGGAGAATCACGCCGCGATTAAAGCTCTTCCGGCGAATCCTGTTACGTTTTCTCCTAAAATCGATCTTCTTTGCCTCGTCGCCAAACCCCGACGCCGCCGCAGGGCCGATCTCCATTGCAATATTGGCAAGAAGCTCGCCGGAGAGGGGTTTTTCAATTTTCTGCAGAGTCTGGAACGGTTGTGTCGATGAGCGACGTTGTTCGTGAGGCCAAGTCGCACGACTAATCCAGCTCTTAACCCCTCTCTGGCGACGATTATCGGAGAGCCTCTGCAATGGAGACGCCTGAGATCTGAGCGGCGGTGATCAGGCTAAAAGCGCGGGTGGAGAACACGATTTGCTGTGGAAACAAACAAGTCCCATCGAAGAATGAGTATAAACCATAGAAACCTAAATGAAATCCCTAGGAAGTTAAATTTTACAATCTGATTCCCGTACCTGTGAATTCCGATCCCTCGTTGCAACCAGTGAGCGACGCGATGTTCGAATTCATCTCTCGCCAGGTTTGTTGTTGAACACCATTATTAGTTTTTTATTTCTCTTTTTCTCTTGCTCATTTGAGTTTGTAATGATATGTAGATCGAGGTCCAAGTCCTTCACTCCCATCCTCAGCCTCGAGCAATTTCCGAGCAGTTTTACAAGGTACACATCTCTTCTTTTCACCTATGTATCTGTGTATTTATATATTATATACATCAGTTCATGGATCTAATGTTATCAGGAATAGCAATAAGTATTTGGTCGCATCGCGTGCTCTGCGAGATATTAATCGATGGCCCTGCTGATAGTGTATATAGGCATATGTATTTTTTAATTTGATATAATTTTTAATTAATTATGCAGATGTCATGTTGCGAACAGGGAAGCCAGATCAATGGGAGAAGCAGCATATTCCAGTTTCATTTTACGATTTCAGTGAGCTTTAACGAGTAGGCTCTGATCAGGAGAAGAACCGGAGATCTCCGACTAGAGTTCAGGCTGATTCCTTTCTTCACTTGTGCCTGGTATAGACACTGAACCTTTATATTAGAAGTAATAGCATTTAACATAATAGAAGCCCAAATGTTTAATTTATATGTTTATTTTACTAGAAATCCGCTTAAGCTTGAAGAATTTGGAGTTAAAGGGTCAGATTTTGAGCTCATAGGAATGGAATGTGCTCTGCATCTTTGGTGATCATGAAAATAAATGTGACACAGCAGTAAGTATTTGGTACAGAATCTTGAATATCCTTACTTACAAAAAACCTTATGATTAATCGGTGTCTTGTTTATCTTACCAGTGGCCCGTTTATTTATATCCAGACAGAGATTGCACGTTTTAAATGTAATAGAAGATTGCGTTTTTAAAGGTAATGATTGTGCTCCTCTTCGTTTCAGGTAAAAATAATAATTTATTCCATTTATTTTATCTCTCTGACTTTCTGCTTATTCGGTGTTACCAACATGTATCTCAATTTTACAAACAGGGTGTCATATTTGAAGCTTGTGTGTTCTTGCTTCCATGCCTTAGATACTTATGGCGGTGGCCGTGGCTGGAGTTTCTTCGACCGATGTATGTATCTTTCTCTTCATCTTCTTCTCATCTATGTTTAATGTGGACTATTGCATCTTTTTGCAGGGCGATATGGGGATAAGTAATTCCCCGACCACTGTTGCATCTATTCAAGGCAAAATGTCATATCTCTCTCTGTTCAGCGATTTTCATTAAGGACCTTGCATTAAATCTTTTTTCTTATGAGTTTTGCTTATTTAATCTAATTGAGGTTTTTAGTGAATATGTTTTTTGAGGAATCTGTTCCCCGTTCCTCGTCGGTGTTCTCTCTGTTGGAGCTGATTCCGTCATCCGCGGCCGAGGTGAACTAATCAGATTTGGATGATTTGCAATCTGGTACGACTCGGTATTCTTTCTCCCTCATAGTTATGAACTCTGTATTCGTGCCTTGTTTCATATTAAAAGACCTAAATCCAACTAGTCTCATCTTAAACTTGAATTCCTAGTATGATGTTTGGGCCTTTGTCTAATTTCAGTGATCATTGGCTGATTTCTTTCTTGACAATAAAGGCAATCTGCTCCCCCGTACGAGGGTTTGATGGATGTGCTATCTTCCGGTGTATCATACAGGTACATTATTTCTTATGGCCTGTGATTGTTGATTTGTCTGCAAATATTGTATGTGTGATATGTTCATGTGTTATGTTGAAATCTTTTGTGTTTGTTGTCTGGTTACTATCATTATTCTAGGGTTGCTTTTTCATTTTAACTTAACCTATATTATGTCTTGTTGATCTGTCTTCTTTGTTTTTGCTACTTGTTTTGGTGGTGTTTGTGTGATATGTTATTTTTTACAGACCTTCTCTGGTTTTCAAAATGTATCGGGTCTGCAGAAAGATGTATCAATAGGTATTCAATAACAGGGAGTGTCAATTGTAAGAGTGAATTCGAACAGTTTTTGAGATATTTTAGCTCTACATATCAAAATGTACTCTTTCCTAATAAAATGTTATATTTTCAGGGGAGACTGACCTCCAATCTGTTCCTGGATAATTTGAGGCTTATTCCAAGATATAAATCAGTCAAAGAGTCGGGTATGACTCAAATCATTATACCCTTTTTTGTGTTTTATCTTTCCAGTAGAAATGTCTAGAAAAAGAGGATATACCTCACAAATAAGTTAAAAAGCTCACATAATTGATTGTTTGAATCCTGCATTCTTGTGTTGGTGTTTGTTTATGCTACTTGCATTTGGTGTGGAATGTACTTAATTGTAGCTAGTGTTTGTGTTAATTATGATTGATATTTTTTTGGTTGTACTTAGTTTGGGGTTTTAAATCTGAGTATTGGTATTGTTAATTTGCCTACGCTTGTCTTTTTGATTGGCTATATTGTTTGTTTGTTTTAGAACTTATTTTTGTGGTGTGCTTCTTGATTTGTCACTATTATTTGTGTATAGCTAATTTTTGGTATTCGTTTGTGCTACTTGTTTTGGTGTGAAATCTTCTTTATCGTTGCCAGTTTGTGCAAATTGTGATTGTTAGTTTGGTGTCATGATTTTTTTTATTGATTACATGTTTGAACCTTGCATTTTGTACTGGTGCTCGTTTCTGTTATGTATTTCCTAGAGTAGTAAGCTAGTTGTTATAAGACTTGGATGGATTCTTATGGCTTGTGCTACTTGTTTTGGTGTGAAGTCTTGATCGTTACCAGTTTGTACAAATTGTGATTATTGGTTTGGTGTTATGATTTTTTTTGACTGATTACATGTTTAAACCTTGGATTTCGTATTGGTGTTTGTTTGTGTTATGTATTTCGTAGAGTAGTAAACTATTATTTATAAGACTTGTGTGGATACTTATGGTTTGAATGATTTTTTTGTGTATTTTGTTTGTGTGAAATCTTTTGTAGAGTAATTGACTACTTCTTATGGGACTTGTGTGAAATTTTGTGTTCATGTTTTTTTAAGTGTTTTGGTGCTTGTGATTTTTTATCCTTTTATATGATGTCAATTTTTTCCGTCTGTTTATTCTTGATTGCTTGTGTACTGGATTTCTTCGTTTTGTTTTTTTGCTGTGTGAAACTACGGTTTTTTGGCTACCGAGTGTGAAATCTTTTTTATTGTTAGTATAATCTGTATAAGCTAAATAATTGGTACTGTTTATTATTAGTATTACTATTATTATTAGAGTTGTTAACTGTTTGGGTGGTGTGATATACATGATTGTTATTGTTTGTGTACATTAATCTTTGGTGGTATTTTTTCAGTGACATGCTTCTTTGGTTTGAAATTTCTTGAGTGTTTGTATAGTTTGTATAAGCTGATTTTGAGTTTTTGTTCTTCCTACTTATGTGAAATCTATTTGATTGTTGCTATTGGTTAGTGCAAAGCTTTAATCTATTTTAAGCCTTGTGATTGTTGATTTGTCTTGTTTTTGTGTTTGTTTTTGCTTCTTATTTTGGTGGTCTGATACTTCCTTGATCGTTGTTAGTGTTTGTGTAAATTATGATTGATGTTTTTTTTGTTATACTTAGTTTGGGTGTGTGAAAATTTCTTTGTGTGAATTGTTTGTGTTTGGTTTTGTGTGATATCTTGATTGTTGATATTGCTTGTTTCAACTTGTATTGCTGTTCTGAAATCTGTATTGTTGATTATTGCTATTTTCTGAGAGCTAAATCTTTTATGTCGTTTCTTTCAACTTGTTTGTTTATTGATGTTAGTATTGTTTGCTCAAAGTTATTTTAAGAAAATACTATATAGTCTAGTAGTTCATATGTGTTGACATATTTGTACCGTTTTAAAGTTTGATAAAATAAATAAGGTTTCTAATGTATGAAATACGAACTACAAAGGCTTGATCCTTCTCTCTCTGAAAAAGAGGAGTAAGGTATGTAGGCAGCTCTTATGAGTGCAGCCACTTTTCATACTTGCAGGAGAAGGTACATCGGTCTTCATTTCTACAAGTTTTTAGGTATTTTTTTTCAAGATTTTGTGTGAAGATTTTTTGTTTCCTGTATTAGATTCATACATTTACACTTCAATCTTAAATTGGACTTTTGTACCTAATTTGGAAAAAAATATCGTTTCCTCTCCCTCTCTCATCTCACTCCCTCTCTCGATCTCTCTTTCTCCTCCTCTCCTTCCCCGATTACTATCGACAGATGTCGATTGAGACCCCCCGTCTCTACCTCTCGTCTCCTTATCGATCTCTCTCCGCCTATCCTCTCGTTGTCGATCTCACTCCCTCCGCCTCAACCTCCTTCGCCTCTTCTCTCCCTCTCGATTTCACTCGCTCTCTCCTCATTTTCTTCCATCGACCCCGACACATCTCCTTCTCTCGGTCTCTCTCTCTCTTCCTCACCCGGTTAGGAACAATGAAGACGAAAAAGGTAAGTGATTCTTCTCTCTTGTTCTTACTGATTGATTGTCTTTAATCTGGATTGAGAATTGTTATCGTTTGAATTTTTTTTGAAGAAATTAGGGTTTCAGTCGTTAATAATCGATAATAAACAATAGGACGTGAAAAAAATATCGATGACATTTAAATGCAGAAATCGATTATAGACGATGAAAAGTACGAGTTTAATTTTTTTTTAATTGGCGATAATAAACGAT
This sequence comes from Urtica urens, assembly GCA_958296335.1. Lineage (NCBI taxonomy): Eukaryota > Viridiplantae > Streptophyta > Magnoliopsida > Rosales > Urticaceae > Urtica > Urtica urens. Next base: position 17,447,625 of record OY282521.1, on the reverse strand, counting down.
AGGACCCGATTAAAATCGATGAAATTCAAAAACATCAATGGATTAAACGCTATGGAAATTGATGAAAATGATGAAATTTATAAGTTAAAAAATTTTAAAAATCGATTTATTTCGTTTTGCTGGGTAAGGAAAGTTGGAAAAAGTAGTACACAAAGAATGGTTTTGTTTCGGGTCAGAATATCCAACGCTGATGTTGTGGGACCCGCTCATACTCTTTACTTCAAGAGTCAGTCAATTTATTTCGTTTTTGTTTTCCATGTTATTTTCTAACTTGAAAAAGAGCTTGAATTTTGATTTAATTCTCTTGCCTATTTTATTCCGGCTGTTCAAATCCAATTAATGCTCTCTAATTTAGTTTCCTTTTAATGTAATTGTTTCGCAACAAAAAGATGATCAAATAGGAAGCATTTATTTCCATGTTTTTTAACACTATATTATGACACAGAAAATTGAGAAAAATGAGGAATTACGGACTATATATATTATGATAGTAAAATTGGGAAATATGAGAAATTACTGGCTATATATTATGATTAATAAAATTGGGAAAAATGAGGAATTACTCGTTCATTGATGCAGTCTATTAAATAGATTTTTATATCAATGTCATTAATCAAAGTGCATGTCGCCGAAGAAATATTATAAACATCCTTGATTATGATTTAAAATAAATTATCAAATAACAATTTAAGTATTAACTAAGCGTGTGCACCATCCGAAAATAATGGCGACTTTTAAATTTCCACGAGAATAATGATTTTGGGATTTTCTTTTCTTCTCTCGATCTCATGTGTAATCTAGTCTAAACTTTATTTGCACCCCACCTCACTTCATTTTTAAAGAATTGTTTTTTTTGTGTGCAGATAAAGTAGTGCATTTTAGCCACTTCTATATTTTTATTGTTCCAGTGAACCCGCTTTTCTGAAATTTCTAATTTTATCAAAATAATTTATCATGACATAGTACGAACTTAAAAACCACAATTCAGTTTCCGAAAGAGCAAAGAATTTGGGCGAGCATACTAATAACACGACACAGCATTTATGAAGACTGTTTTGCTGTTTTATTGCAAGACAGATTTCGGGCATATACTTATTGAACGGCTTTATGGAGCTTATATTAACATGCAAAACAAAGACTCAGAGAATCTATTCACAGCCTGTCTGTACAGAACATTTCCAAAATACTTCAACATGAGAGCCATGTTGTTTATCACACTTGCTGAGTACTACATATCTTTTATACTTTCGAGGCATAAATCGAACAAAGAATGTATAAACTACTAACCGTTCTGTAAAGAACCACGGACTTCAAACTTCCTAGTAAAAACTGAGCCAAATAGAGAACATAACCGGTCATTTTTTAGGTTATCTATCCCCTATAACTATAAGAGCATTAAACAATAAGGAATAAAATTGAAAATTACCAGCAATTTACCACCTTTACAATTTCCATTGATTTGGATTTCGTACACCATCATTGATGGTTAAGAAGCACCACTTCTGGGGTCAACGATTTTTCTGTGCCTCGTCAAGTTTCTCTGTGATTTTAGCTATTTTTTTCTTTTTTGGTCAAGGCATTGCGAAGTTATCTTGAAGAGCACCTGTAGAATTATAAACTCAGTCAGTTTCGTAAATGTAACAAAAAAAGAAATTGTTACGAAACAATTTGCCAAGGAAATATTCCATTTGCTTAGGGAACCCATTTCATATAAGCGTCATAAGTACTAAAAAAATCAATCATTAAGTAGTTAAACAATTATAAACAGACTCACACATGATCGGGACTAGTACTGGTTTCACTTATTAAAAGCAACGGTTTGAACTGAACAATCAGAAAACTACCAGGGACTACATTATTAAAGCAGTATTTTCTAAGATATTACTATCCCAGATAAGAAGCCAAGCTGAAAGGTTCAAAATTAATCAAGCTTCCGAAGTGAGATAAAACCAGTATAAAAAAAGATTACATGCTCACCTCTCATGGAATTTACAGTGCAGACTCAAAAGGTTCTTCCCAAACTTCTATACTCCCATTCGAAGCATCCTCACCATCCTCATCCACTGATAGCCTCATATATTCTCTGTGTGCAAAGCGGTCCCACTCAGTCCAAGAGGGCTCTTCACGTTCCTGCTCAAGAAAGCAAAAATTACAACCAGAAAAACAAAACAGTATCACAGAATCTTGGATAAAAAAAAAAAGTATCACAGAATCTTAATACTTGGCTGATAGAAAGAGAAAGAAAACATAGCCAGCTAAGAAAATTGCATCATACCTGCCGAATGATAAAAGCATCACGGTTTTCAGAAGCTATAAACTTGTTCAGATTGAAAAGGATATTGAAGACGTTTCCTGAAAGTTTGCAGCGTTTCAAGTCCCGCAGAGTAATACATTCTTCTTTCTGCAAAGATAGTTACATTAAAGCAATTAAAGTTTTCTCGAGAGGATCATACTACAGGTGGAAATTACTGAAACGACCAGGAATAATATAATTCATACATATATATATATATATGTATAGAAGAAATTACTAAAATAAAACCGAAAATTTTTAGCTTTTGAAAAGCTAAACTGAAGTACCATCTAGATAGCACTCGGCCGGTCTCGATTGATACTGGAAAGGGGGGTCGAACAAAATCCTAAACTAAAACTGAAAGCTACAAATCAACATAATTATTGATTAATTATGATTCTTTCCATGATCTCCTCGAATAGGGAGATGAGATCATCACAAACACTCTAACCATATTTAAAATATTAAATCTCTTGTAAACCTTGATGACCGGCTGTACTAAAATATAATAAAAGGACCCTTAGTATCATTAAAAAAGTTATTTAATACAAAACATAAGAAAACTAAATAAACTATTCAACTTACCAATTTACCCTCATAAAATTAAGTCTTAACAATTATATTCTATAGAAATTATTGATTTAATCTGTGTTATTCTTTCCTAGAATAGAGGATCTGATTTTACTCTGTTTTATCCTTTCCTAGAATAGAGGATTTGATTGTATTTACTTTGTGTATAAATAGGCTATTCAGCCGTGTGGAATAATATACAAATTTTCATCTTCCTAAAACTTACATATTCAAATATACTATTTTACTTTACCTCGGGAGAAATCATGTCAACTATTTGACACAAAATATCTTCGAACAAAATGGCTTCCTGAGCCATACACTCCATGCGATGCAACTGTTCCTCGTAGAAGAACTGCAGCTCGTTGTATGTTAAGACTCCATTCTCGTCCAAATCAATGCATTTGAACCTATGAATAGAGGTATATGAGCCGAAAAATTAACAAATACAATTACAAATCAGAGACCATTTCGCCATTGAAAAATAACATTCTTAAAGTTTAATTAAGGATGAAACCATTTACAATGCCAAGTCTATATAGTTCACAAAAATACGTGTTAGAAATTGTTAAAAGAAAATTAATTTAGAAGTCATCATATAATTAGATTTAGCACCTTAAGGCTATGTGCACCAAACCTGTCAGAAAGAAGTAATAAATAATTGAAGAGGAGAGTAGAATGAGAAAGGTATTGGTTAGATAATTCAGAGGGTAAAACTATTGCATAAAAGAAGTGACGTATTGTCTACTATTTAAAAGAGAAATATTATGTCTTATTCAACTAAGATATCTCCTACAAACTTCCCTACTCTAATTCGGTCTTTTTACCGAACACACAACATAGCCTCAATTCACAAGCACCTCTGTTTATCCATCTTATACAATAGACCTTAACTTCGCTATCTGAAGTTAAACTAACTGACAGTTTCCCAATTTCAGCCCATGAGGCTCACGATGGCATTCATTTATGTCACTGCTCGTTACATATTCTTCCATAAGTTTTCTACTCAACAAAGGAAACAAACCGATACTTTGAACATTGCTTCACCACAGAACTATCTAGTATCTATCTTAAAGGAATCATTGTATGTTACTTCAGTGAGCATGAGAAGGAGAGAAGGAAATGACAAGTAGAGCAACACCTACCAGTACTCGAGGCTAGGCTCAGATGATTTATCCTCCTCTGACAGCATGAAGTAAACAAAATCCTCATAGCTCATCTTTCCTTCGAACTTGCTAGTGAACTTTCGTGGGGCCTGGCATGATATCAAAGTTTCCGAAACAGAAAAATATATTATGTGAGAAAATGAATAAATCTGCTTCAAAGCTTTGTGCAACCTTAAACATTTACGAGGACAAGGCTGAATATACAAACAAACCTGCGAGAATATTCTTTCAACGATCCTGTAAGTGAGCGCATGATTACCATATCTCATGAGGTTCTCTCTGTCAATCAAGAAATCACGGTCTGTGTCCAGCTCCCAGAATTTGCAGTATATAACATAAAAATGTTCATAGGAGAAATATCTGAATGTGGCAAACAAACATGAAAACATAGCATCAGTACAAATATCTAATTCTGAAAGATATGATGAAAGTGAAATTCTTATTACTACTAATTCTATGCTTGAGGACCAACTAAGGAAGTGTATCTTACTAAGCACACAAATAGCCTCATCATTTAATTGTGGCTGAGCCAGACTTTTATTATTCTACTATCAATAAGCTTGTCACAAGGTAATGGCCAGGAAAAAACCTCAGAATTTTGTTAATATCTTCTTCCTCGTCGGCTTGTCGCATTACCTCAACCAGATCACCTCGCTTTAGCTCTCTAAGAGTAAGACGGCCATTTGCTGCTCTATTGATATAATAAAATATTCTATAGATGACTGTCTCAGCTGCATCACATCAAATAGCTAATAAACATAATATTTGTACTTAATTTGCATGAAGAAATATAGTTAATCACAATCAAGCTTTTGCTAGTATCGAGAAGTCATTCTAATTCAAATGAGATGCTGAATAAAGATGAGGAAAAAAATCTCATGGACTAACAGTTCCATCATGATGGCAATGAACTGAAAGCTAGATCTATGAACAGGGACTGTTCTTTTAAGAATGGTTTTGAGAATAAAATAATAGAGATAGGTAATCAAAATTTCATCCTTCTATGATGAGCCATACCACTTATCCCATTTTTAACTGCACTTCATACGTAATTAGATGAGTAATTAAATTTGTACTTGATGAACACATACCATATCTCTCTTGGAACTCGGGTGTGCCCTTTAAGAACTCTAAACCGGGATGCGTGGCCAAAAGTTCTTGAACAACAGGCTTGAAATCTACCTGAATCCGAACCAAACAGATAAACCAGTATAAGGTCAAACCTAACTGCATAATGACCAACACAATTAGAAGACTAGGAGTAACATAAGTAAAGAAACTTAGAATAGCATAATAAACCTGAGAAAGATAATTGCAATTATTCTGCTTCAGGATTTTAAATATTTGCATCTCAGGGTCCATTGTGAGCATGTTGCCACCAACCCAGTATTTGATGAAGACATCCCTACAAACAGATAACAATAAAAATGACAAACAGGGAAAACCAATAGAAAAATCCCGAGGATCCATACATCGGCCTAATATATAAAGAGAAAAAATTGGAACGTGGGTAATAGTCTAATAGTTAGATGCCTCACTAAGAAGAAGGCATTAAGGGAATACCTTGTCACTATTCCTAAGCACTCGGAATCTATCTTTCTGAAAAGCGCAGAGGACATAAATGATGGCAGCTTGCATATCTCCTTTGTAACTGATTTGAATTCTGTACAGAACAAAAAAGGTTTAACGCTTATGATAGAACATAACGCAAGAGAATATCAATCCGACTAGATAAATATCCCACCCTGAATTTGCACTCCATCCTGATGTTTCTTGAAAAAGTCAAGGATAGCAGTAAGACACTGCTGCTTCTTTCCTGTCGGGGGAGGAGGGCCGTTTTGGAAATAAAACTGCAAGGTAAGACATCATAGAACAGTTAAAAAAATCCATCGAGAAAATGCTGCCAAAGTGCATAGATAATGGGGACAATATCTTTTAAGTGGACAGGACCTGCGGAATATTTTCTCGCACTTGTTCGGTGACCACCTTCAGCGGTGAGCCGAATGTGGGACTGGTTTTCTGTTTCGAAAATCTCGGAGAACCAGAAGAAGCCCTTGGGGAGAGTGGAGGTGTTGAACTTCCGGAAAACATAGACTGCATCGCACTGTTTGTCCCAGCAGTAGTTGAGATATGAATATTCCCGGGGACATTACGAGGGCCTGACTTTTCATCTACTAAAGATTTTACCTGCCCACACACCCAAACGATAAGCAAAAAATAAACCCATTATATTGCCCATCTCTTTAGGCTTATAGTCAAACAGAAAGAACTGTAGATCATTGATTCTTCCCCTCGGCCGATATACGATGTTGCTGTTGTATTTGAGGAAATGGGTATAATTAAAAGGAAACGCATGGAGAATCAAAACCCAAGCAAATTCACTCACATGCAGGGAAATTTTCAACAAATATTCATTCTCCGGAATAAAATATGGATTCTAAAGATAGCCTAAATAGACTACACTTGCTTTCAGAAGATCATTGCACATAAATAAGTGATTAGACGAATGTTTTCATGTAATTGAACAGAAGAAAATGATGTACCAGCCGCGATGTTTCAGGAAGGGAAAGCCATTGATCAAACAAACTCTCAGCAATTCGAAGGCTCGGTTTCACTGCGAGTGGAGAGAACTCTGGAAGGTGCAAAAGTTCAGGATCCAAATAAGAACGATCCTCGCTAGTAGAATCGATGTCCATACTTTCACTTCACCAAACAACAACTTCCGATGCCCAAAGCCCTAGGTTCTAAACTGCAACGAAATCGATGAAGCCTTCACCAAAGCTTCACTTCAAAACCTACTGTAACCCCGGCCGTACAAGGACACGAAACCAAGAAAAAGTTCAGACCGAAAAGGAATAAAAAAATCCGTCAAACCCTAGATTTATCAACAGACTGTTCCTAAATGAATCACTCCAAAATTTTCGAAACGGAGCTCAATTTCCCGACTTCCGCTCCCACGCAACTTTCGTCACAACAACAAAGCCAAAAAATAAATATCCACGCTTTCAAAATCTGTCGAAATCGGTTCACATGAAAGCTTAATTTACAGTTTCTTATTCACAGACGACGCTTCAAGACTCTCGAAAAGCCTAACGTAAAGCAATCAACGAGTCCACCGATAAAGCAAATTGAAAACAGCGTACAGACACTGGAATAGGAATCGAGAGCTTGATCAGAGTCAAAGAAGAAGGATAGACAAGGAAAGCTTTGAGAAATGAGTTACAGAGAAGAAGAAGAAGAAGAAGAAGAAGAAGATGACGACGACGACGATGAGAGACGCTTATTTGAAAGAAAAAAAAAACTTTTGTGTTAATCCGTAAATTTATTTAATTTTGTTAAGTTTTTTTGGGTGGAAAAATAAACTTGAAAATTGATAATGAAAGACCAAGCGGTAGTGCCACGTAATTGGAAAAGCAGTCAACGGTAGCGAATGAGAGTTTCTTTGGTGAGTCAACAAAATAATAGCTTGACTGAACTGCAAGAGCTCAATTGTATTGAATTTCTGTGGTGCTCGTTGTGCTATAAGCTGTGCGTTTCATGATGTGCCATGTCATACTTGTGTCCAAAAAAAAAAAGCGCTTTGCATTTGAGAACAAAAATAGAAAAGAAAAAGTGTCGTTGTACGTATGATGTCAGCAGAATTGTCGTTAGTCAATGTATCTTTTTATGTCATTTTCCATCTGTGCTTTAAAATAATTATTGAAATAAAAGCATCATATGGAACTTCTAAATTTGAAATTATCTTGAATTTTTTAAGGTTCCGCTTTTATCAATTCAATTTAATGTTCATTACCCTTTTTTTTGTTTTTGGTATCCACAGACGGTTGAATACTATCAACGATAAAATTTCAATTAATTAAAAAATAAGTAGCAGTATAGCACTTTAAAACATATTAATTGTTATATAACCAACGAAAAAAATTAGTTAATAGTCACTAATCAAAATAAATTTGTATATATTAACTAACTAACAGCAGTTATTAACATCCACGTCACAATAATTATTTATTAAAAAAATAGTTAAACAACAATATCAATTTTTGATTTGATTGTTTAAAACAACTTTTTGTTAATTGAATATTAAAATAAAACGCCAGCATAATATATACTAATATTAAATGATTACAAATTATATAACCCTTGCTATTTTGCTACACTAACTTTAAATTGTCTATTTCGTACAAAACCTTAAAAGGAAAGATGGGGTTAAACAATAACGCTATGCAAATTTTGCAGTCGAACAAATTTGTGTGATAGAAGTATATATAAAATAAGACCATCTTCAATCGAGCTGTAAAATAAGTAATATAGAGTTTTTAAACTTCAATCGTGCTTTAAAGGTAACGCTATAATAGCGTGAGTTGAGAATAATGCACGGTTGGTTGCTATTTCTGGCGCACACTGTACATCTGTTATTATTATTATTTTTTTTTTTAGTTTTTATAATTTATTTAATGATCAAAATTTTATATAATTGATTAATATTTGTCCTTAAACTTATATAAATTATTAATATTTCGGATTTTATATAATTTAAAAAATAACAAAAAATTAAAATGAACAAACATTGTACATTACATAAAAATTAAATACCAAACACGATTTTAATAACTTAATACCAATCACGAATATAAACATTAGCAACTTGGAAAAAAATTAATAACGAACCTAAAAAAACATTAAAACACATAACACAACAAAATAAATTTCAAATAGATAAACTAATATTCTGGAAGATTGGTTCCGGATCCCCCGAGACCACTAAAATATTGAGAATAAGAATCGGAAGTCGGAGGTGGTGCATCGGATTGTTGTTGTTCAAGCATCTTTTGCATAATTTTTGCTTGTTCGGTTTGAACATGTGCACGGACTTGTGGATCTGTTATTGCACTTAAATCCTTTAACAATATTTTATTTTATTTTCTTCCTCAATTTCTTTCAGTTCTAAGTGGCGTTGCCTCATTGCACTTGTCTTCTTCAATTGCTCAAGAAGTTCTTTGTTTCCTTTCTCAATGCCAATGGTTCGAGACAGTAGTCCATCATCTATGTTTTTTTTTAATTTCGCTTTCTTCACCCCAATCGGTCGCTCGGGAGGAGATGGATGTTGCAGATTCCTGAGTGGAATTTCTTACTCTTGTGGACAAGATGAACCTCAAAATGTTTGTCTTGCACTTGAGGCTCCATCTTGAAATGTTATTGAGCAATAGTTAAGAGTCTGAAGAAGTTTTGCCGGGCAATAGTTGAGGTATTTTCTGAGCAATATTTAAGATCACCAAACTCAAATGGTGTTGCTAGACTTTCCATGTTGGTCAGTAACGTGGTTTTCCAGGAATGTTGGAAGTTTAGATTGTACGCATTGGAAGTGGAAAAAAATTGTCCTACCGGATGGGCCGGACAATATACAGGTCGTAGTGGAAAACCTACTATTATCTTAGAAGCAGTAGAAGATTATGATCTTTGGATATGACATGCTTATTTTGGAATGCCATACAACAATGATATTGATGTGTTAGAGTCTTTCCACTTATTTTCCAATCTCACCTAAGGTATCGCTCCTCCAGCTCATTATGTCATACAAGGAAACGAGTACAATATGGGTTATTATTTGGCTGATAATATATATCCAAAATGGTAAACTGTTGTGCAAACTATCCGAGAGCCTCGTGGACCGAAAAATAGACATTTTGCAATGAAGCAAGAAGCCTGTAGAAAAGATGTAGAACGTGCCTTCGGAGTTCTCCAATCGCGATTTGCAATTGTTGCAGATCCTACAATATTTTTGGAGAAAAGAGGTGTTAAAATATATAATGTATTTGCATGCATAATTATGTATAACATGATAATAGAGGATGAACGTGATCTTAGTGCTCCAATTGAAATCGCGAGAGGAACGCCACATGTGGAAGTCAAAATGGTGGTCGAAGGAGAGACGCAATTCGAACAATTTGTAACTCGTTATAGACAAATAAGATATAGAGATGCACACGTCGCACTTCAGAATGCATTGATTGAACACTTGTGGGAAAAATATAGTCATTCCAATGCATAATTGTATTTGTATTTATTTTAATTGTATTGTGTTGTAATTTTATTTTATTTGTGTTTGTATTATATTTTTATTTATTCGTGTTGTGCTGTAATTTTTATTTTATTCATGCTGTGCTGTAATTTTTATTTTATTAAATGTGAGTTGTTTTTAATAATTTGATTAAGATGATCTAATTAGGAATTGGTAAATAAATATAAATGTATGTGTGTAAATATAATATAAAAAAATAAAAAAATAGAGTGAGAAATAGAGTGAAAAATAGAGTTCGGTTGGAGATAATTTACTGTTCATTGAAAAATAGAGTAAAAAATAAAGTGAAAAATAGAATGATTGGTTGGAGGTTGTAAACTCAACTCTACTTTTGTTCCAGGTTCCTCCAATTTTAGTGTGATGGAAGAAAGGGCAAGATTTATTCGTCCCAAATATTAGTTGACCAGTTTTTCCTTTGATTAGCCTGTACTGGCATATTCATTTTCATTTAACCAAAACGCCAAAGACTAGTTATTAATTTGGATGGTGATTGTGATTATTTACCTAAAATATACTTTTATAATGCTTAACTGTTATATATTCATGCACATTTCTATAACGAACTTAAATATTTTGTGATTTTTAGTTTTCATCAATTTTAGCATAAAATATGTATATTTGTTCATAAAATACTAATAAACTGACACTTTTGTTCTCATGCATGTTATATTCCACAGTGCTCTACACTTACTCTCCCTCCCTCAAAACTTTCCTTAATAATAGTAATTTGTTCTCTCAAAATTTAAATGTCTATTCATTTTTATTAAGAGCCCTAAAGTCCACCAAAACACACATATATATGATGACTTGTTACAGAGCCATAACTTTGCATTTATTTTATAGGCGAACAAACAAAAGAACATTTTTTTCTCAAAAAAAAAGAACATTTAAAGATTAAAACTAGAGAATGAATTTGCAAACACTAGGAGGAGGGTTGGACGAATTTGTCGAGATCAGATGTGTCCAAAGCGGCGAACTCTTTTGCAACAGCGAGAACAACGAGGCCGAGCTTCACAGCTTCATCACGGCTCGGTGCCTGTTGGAATCGAAATGCCTTTATAGATTACCACACAATATAACATTATATAAATCAAGAACATTTAATAAAAGGCTTGTGAAGTGTTAGTGTACCTCAATGTTGAGTGGAAGCACAGGATCGTGGAGTGAGAGTCTAAGAAGAAACCAACCGCCAAAACCGGAAACCCGAACCTGACAAGGACAATAAGAACAATAAGAATTTCTTGATTTCTATTATACATTTGTTTGTTTTCACCTCAAACTAACCCCTTCGTAGTTCACACGGGCTTTATTCAGCTTTTGGTCAGAGTCAACCGAGTTCTCCAAAAGTTGCAGCACTGCTTCTCCGTATTCTCTGAAACTCCTGAAAAACGAGGGATCTTTTTTATTAATTGAGACTGAAGCCTGGTAATGAGTTTCAATGTTAGCCTACCCACCCTCCTTTAAGGTCAGGGTTATTTTGGTCGATTTTTAGTCTCAATTCCATGGCAACACCCGGCTCCTCTAATCCTTCCACAAGCTCTGTTAAAACCTTGCTGCCATGACTCGTCCCTGAAGCTCTTGTTGAAGCGAGTTTATTCAGGATTTTTACCTGTAAAAAATGATGATAAATAAATAAAAATGAATGTCTACAAATCTCTACTCTGCAGCATAAAGTTGAAGGTAGTGGTACGGTACCATGAGATATGCGCCGTCATCAAGCCAATTATTCTCCTTGAGAGCTCCATGGCCGCTAGTTTCAATAGCCAGATGCGATTCCTCTCCGACTGAGTTCTGCGATCATAGTATTTTCAATCTAAATATTTTAACCACATGGGATTTATATAATGATTAAGACTATGAATCGAATTTGGGAAACGCAAGGAAAAATGGAAATCCCTAACATTTTCCTTGTCTACCGTTTTAATTGCAGAAAACTTGAGGGAGAAACTTCAGTGGAAAATGTATCATCATGATATAGACTTAATGTTCCTTTTGAAGTTGGCGAGAAATATTAAAACCCAAGGAACCTCGCATGCACTAAATTCGCTTTCCGTACTCCCACAGGTGTGCTTCAATTTTCTTTTTTGAACTTTATTTTTTCATAATTTTTTTCTTCACTTGGTTTTATAGTTCGGTTTCTTGTGATCAAAGGTATCTCTGATCGTGAGATATTCAAGCTTCAGTTATAACAAGTAGAAAGATCATAAATTTACAACGTTCAAAGAGATGGGTAAGAGTTAATTGACTGTAAGAGATGGGTTTCCTACCAAACGAATAGCTTCATCAATGACATTTTTGTAGCCTCTTTTAAAGCGATGGTGCTTCCCTCCTGTGAAGATTAAAATTAGTTTGCATAAAGAATGTAGAGAAAAGAAAAGAATAGAGACGCCCAATCCAACATTCGTTATACCAAGTTTATTCTCAATAAATGTTGTCAGACCATCTGATGTCACACTGTCGGTTACAATTGTCGTGCCAGGATGCTAGAAAAAACCCCAAAAAAAGAACAAGTTAGATTATATTCACTAAAAAATGCCCTTTAAAAGATGAGAAGTGAAAGTCATACTTCCTCGAGAACTATTGCAGACATCAACGCAATCAAGCGGTTGCGATTGAATTCACGGCCAGTGGAATCCACAGCAGCAGATCTAGAAACGTTATTTTATCAATACCACTGTTATCATAGTGTGAAGCAAAGTAATTAGTTGGCAAGAAAGAAGATTTACCGATCAACATCCGTATCAAAGATGATTCCTAAATCTGCCTTGTTATCAAGAACAGCCTTAGTGATAGCCCTCATTGCTGTCTTGTCCTCTGGATTTGGAATATGATTTGGAAACATGCCTGATTCGAGAAAAGAAACTCTTTAGAGCTGAATAGGGTACGAGTATAAAAAAAGACCAATGTCATCCAAGAGTCGAAGAATACCGTCCGGCTCCAAAAACTGGCTACCAGATGTAACTGCTCCCAAAGGTTCAAGCACCTTTGCCTAAAAAGGTAGAAAAGCGCATAAGAAATATCCTGATTATATTATAACGTTCAAAATAGCCATTTGAAATTAATTAGCAAAATAGGTAATGTTGGCTATTTTCACTAGTTTTAGACAAACTTGGGGTGTTTTGCTAAAGCCATTAGTTTCAATCGGCTATTTAGCTAGAATATCCAAATTATTTTATTCGTACATGTAGTAATGGATACAGTAAGTACAAGGTTTAGTAGTTTGGAGTAGAGGAAAAAATTCAGGAGCTGCAATGGGATCTTACAAAGTTGTGAACAAGCTAAAGCCATGTATTTTGTTGACTTCAAACAATATTGAACATGAAACTTACTGCAAAAAATCCTCCTGCACCATTGCCTGCATCAACAACAATGTGGAACCCTTCCAGTGGCTTCTCTGAGATTGGGAGAAACGCAGAACACTTAGAATCCAACAAATTATTATCAGTTATAGAAAAAGAAATACTAACTTTGTCACATAGAAAGACGACAATCATAATCCTGGGATTAGTTTAATGGCGATACCTATATTTCCAGCAGCTTTACGAACAGCTTTCACAAGATCAGAAGTGTACACATTCATGTAATCAACTTTCGTCACAGTCGCAGAGGCTTTGTTGTTGTTGGTAGTCGGTTTATTGTATATTTCAGCAGCTCGTTCCAAGATGTTTTTTATGTCAGGTTTTCCCAGACCACCCCCATTTGTAAAAAATTTAAACCCATTGCGGTTGTATGGAAGATGGCTTGCTATCAGAATGGGGAAATTGAGTTTAATGCTAAAAATAATAAATTACAAATAGGACCATTTTTATACGAACCTAACCTGTTATCATGATAGACCCATCAACTGGACACAGAACTTCGTCATCCTCTGTGAGTGTGCTGTTAAACATTGCTGGCGTGGAGGCTAATCTACAAGAGAAAAATCAAACGATATCATAATCATCGGTCATCCAACTGGATAAAGCTTTAAAACATCCTCAGCAAGAAATACGATATAGGGATTTTGATGTACCCGTATTGAACAACATCCATTCCAGCACCAGCGATTCCTCTTGATATTGCATCCTGCGATCATATTAGTAAGAAACCCGAATTTGAGAGTTTTTACGTTCTGTAAGGCTCCATTTGGAACCCAGGAAACAGGAGAGAAAGAACATGGAAGCCCTCCTATTTTCCTTGTACTGTTTCTATGGACGGAAAATATAAAGGGAAATGAAAATTTGGAGGAAAGTGTATAACTAACAATGAGATACACTTTTCCATGGCAAATTGGGCAGAAAATGAAAGTCATCCAAATTTATATATGTGGGGCGACATTTGTGTCGATTTTCTAAAAAAGAAATCCCTCTTACTATTCATGATTTCTGAAGGCAACTTATAATTTTGGTTTTCCCTTCTTTTCACTTTCCTCGCAGTTCCAACGGAGCCTACTAGAGGAGGTGAAGCATATGATTCCCAGTCCCAAAAATCAATCATTCCCAGTGAGGGTTACAAGGGAAAGAAAGAAAGAACACCTGTAACGATTGTGCAGTGATACGAGAATCATGGCCAATAGAAATTTTTAAGCGGCGAGAAGTGCTGGGTTTCTTCTTTTCAAGCAACCACGCAGAAAAGGCGGCGGCTATAGATTCAGCAACAGCTTCGGTGAGATTGATCGGTTCTCCCTCCACACCATCAATCGCAACACCTCGAATATCACTATATAACCGAAGCAAAACAAGCACACAATTAAAAACAGTCAATAATAAAGAGCAAAACCGAGAACCGATTCATTACCTTCCGTTCTGAAGCTTCAAGAAATCAAGCTTCTCGAGGGCTGGCAAAACAGTAGCCGATGATGACAGAGACGCTGATACACAGACAAGAACAACTAAGCAAAGGGATAAAAAAAAACTGGAAAATCGACTCGAAGAGGCTATAAGTGCAAAGAAAAAACATGTATGACATGACATATAATCGTGTGTGGAACAGAACAGACCATTGCAAAAAAGAGATGGAGCGGTGTGGTGTTTTGATAGGTTGCGGAATTGCATGGAAGAGAAGGACCTCCATGGTTGAAAGGGGAGAGAGTTGCGCAATTTCATTCTAGGGTTGTCACATTTGTCTCTATTTTGTGACACAAATAAATCCTGGACAGCAAAATTCCCTGATCTTGCTGCATATATATACACACACGCTGCTCATTTCTTCAACTACTTTGTTTAGTTCATATTGATGAATTCAATGACCAAATCCGACATCAAATTGAAGGTCTTGGAAACATATAATAGCACAACAAACAAGGAGAAATGGTAAAATCTCAATTCATGGAAGCATCAAAGCCACACAGCACACTAAAACAAAGAGAAGCTAATCTGATGTGATGCTCGAAAAGAATCCAACTCAAAGATCATTCACAAACCGACCAAGTTCAGTTGTAAACAAGCTGCTTCTCAAATTCATAAACCAGAAACATCTCAAAGAATGAAAAATTGGATATGCAAATGAGGATTGAATTGAACGCAAAAGATTCACCTGCCATCTGAAGCGACATTGACCTTGTCGAGGAGAGAGAGAGAGAGTATGTTAGCTCAGTGAACGAATATAATAGAGTTCTGCTTCGTCTCTGTCGCCGGTGAAGGTTTAAGAATAAATTTAGAGTTATTTTAAGAATATATATTTCTTGTTCGTTCGGTGGAACAACTGCCGTGTTCTTCTAGGCCATTCGAATAACACCAAAGCCCAATCGTCAAGTACTTAAAAGACTACAAGTAAACATTGGGAAAATATTAATTAGTTTAACACCGACATTTTTTTTTTAAGTTTGTGTTCGAACCCAAGTTATTTGTCGCCACTAAGTTATTTTACTTATAATTTTAATACCGAAAATTGAAATAATAAATTAATTAAGTGACACTAATAATTTTATTATTTTTAAACATACAAAGGAAATTTAAACTAGGTAAAACATTTTGTAGACAAAGTATTACACGAAACTAAAAGAAATGGTTATCATATAATAGTTAGAATAGTGTAATAGTATTAACATATTATTTCTAATTAGCAAGTCATGAACCCCGTACACAACAAAATTTCCAAAAAAAAAAACAAAATTGTCGTCGAAAAGAAAAATGATTATCATTAAAAAATTAAACTTAAAAAACTCTCGAAGCAATATTTTAGTTACAGTCTCTCATTCTTTTACACTTATTAACTATAATATCTACATTAAAATGAGGAAATTCTTGAGCTCACGATCAATTGAATGAAATAATTTATTTATTAAGAAAAATTTTATGTCCACATCGACGACGTTGGTTTTAAGAACATGCTCTAAGAAATTCAATCAAGTATTAATTAGTTATGTCAATATTTGTATTGATTGTAAACAATCAATAAAAAAAAAAAAGAATTAAACTTTGGAATAAAATTATAAGTCGACAAAAAAAACATAATCTAGTTGAAGTAAATGACTCACATTTGATTTTCATTTTTCATTTTTCACATTTGACAATCGTTACCATATTGACATTGATTACATTCTCTTCAATTCAGTAATGTGTCTTGTAGATGCAATATCTAAATAACAAGTTTTAAGAAGATGTATACAAGAGATAAAAGGGTGTATTGAAAATTATAAACAATTAAAAGAAAAGTGCAAAGTGTCTAATAAGCAAACCATCACTAATTGAACAGTTAGTGTTTATGATTTAGTGGTAATAGCAGACTTCACCAACCAACTGCAAGCAAATTAAAGCTTGCCTTGAAAAAAAAAAGTGCTGAATCAGCATTCCGATAAAGTTAGCTTGGAGCACAAGTCTTGAAATCTTGAGATATAAAATGCCTTGTGTAACACAGCAAAAATGCACAATATACCAGAGTCAAGGCCAATGAATCTGCTCTCGTCCTATCACAACACATAACTGCACTTTTGCTACTCTGTAACCATGTCAGTTCTACCATGGCTTCAAATAAAGCTCTATATTGTGCGTATTGATATGATTGAAAGAATTTATGGACTGAGCTGGTACGGACTATCCTTAAAGCTTCCTTAAACGAAAACACTTATATCCTCCATGTAAACAAGCATCAGAATGGAAATTCAATCATGACACTGTTATCATGAGTAAACTATATATATATATATATATATATATATATATATATATATATATATATATATTGCATGATCTGATCAGCATCGTTGTAGTAGTACTGATCTGACTTGAGTCTGAGTCTAGTGATCTTGGAAGCTTTGCTGATTCTGAGATTTTGTATCTGAAGTCCATTATAGTACATACACATTAAAACTATGGAAAAACTAATTGCACAATTGACACAAAACTCCTCGTCTTCCATTTCCTTTTGAGTATTATGGATGACAATGATGTATAAATTGAGACATTTAAAAATGAGAGTAATAATAATTTACACCCGTAAAAAAAATTGAGTTTATTATTATAAATCCCGGGGCGTGGACTTAAATAAATAAATAAATAAAGGCAAGCACCTTCCAGGAAGTTGACCGATGAAAAGTTTCTTTATGCGAAGAGGAGAAAACCGTAATTTCGTAATTTCAGAGGACGTGATTGATAATCTAGAAACTTAAGATAAAAGTTTTTCAGTATTTACTCGGAAATCCCCGCGTATATAATAAAATGACACGCAGAGAAAAACTACGCAGGCCATTCCTCATCATCTTCGAGCTCTCAACTAACTTTTAAACGAAGGGAAACTGCAATCCGAGTGATCTGATTACGAACAAAGCTTTTCAAAGCGATGAATATTTTCTCCAAGAAACCAACTGCCAAAGGTTGATTCAATTCGTTTCAATCATTAGAATTTTAATCAATTTCGATATATTTTTTTATTGTATAATCGGTTCTTTTTGTGTCTGATTTCGGGTGGATTGATTTTGATCAGAGGCTCTTCGGCAGAGCAAGAGAGAGATGACTAATGCCACGCGAGGTAAATTTCCAATTTCACTTAAATTAACCTTCGATTACCAAAATAAAAGAATGGAAAAAAAATTATTCAAACTAGTTCGTGAGTATGATCAATCATGAAATTTAACTTGGAATAGTGGATTTTACATAATTTTATTTTAAATTTCTGTTTAGTTTCTCTAATGTAGCTGATCTCAGCTTAAAATCAGTTCATAAGATGAGTTGTTCCAAAATGAGAGCATTCGAGCTCGAGAATAATCCGATTCGATTTATGATAAAAAAATCTCTGTACTTTCCTGCTTAAGATATGGATTTTTCATGGCTTCCCAATCCTCACACTTGTTATATTCATTTTTTTTTTCACGGCAGGTATAGAGAGGGAAATTGGGGCTTTGGAATCGGAAGTACGCCAAAAAGAGCCCTTCTTAATGACTACTGTCTTTGATTCTGTTTGTGAATTAGATTATATCTGATGTCGTTTCTGCGGTTATTAGGAAAAGAAGCTTCTTTCTGAGATAAAAAGAACCGCGAAAACAGGGAATGATGTGCGTAATGTTATATGCTTGATTGTGTCATTATAAATTGGTTTTAAACATATCTTATTTTATATGTCGGTCGTAAATTCTTTCATCAGGCAGCTACCAAAATTCTTGCCCGACAACTAGTCAGGCTAAGGCAACAGATTGCCAACTTACAGTCAAGTAGGGCTCAAATGAGAGGCATTGCAACTCATACACAAGTAAGACGTTTGAATCTATCTCCTCGCCTTCTTATTCTTTCACGCATTGGCTCATTGTTTCTGTGTATACTGTTCTTGAAGATACTTGTCTTTTTTTTGTGTTATTTTTTCTTTTCTTTTGCAGGCCATGCAAGCTCATTCCTCTGTTGCTGTTGGCATGAAAGGTGCGACTACGGCAATGAGTGCTATGAACAAGGTGAACCATAAAAACTTAAGGATTGACCAAAATGTATCTAATAACTGCGATATATCTATGTTCTTACTCCATAATCTATTGATGATTGACATGTTGTTTTGACAGCAAATGAACCCAGCAAAACAAGCAGCTGTGATTCGGGACTTCCAAAAGCAGTCAGCACAAATGGATATGACTGTAAGAATGTTCACTATTATAGAAGTCAACCATGTATTCTTACTAGTTCTGTAGTTGTGGATTGTGAAACCAGTTATTAGAGCTACGATTTTAATGGGGGAAAAAATTCGAAAGGAAACGATTAATAGGGAGAAGGGTAAATGGGTAGGAAGAAAGAAACAGTAAAGGGAAAGTGTTAAAAGTTTATTTGTCTTTCTATCTGGTAGGAAAATAAAAACCCAAGCTTTGGTTGGTAGTTCTGCAAAAAAGAAAATCTATCATTCCATTTTGATCCAAGCGACGAAATGAAATGTGTTACTTATGCATCCATTTCCCTAGCTAATTCCTCCTCCTATAGAAGGATAACTATTGGACTATTGTTTTGCGCTTTTGCAGACGGAAATGATGTCTGAAGCAATAGATGATGCATTGGACGGCGACGAAGCAGAAGACGAGACCGATGAGCTGACGAACCAGGTAATTCACCTTAGAAAAAAAATGATGATCCTCCACGCTCATGTATAAGTCGGTTTTTGGTCCTCAGAATTAACAGTAATTTTTTTATTTCATTGAACTTTTGCAGGTGCTAGATGAAATTGGGGTCGATATTGCATCCCAGGTTTGTGTAACTGGTCCCATCTCTGTGTTGTGCATGTCCAGTGGCTAGTTATTTAAGTGCTCTCTGAGCTGTTTGTGAACATTCTCTCACCATTTGCAGTTGTCAGCGGCTCCAAAAGGAAGAATTGCTAAAAAGACAACCGAGGAGGCTAGCAGGTTAGTATTCTGTTTCATTCACATTTGCTTTAGTTGAAAATTGTGTATGTTTGTACACACCGAGGCTACGAATCGCGTTATATGCTCATTTTGTGATAAGAAACGTTAAAACGATACAATTGTACATATTTGGGAGGCATATTTCCAAATGATTCCAAAGAATCCATGGTTCAACAGTCTGAAAAACAGCGTCCACCACTGGTATATCAAACATCGAAGTTTTCTCAAGAGAAAATTAATAATAAAAACTGAAGATACAATAACAAGAAAAATACACGGCAGCGGACCCAGAACTGAGCTCAGCATTTTATTTTATCTTTCCAGACGTTTTATTCGCCTAACTGTTTATTAAATATACTTCCTAAGTAGTATTTTTTTATATTTTTTGTTGCTGGGGTGCTCAATTGCTGTCAAGTTACCAGGCTTTCTACTCTTTGCAGTTCTGATCTTGATGAGCTTGAGAAGCGATTGGAAGCTCTAAGAAACCCTTAAGATGGAATCATTTTGCTTCGTGTTTTTGTTCGTTGATCATAGCGATTCTTTCATACTACTGAAAATGGCATTGGACTCTCAGAAGCTGTCTTCGATGTGCGTCATCTTCTCTTTGCTTCGTTTTATTATCAGCTAGTAATGGGAATGAGATGCTCTCTCAAAAATTACCCATGAAGCTATTACGTCTTGAAACTTTATGCTTTGAAGTTTCAGACCATAGTTTTCTGAACATTTTATGTATTGAGTGGTTATATGTAACTCTTAACATCTGTGAGATACGCGTTGTAGTTGATGTATTATGTTGTAAATTCAAGTCTTGATATTACAATCCCTTAAAAAAAGTCTTGATATTACAAATAATCGCCCGTTTACATCAAAGGCTTTTATATACTCATGTGGTAATTTCAAGGAGATTATAATGACTTGGCTACTCACGACGCGGCCACCAATTATCTTTACCGACCCTGGTTGAGGAAAAACAACGGCAGCACCCAGTAATAAAATATAAAAATGCAAACTTTTGCTAAAACTCCACCCGGTAAATGTTTCATTGTCCCTAGATTCTCGGCTAATACAGAACCTTCTACCAACAAATCTAAAAGAAATCATTCATTCCCATGGCAAAAGTGAATCAAGCACCTTAACAATCCAGATATGCACAAGGTTAATCTGAGTCCAGCTGCAAAGTGAACAGATATATCATATGCTAGTTCTATAAACAATGTGGTAATAAATGCCATTTAACACACCAGAAAACTTAAGAGCATAAAAGTCACACTAGCCCGGTCGTAAGCAGAAAACAGGTTTTAGTGATCGCTGGAGCAGGGAAACAAAGAAAAGCAAATCTATAGTTTGTCTAACTCTAATAGCAGAGGCCAGGCAAAGATTTCATGAAGATGTGTATAATAAAGATCGTAAGTATTATTTATCATCACAGCTTCTTGAGTTCGGTCAGAAGGATCCGCCAAGAAATAAGTTTCCATACAGACAAGAAGAAATAAACATAAAAAAAAAAAAAAAAGCGCATTTAAATTCTCTTCATTTGGGAATTTAGTCTTATCATCAACGTTACAGAGACCAAATATGGCCTCATACCTGAGAAATGGCGGGGCATGTAAAGTAAATCATAAGTAGAAGCGAGATCGATGCTCCGTTATGATATAAAAACGACACCCACGAGCAAAAACACCAACCACGAGAGGGAATATATTTTAAACTCGTGAAGATTGATTGTGAGAGTGAGGGTGTTTCTTTTGTTTTCCATTACTTTCTGATGGAAAGAAGCTCAAAGCTTCGGAGAGGGTCGTCGCGGGTGCGTCGAGTGGCGGCAGAAGTGCGAGGATAAGACGGCTTGGCTTCGAAGCCAGGCCCCGCAACAATTCTCTGAGTCGTGGAGGGTCTACCCGTGCTCGAAACTATTCGCCCCGAGCTGTGCTCGCCGGACGAGCTTGGCTTGCTGCTCGAGATTATCGCCTTCCTCGAGCTGCTTCCGTATCGGGACGAGCTTCGTCCTTTTTCCCCATCAACGACGTGCTGAAAATTGGAATTGGTTGTAAGATTATTCTGTTTATTCATCTTTTTCGATTTTTGTTTAGGAAATCGTTTTGAGTTTTACCGCGTCCTTGGAAGAAGGTACTTCGTCGTAAGTTCTGTACTTTGAGGGGTGCTCGTTGCGTGGGCTAGAACCCGAGACGTGCTTTCTGGAGAAAGCTTCGACCGCTCCTGAGAATCTCTCACGGATCTCCTTCCCAACTGAGGAGAGAATAGCATCACGGGTCGGTTTAAACAATACCGAAAGTGAGACAACTAGTTTCACGGGGATGAACTTTTGCCCAGTGGGTATCAAACTAAACAAGTACCTGAGGTCCTCTCTGGTCTTTGTATTGATGGCCCAGCATTCATAGTCGGTCTTCCAGTAACGTGCTAAATCAAAGACAGTAACTCAATAAATAAACTTCCTAGGAAATGTAAGCATACGAGTGAAAGGCGTAAATACTCACCCGTCCCTTAGAGCTCGCACCGATTTGAGGATACTTCAATACAGTCCAGTCAAAAACATAATCAAATTGATAACCTGGCAGCATCCACAAAGTGGAAAATAGTTAATAAAATAGAGAAGAAAATATAGATAGAAAGGAATAGCCGAGACTACAAATAACAGACCTTCTCGAATGAATAAATCTCTGAAAAGCCTCTTTAGATATGAGTAATCTGGTTTATCGTCAAACCGCAGCGATCGGCAATAGTGAAAGTAAGAGACAAACTCGGATGGGTATGACTTGCATAGAACCTGTTCAACATACACCAAGGCCATTTTTTTAGTGATGTAAACTTGTTTGCACCTAGCTGACCTAGCTGTGGTCAAGGCTACACAACTCCAAAGAGTTTCAACATTAGTGACTTGTCTATAATCAGGCCTGGATTGTAAAAACCTCATTGTATCTTGGATGAAGAGAATTAAGTGACATGCTAAATTATTTATGTAAGCCTAGTTTTAATACCTCAATTGGAGTTGACACCTTCTTTTCGCTAATCTTGTCGTATTTTTGCTTTTTAGTGCCAGCTTTCAGTCCTTGCCAAGGAAGGCTATAAACAGAAACATAATAAATACACAATTGGGAAAGAAATCCAACCAAGAGAAAAAAAAGGGGTACAGTAAATAACCTTCCTCTAAGGAAATACATGAGCACATAACCAAGAGACTCCAGATCATCCCTTCTGCTTTGCTCTGCAAATACGAAACATCATGAAACAAAATACAAGATAATGGCCTTACAGTTCTACGGGTACTATCTGACAGATATATTTAAATTATAATAGCATATAAAGAGTAAGACAACAAACCAATTCCAAGATGAGTGTTGACACTTGCATATCGGGCTGTTCCAGTAAGGTTCTTGTTCTCCCTGAAAAGTAAAGAAAGGGACAAGTTTACAAACTCGAAGAATAACAATTTTTTTTAAAAAATAAACTGCCTAAACAGACGGGCGCAAAAGTAGAAACTTCAATTATAAACTGTATTCCAAATGAATCCCAATATTCATCTTTTTAAACTCAATTTCGTCTACAACTTTGCTATTTAGTTCTTTAATTTTATTATTCCAATAATTATTCTGCAAGTACAACTCTCATTTCCAATTCATAGAAACGGGATATAATCTGCTTACTGCTCTACTTACCCTTTTCATAGAGCATCACTATTTCTCATCACGACTTACATGCAACTGGGTTTTGTTTAGTCAAACATCGAATTTACCTGTAAGGAATGTGCTTATGAGTTTGAAGATCTCTATACTTTTTTGCAAGGCCATAATCAATAATGTAAACCTGCAACAAAGACAATCCGGCTAGATATTAACATCAAGTAAAATTTATAGAAGGGATTTAAGTCATAAAACATGTGAGTGATTGATCATAAAGAAACAGAAACATGAAAAATACCAAAACTAACAAGCCATTTAACGTTAAATAATTGAACATATTTGTAATTAACACCATTAATGATTTCTGTCAATACCACAACCAAAACATTTATTAAAACTTACCAAGACACGGGTATGTATATTAAATATATTTGTAATGAAGTCTGAAACACCAGACGAATTACC
Organism: Urtica urens; assembly: GCA_958296335.1. Lineage (NCBI taxonomy): Eukaryota > Viridiplantae > Streptophyta > Magnoliopsida > Rosales > Urticaceae > Urtica > Urtica urens. The sequence goes on along the minus strand of OY282521.1, from coordinate 17,423,627 downwards.
TGATTAGCTTTACGACCAAGACCCATCAAGAAGTTATCCGGCTTAATATCGCGATGAAGAAAGCCTCTTGAATGCATGTACTCCACTCTGTTGATCTGAACATTGGAATTAGCCAGAATGAGAATATATAGGCTTAGGAACTCGGGGTACAAAATCAATTTCACAAACTTACCAATTGATCTGCAAGCATCAAAACCGTCTTCAACGTCAATTTCCGGTTGCAGTAGTTGAATAAATCTTCCAAACTTGGTCCAAGCAGATCAATGACCATAACATTGTATTCTCCCTCGACTCCATACCACTTGAGATGGGGTACACCAGCTATGAGAAAAAAGAAGAATGAAATATTTATGAATCGATGAAGTGGAGAACCAATACAGCCACAAATTACCATGACATTACATGCCTCTTAAGAAATGATTTTTACTAATATTTGAAACTCGTGTGATTGTGAGCAATAAGCTTTTTAAAAACGTGGTCCATTGTCCTCGACTTTTATATGGATAATGCACATCAGTACCTCACATATGTGAACATAACTTTTATTTTTTTCATTCTATTCGGGTTTACTTATTTGACATGTAATCCAGCTATAAGATGTATGTACCAGAATTTAACTCCGGGTACCATCACAAAACAAATAAACTATATATAAGCGCATATGATTAAGACTGGTAATGAAAAGGTAAACAGACAGAAGTATGGAACATACTTCCTCCTTGAAGAAGCATATACAATTTTGATTCATAGTGAAGCTGAGGATGCTTGGTCTTTGTAGGTTCCTGAAAATTTCAAACACATACAACAAAATTAGAGGGAAAATAGTGTTAAAAAAAAAACTATTGCAATTAATTTATTGGGGACAGAGTGGGGACGATTTTGAAAGAAATCTTTCCATCAACCTCACATGGGTATGTTTGTTCCACTATTCATCAACATCTAATCGTCACGGTAATAAAAGAAATCCTAATTACATTTCCAACACTTGGTTGGAGCAATGAATAAATAAAAAAAGGAAAACGAAAAACGAAATAAGGTACTTTTAAAGCATGTTGAGGGTAACCCGAATGATCAAAACTCAAACTAGAGGAAATGCCCATAAGCTGAAAAATAAGCTAGAAATTGTCAGAAGCAAGGACCTATATACACCATAGAAAAGCTGAGAAAAATAAATTACTACATACCAGCTTAACAGCAACTTCCTCTCCGGTCTGCACATTAACACCTACATCAACAAAAATCACCAGTTTCAGAAACGAACCCATAATCCTAAACCCAAACAAAATGGGGAAAAAACATAACAAGCTAAAGTAAATAATATAACAGAAATTACCTAGATAAAGTTCCCCGAATGACCCACTCCCAATCTTCCTTCCAAGCTTAAACTTGTTTCCGATCACATGTTCCATGGTCACTTCACCTCAAAACCTCGATCCGGAGACTGCTTTTTTTTTCTTTCCTTCTTTTCTTCCACCGAAATTTATGCTCAATTGAGCAAAATATCACACGCACAGAACAAAAACGCAACCCTAAATCTCTACAGATTTTCTACCCAACGCCACGAACTAAAATAAAATCCCAACCCTTTGCTTTCCAAAAATAAACTCGCGAAGGCCAAAAAATCTCAACGAGGCATCAGATCGGCATCCAAAGGAATAAAATGTGAATCCCAAGAGAGCAAAATGGAAAATCTGAAAAGAAATCAATCTAGATAATTCACGATTATACACTTTACTTTCTTAGAACGAAGCAAAAAAATTCCTCCCACAGAGCGATTTCCAATTCCAATTCCCACACGAACGAAATAAAAACCTCCGATTCAGGACGACCTGTCGAAACCCTAGTTCCCAAAAGCTCGACCTACACTGATCATCAAAGATCGGATTAGAACCCCGCAATAGCTCCGAAACTGATTAGAATTCGCGGAATCAACCACGAGTAACAGGTTTTCTTTTTGGATCGTATAAAAGAGGACCAACAAAATTAATACATTTTATTCGGAAATGAACCGAAAGAAAAAACGAACATGAAAGAAAGAGAAGGAAAGTGATAGAACAAAGAAAGAGAGAGAAAGTAAAGAAAGGAGAGGGAATAGGAAATAAGAAAAGCCAATGTTGGAGATATATAATTATTATTATTTTTTTATTTTTTATTGGTTTTGGTATTTGGTTTGGTTAATCTGCTGTTACTGTTTTCTGTTGTCTTTTTATTTCTTTTTCTGATATTTTGTCTTGTTGATATTCTTTTATTTCTTATTACCGTCTTTAAATATGTATATTGAATTTAAAAATATATAAATTGTAATAAATACTAGCGAGACGCCTAACACGTTTTGGCTGTCAAAAAAGTCAGGGAAATTTTGGTTACATTTTACAAAACGTGCATGCCGATTCTTATCTTTCGTTCTCTCTCTCTCTCTGGCTAAATTTTATCTGTTTTTTTATTTATTTCTCTTTCTCTCTCTTCTTCTCCCAAGAATTAGATTCTGATTTGGAAGGAGGATCCTAATTTTACTCATTCTAAGTCCGAACACCAAATCAATCAAACGATAATTTTTTTTCTATTTGGTTCAAGAGTTGGAAAGTTCCGTTATTTTGTTGTCCTCAACAAAAATCTGTCTGGAATTCGATGACCATAATACCCTTTTGGTTACTAATTATATGCCAATTTGGAGGGTTTTTATTTTCAGTTTATCTAGTTCCATTGCCATCATAGTTTGGTTGATAAATGCTATTCAACTCGAAGCTGTTAGTGCTCTCTATATATAGTTTGACATTGAGCTCCGAAATAACGTGACGTGCGATTAGTTGTCACTCATAAATGAAACATGGCAAGTTTTGTTCTTAGTCCAGCATGAGTGCTAACATGTGTACTACGCATATTTTAATAGGATTTTTAGAGTAACTGCGAATATTTTAATAGGATTGTTACAGTAACTACTATTTTATTACATTTTTTTCCACAATATTATTGGTAAATATAGGAGAAAAAAAAATTCAATGTGGACAACTCTAAAAACTGATACATCATATGACCCCACTTTATTGATATAATATGTATTTGAATGTGTTCCCCCAATAATGTCATTAATTTTCTAGAACTTAAAATAAATTTAAATATTAAATATAGAAATTTGATTGTAGATAAAGAATTATATTATATAACTTATATGCCAAGTTTAGGTGTTTTAACTATTTTTTCATTTATTTATTGACTATACAAAACAAGATATAAATGAGTTAGGAGGACTATGAATATATTTAAAACCGTTTTAGATGAAATGTTTGCAAGTTGTGCCTTTAAGTCTACTTTATAACATTTTTTGCGTACATGGATGAATAATAAAACACGTTAAACCAACGATACTTATTCATTAAAAAAAAATTGTAATAATACAAGTGTATGAAAAAAGAAAAAGATTCACTACACATGATCAGGTCATACACAATATTAATATTATGTGGACATAGTTTTCAACAAACACGTACTTGACCCAAGTAGCTGTGCAATCCTTCATCCCCCAATTTTTTTTTTTTTTTTTTTTTATTTCTCATCCCCCAGTTTGTTAAAAATGTTAATATCTTCTTTCTTATTTACATTAATTTCACATCACCTCTCTAAACAAGTATCGAAGGCTTTGGTACATCTCTATGCGTTGGAATCGGGACTCTTTTTTTTATATAAAAGGAATCGGGACTTTATAAAGACAAACTTCGTTGCAATCACAATAAATCTTAACGCGCTCTCTCTTGCAAACAACTTTCAAATAACGCAAAAACCTTCCAAGTCTCTTTTGCAAGTTCACAAAACGCAATAAATTTGACTTCTTGATCTATACAATTCAATCCATCATTGAGGATCGAATACAGATATTGTATTGACTTGAAAATATGTATATTCTTCTCCCGTGTCATATCATGTTCGCCTTGTACCCAAATGATGCGATGGATGCAAATATTGAGCTTTCCAACCAAGAAACACGTTTGTAACCCATTGATATTGAGCTTTTTAATATTTTGTATGGATTTGCCTTGTGTATAGTTAATATGTGTAGCCCTGGTTCCATAATTCTCCGAAGTAAACGTACTCAAAATTTCCTCAACTATATTGGTGTTGGGTTGAGAGAGAGAGGAAGAAAATCAATGGAAAGAAACACATGTTTGGTGGTAAAGAGGCAGGAAATCAATGGAAATAAATAAATTTTGGATGACCACACAGCCAAACCAGGCAGACTTTTTCGTCACTTTTTCTTAACGAACATCACCTTGATATTACAAGGCTACACACAATTATACAAATACAATGGTATTAGGGCATCTTTGTACATTATCTCGTCGCCTGATAGATGAAAAAATATATATAAAAAAAAAAAGAATAAAAAGAAACTCAGTGGTGTAACGAATAAGATCTACAATGCAGTTACTCTTCTGCATGCATTCAAGCTAAAAAAATTTGCAGGGCATTTTTTTTTCTTGGTGACTTGTTACCAGAAATGCTTACTTGTTTAGAGCTTTTTTACTACCAGAAATCACTCTTTTAACCCTCAAACTTTCCCACCTGATTGATGCAGCCATTGAAAAGAAATGGACATAAAAAAAACATCTCCGATTAGCACTCTTTATGCTCGTCACACACTTCTAATTTACGAGGCAAGAGGTTCAAAAAGCTTCCTAGGGCCTGTTGATTGCTTGTGGGTGTACCCGATGACTCTGATGTCTCCGAGTCATTATCTGTCCCAATTATATGCAAAAGAAAAGACAACATTAAGTCATATTTCAAGTAATCCAACTAAGGCTACTGCAAGCACATATCGCTTTTAGCGTACCGAAAAGAGATTTGATAGATGGCCTCTTTGGTTTGTTGGTTTTCTTCTTCAATTCCGCTGCAAATTCGAGAATTCATAAAAATCAGCCATCAGAGTTTCAGAAAAATTATAACAGTTGTTCAATAGTTTTAGACGGTGAATGATTGGGTGACTTAATGAACCCACTGTACTGTAATAACTCTTTTTTTCAAACATGTTAATCCCTGCAACTGTATATTTGATCCTCAATCATGTTAGTTTCCTTCCCACCAAAATTTTACATAAGCTCGAGACAGTGGTTTTACATACAATTTAATGGCCAGTAAGCAGTAAATTTCATGCATGCAGGGAAGCCACTTACCAATTCCAGGAACTTGATAATCATTGATGATCTCAAAATTCTTGTAGGTGTATCCAACAAAATTGAGGTCCTTTGAGGAAAGCATCTGCAAAGCATTGTCCAAAAAAGGTTGAGTAAAAATGAAGGTTTGAAAACTTAATTCCTCGAGATGGAAAGTTTGTATATAGAAATAACATAGCCAATAAGAGGTGTGAGTTACTTTTCTCCACGGGCCTGTTTTGGAAGATGATTGCATTTGACTATCAGACTGCACCAAACCAGGGAAAAGTCAGAATAAAAAAGGGCACCATATACAAATGCGAATTTCCCAGGAGTTGTGTATTGATAACTGAGAGAAGTATAGCATTAATACTATACCTCTTCAAACTTCTCAAAATTTTGAGTATCCAATTCGTCATTGACTTCAGGGATAAATGCAGCTTCCATCTGATAGAGCTTGTCCCATTCAATCTCACTAAACCAGCGATGAGCCTGATACCAGTACCAAGAATATTCCAGACATAAGCAACTAGTTAATGATGAATTTAAGAATCTGAATATGAAAAAAATAACCACCTTTATCTCATCTGCACCTCCTGATCCTAGCCTCTGATTGACATTACATAAGAGTTTGGTAATGAGATCTTTGGCATTTGGAGATAGCTTTGCTTCTTCGGGAAACTTCAAATGTGTTCTCCAGTTAACTATCTACATATAAACCAAACCAGGAAACGCGCACCTCTATCATTCCGGTGAACTTTCCAATCGCACTAATTTTCAATGGGATGCAAGATTAGTTGCTCAATACTTGGGTAGTTTGGTACTAGTTTACCTTCCTGCATGTTGACATTGGATCATCGGAATAGAATGGTGGGTAACCGACTAACATCTCATACATGATAGCGCCGAGAGACCACCTGTTAATCATTTAAAACACCTAGTCAAGTGATAATTCGGGGCAGCACCGGACTACTAATATTATTGAGAAATGACTAATTTACTATTTTTGTGTCTAACACATGTCACATCTCCAATAAAATTGGAACTCATAAAGGTAGAGAATGAAGCAACTCTATAAACGTATTAAGGCTAGGAGTTGAGCTCAGAACATAACAAAAGAATATAAGCAAAAACATGCTGAAATTCGTCTTCTTCGAATAGAGAACTGTCAAAGTATAAAAAACCTAAAAAATTAGACTATGTACCAATCGCATTCCATCGCATAACCCTTTTTCAAGAGAACCTCTGGAGCAATATAGTCTGGTGTGCCGACAGTTGAATAAGCCTGCAAAAGACACCATATAAGCCCTAACAAATGGGGAGAATCAAATAAATGAAGGAAACGGTTCCACTTAACCAAATGTCATACCCATAATACTTCATATAGAATAGGAGAATAGAGGGCTTAATAAATGTATTGCTCAAAACTGAAATAACAATACAGTGCTTCGTAAAGAGCTTACCAGCATTCTCCTATTCTTCTGCCAATGTTGCAGTTGTTCCTGCTGAGTCCGTTTTGGAGTGGATTGGTTCTGTTCCGTTTGTGCAACACCATTTGAGTTGTTCCCAACGGAAAAATCCTGTTCTTGGAGTTTACTGCAGTCTAACGGTTTACAGAGTCCAAAATCAGATAATCGCATGTGTCCAAAGCGATCAAGAAGCAGATTGTCAGGCTTGATATCCCTGAAACAAGTAATGCTACAAAAGTTAACCACCAACTGAAGCAATTCATTGAAGCTATGTCAGCGTGGAAGTATACACATACCTATGAATGTAATTGTGCTTGTGGATAGATTCAATAGCCAGAATTGTTTCAGCGATATAAAAGCGGCTTTCGTATTCAGTCAAAGTGTCCTTTCTCATAAGCAGAGTCATCAAGTCTCCCCCAGGTAAATATTCCATAATGAGGTAAAGATACTCATCATCTTGAAATGAACAATACAGTTTGACTATGTAATTGCTGTCAACCTCCGCAAGCAAATTCCTCTCAGCTTTCACATGCTCAACCTAGAGGGACAGAACCAAAATTCAGAATGAAATGTGAAATTCTTACATAAATCGATCATTAAAAAGTCAAATCTATACCTGACCCCTACGAAGCATCTCCGATTTCTTAAGCTTTTTCATGGCATATACATGACCAGTCGTCTTCTCTCTACAGATTCGAACCTAGAAAACAGAACAAGATTAGTACTCCATTAAAATCATTTATATAAAGACCTTCATTCCCAATTACAAAACGAGCTAACATGCGATCAAAACCATTAAATAAAACGAAAATATATGCTCAAATAGGAAATACCATACCTCCCCAAAAGCACCCTTGCCAATCATTGTCAATAGCTCAAAATCATCAGCTCCCATTTTGTGCCTTTGCAGGCGCATGTATTCAGTTTCCTTCTTCTCCAAGAACTTAAGAAGGTTGTTCTGATCCTCCTCGGAGACATCAGCATCTGCTAGTTTCTGTTCCAATATATTTCTCCTGGGTTCAAAATAAAAGTCAACATTAGATTTTTTGTCTTTTATTTTCACTCTCAAACATCTTATGTGCACAGATATAAAGAAACCCATATACTTGACATGGATAATAATGTTAGTGATTGACCAACGAGAAAATTCAACTAAAAAAAACCAACAACTCCTTTCCATTAGGCCACTTTAGTATTGCTTTTAGATTTTGCAGTGTGCTATTATAACTAAATAGTTTAGTAAAACTGCTTTTAGCAACAACAAAATAAACAATTAATTAATAAAAAAAACGAAAAAAATCGAACACGGATCAGATCTAATATTGATTTAAGCTGCTGGTATCTAATCAAGCAAAATAAAAAAATAAAAATAAACATTACTACTTTTTGCAAAACATTCATCATTACCAAACTGGCCAAACTGAGACAAAAAGCCATTTTCTTCAGCGAAAAGCAAGAGAATCATGACCGCACACACACAGAGGTTTCATACCGTTCTTTCCTCTCCTGCAGATTCTTCATCTGCTCTTTGTAGTGGTTCTCAATGTACTGCTTTGCAGCGGCCACTTTCTGCTTCGTTATGCTGGAGAGTGCTTCGTCGTCCATCCTCGGATTCAATTCGTCGCTGCTGTTGCAATCCTGACCAGGCTCCTTCTTCTTCAGCTTATCGCGTGGTTGAAGCTTGTGAAACCAGCTCCGCGCTGAATCCATACGCCGCTCCGCTCTAACCGCCAATGGCCTCGTCAACGCCTATAAATCTCATCCTCGTCTATCTCCGAATCGAAAAGGCTGATCGGACTCAAATCTGTGATTCCTAGTTGGACAATCTCCAAATGCGTGTACTACAATCAAATGAATTCCCAGCCCGCGAAGCCTATATAAACAATCACCGTTGCATCAGATCGGCATCGAGATGAATAAATATGAATTCCGAGCAAGAAAAATAGAAAAGCTGAAAGAAATCAATCTAAATAATTTACGATTATATAAACCTTCTTTTTCTTAGCGAATTCAAGTCTCCTATTCCCAAACGAACAACATAAAGAACTTCCGATTCAGGATGACCCGTCAGAAACCCTAATTTCGAGCTTGACCAACACTGATCGGATTACAACCCTGCAATAGCTCCGAAATCGATTGGAATTCGCCGAATCAACCACGAGTAACAGGTTTTCTTTTTGGAACGTAGAAAAGAGGACAAAAAAAAACGATTTAATACATTTTATTCGGAAATCGACAGAAAATAGAAAACGGAACGTGAAAGAAAGAGAAGGTAAGTGTTAGAATTTAGAACATAAAAAGAGAGAGGAATGAGGAGGGAATAGGAAAAAGAAAGAAGCCAACGTTGAAGATTTATATTTCTTTTTTTCTTTTCTTTTTTCTTTTTCTTTTTCTCTGTTATTGGTTTGGTTAATCTGTTACTGTTTATCTAATCTCCTTTTTACTACACTTTAGAAAACCCTAATTTCTCTCTCTCTCTCCTTGCTAATTTTATTTCTTCTAATTTACCTGTTTTTTAAGTTCTATTTCTCTCTCCCTCTCCCTAGAAATAGATTGTAATTTGAAGGATGATCCTAATTTTACTCCTACTTAGTCCGAGAGCACCAAATTAATCAAACGTCATTGTAACTTATTTATTTATTTATTTTCCGTTTTGTCCTCGCCGAAATCTGTCTGAATTTTGATGACTTTTTTTTAAACTCTGGAAGTCAAGACTTTTATCTCACTCTTTTTTATATGTCCACATCTGAGGGATTTTTATTTTATTTTATTAAATCTAGTTATAATAGGTCCATCATAATTTGGATGATAAATGCAATTCAACTCCGATAGCTGTTAAGTGCTCACTGCTCAATATTATAATTTGACATTGCTCCGAAGTATTTTGGCTTGAGATTAGGTGTCACTCCTTAATCATAACACGTGTACTATGTCTATTATAACAGGATTACTATAAGCTGTTTTGCAACAATAACAACATTGTAATAACAAGGAATATTTAGGGATGGCACCGTATTAATTGGGTATTAGTGTAAGTGCACGTACCGAAAATACCCTGGACAATTATATCCAGTGAAATTGCCCATTTTGTCATCTCTACTAATTGACTTTCCCAAAAGTCACCAAAACTAATTTCTTCCCAAAATATCAGTGTAAAAGACCAATTACCCTTAACTTTTAATATTCTTTCAATTTTGGTCTCTCTCCTCTTGTAACCGGCTCTAACCTTTTGAACTTCTCTCTTCTTCTTTTCTTCTCCCTCCCGCGTGATTCTCGAGCCTCTCTCCTCTAAATTTTCGATCTCTCTCTCTCTCTCTCTCTCTCTCTCTCTCTCTCTCTCTCTCTCTCTCTCTCTCTCTCTCTCTCTCTCCCCGTCGGTCGTGATTGCTCTCTCTCTCTCTCGGTCGGCGTTTTCTCGTCTCTCTCGCTCGGTCGGCGTTTGTTTTTCTCCACAATCCTGGTAAGAGTTTTCGAATTTTCTCATACTCTTTCTCTGTTTTGTGTTCACGATTTAGGGTTCGCGATTTTGGAATTTTCAATTTAGGGTTTTGGTTCGTGTTCTTCGTGGGTTTTGGGTCGTGTTCTTCCTGGGTTTTGGTTTGGGTTTTCGTTTTGGTTCGGGTTCGTCGTGGATTTTGGTTCGGGTTCGTCGTGGGTTTTGGTTCGGGTTCCTCGTGGGTTTTGGTTCGGGTTCGCTGTGGGTTTTGGTTCGGGTTCGCTGTGGGTTTTGGTTCAGGTTCGCTGTGGGTTTTGGTTCGTGTATTTCGTGGGTGTTGGTTCGTGTTCTGTGTGTTCTTGCTGGGTTTAAGTTCGTGTTCATCGTTTATGGGTTTTGCATGTGTTGTTTTAGTGTTCATTTTGGTTGTGATTGTGTTTTTTCGTGATTTTGGATTCAATAATGTAGCGGAAGATTGTGTTCTTGATAATAGATGACCAACATTGGGTTATTCTTTTGTTATTCCTTGGGAATGTTTTTTCTTTTTTGTTTTGCTATATAGAAAAACAAAACTTATATGGTTCTCTGATTTAACTTTTCTCCGTGCTGTATCAATGTAAATTAATTTTCTTTTTCGAGGAACTAAGATGACGAAGTAGACAAAGAAGAAGAAAAACAAGAAGAAGAGGGAGAACAGGAAGCAGAGAAGAAGGACGAAGACGATGACGACGAGAAACCAGAAGATGAAGTAGACAAACCTCAACATGAACCTGAAAAGAACGACGAAGACAATGACGATGAGAAGCATGAAGAGGCCGAAGAAAATGAGGCCGAAGTACAAAAAGAGGCCGAAGAAAAGGAGGCCAAAGTACAAAAAGAGGCCGAAGAAAAAGAGGCCGAAGAAGAGGTGGTTCGGCGAGTTGGAAACGTCGTTTACTATTATGAACTGTCACTTTGCATCATACCTTGAGCATACATGTTCCGCATGGATAGCAACAACAAACAAAGACGACTTTGACTGGAGTCAACATGCCAGAATCATTGACCATGTCACGGGCTGTTCGAAGTCAATGTTGTACACTTGGTCGTGGTGCACTGTTAAGGATGTGTACATGCCTTTATGTTCGCAAGAACTCGGTCATTGGCTCCTTCTTGTTTTGAACATCGCTGACCGGTCCTTAACTGTTTACGACTCCATGTCGGATAACAAATACCACGTCTCCCAAATCACTCCCGTCGTCAAGAGATTTGCAGATTTCATCCCAGTGATCCTCACCTACCTAAATGTCTTCGACAATTTAGGGATTGAAGATACCAGCTCTTCTTCCTTCTCCGTCAAATTCCATGAACCGATGCCTCAACAAGATAACGGGTACGTTGTCATTTTCTCTTTATTTGTTGTCTAATTATGAGTTTAGTAGACTGTCTTTTGAATATGGTTGTATCGGTATGGAAACAGTGGAGACTGTGGCATGTTCGTGGTGAAGGCCATGGATTACATGGTTCACGGCGAATCTGTTGGACGGGTACGCCAAGAGGACATTTCTAACTACCGTCAACAACTGTGCATCGATTTATTTAGACATGGATGATTGAAGACTGCGAACGAAGTCGGTTCGGACACTGAGATGTAGGTTTTTTTTTGTGTTGTGTATATGTCACTAGACACGGCCGTATTTATCATTTTATGTGGTGTATTTTGTATGCAGAAACATCTTCATTATCGACCTTGTAGACATTGTAGACTATTTTGTAAACACTTATGTCGACCCTACTTTGTAGACAATCATGTAGACAGTACTTTGTTGACGCGTATGTAGACACTTTTGTTGACAATTATGTAGACATTTTTGTTGACAATTATGTAGACACTTTTGTTGACAATTATGAAGACAACTTTGTAGACAAATATTTGTAAAATTACCATGTGTTCTTATAAAAAAAACCATTTGTTTTTATCCTCGATTCAAAGGAGTAACACTATTACATGTTTGTCGATTATGACCTATCATACCGCAACGTGTACACTTCCGCCGCGTTTCATCTTCACCTTGTGAGAGTATTCTTCTCTTTTTTGGGCGACCAGCAGCACGTGCTTTGTGCGTCGGTGGAAGAACTTTTATATTCTCCACCTCTTGTGGAATATCCCAACTTCGTATGTCACCGTGAGGATGATGTACAGCTTCGTACGTAGCCCTCAAATACTCTGTACTATAATACTTCGATATATGGGGCTCTACGAGACGATTACGAACTCGACAAGCAGCGATTCCATGTGGACAAATGAAATTGTGGATCTCCCATCGTCGGCAAGAGCATGAACTATCCGCCAAACTGCAAACACAGTTCCTTCTCTGTCCACAACTTCAAACTCGTCGATCGAAGATGGCCTTACCTACAAGGTACACGAATAATAGAAGGAACATAGTAAACCGATCAGTCTATACTGCAAATTCAGTCTATAAACCGGTCAACAAGCATGTCTACAATTCAGTCTACAAAGCGATCAACAAGCCTGTCTACAATTCACTATACAGATTACTCAAATACATAAAATAAAGCAATAACTTACCACCATACGCACAGCATACGCATTGTATCTGTCGGCTCGTTGTTGGTATGCTTTCGTAAGCAGAGATTGTGTTTTTGAAGCGGCTTCTCGACGGTCATAAAACCATTTCATACTCCTCTCTCTCAACCAATCCATCAACTTAGAAACAGGAAATTGTCTCACCTTAACATTCAAAGCATTTAACGACTCTGCGTTGTTGTTCGTCATGATACCATACCGCTTTTCCCTAAACATACTTCGAGCCCATCTTTGGTAACCAACGTCATTGGCTAAATATCGCCGTATTTCAGGATTTTCAGTGTCCAACATGACCATGAAGCTATCAAATTCGCGTTGTGTGTATGCTTTCGCAGCGCCGTAGAATTTCCACTTCACCTCCTTCGTAATCCCTCTAAATGTAGTCTTCAAATTACAGTGTAAGTGGAACATGCAAAACCCATGATCACAATTTGGAAAGACTGTCTTCACGCCATTGATTATGCCAGCATGTCTATCGGATACAAAAACTTGCTCCTTCCCCTCTCCAATTGCGTCCTTCAATTTGGACAAGAAATAAATCCAGGCCTCGTTTGATTCTGAAGGACCAATGGAGTAGGCTAATGGAAAAATTTGCTTGTTCCCATCCATCCCACAAGCAGTGTACAACGTTCCCTTATAATAATTTTTCAAATGAGTAGCATCCACCACAATCACAGGACGTAAATACTTCCACCCCGTTCTCCATCGACCTAGTGACATGAAAAAGCTAACAAATACGCTCGTGACGAGGTCAAAAAACGAACCTGGATTCTTAGTCTCAATCATGTACCGTAGCTTAGGCAAGAATGCGTATGATTCTTCAGAGCTGCCGTAAAGGGACTTCAAAGCTTTATCTATCGACAACCAAGCTTTTTTGTAAGACATGGACATCCCATAATTTATTTGCATGTAATTCATTATCTCTTTTGGTCTACACATGCCCACGCTTGGATCAATGCACTTATGTTTCACAACATCCCCAATCAAAGAACTCGTTGCTTGGGGATGGCGTCCTTGCCTTACATTTAGGGCACAACTGTGCTCATCGTCAAACCTGAATCATTGAAATTGAACATTTAGATTCAATGTAAAAGAATATGGAAGTCTACAATGCAGTCTACAATATACGATTCAAGTCTACAACATACTGCATTGTAGACTATAATTTCATAATGGTAATCGGGTGTACAGAGGGAAGTCCACAATAACGTCTACAATAGACTCCAACAGTATCCAGTGGACAAAATTGTAGACAATTCAGACTATGTTTGCTTTCGGGTCTGAACACTGTCGTCTACAATTCTGTCTACATGACACTTTTGGCGACTACAGTTACCTTAATTGTAGACTCTAAATTTGAATAATCAAGAACAATGTAAAGAGCAAAAATTGTACCTTCGAATTTGAAATATGGGCGAAGAGTCCTTCCTCACGGCTCGATTAGCCCATTTACAAGTTTCTCCGAGACAAACAACATGCAACGAATCTTTGTCCGAATTCTTTGTCTTGTACGTAAAGTTGTTGTGTATGGTGTACAACATCAAGTGCTTTTGCAGACATTTTTTGTTAACGTATAGTGCATGACGCTTTATAAATAGCGGGGAGTTAGCATCCAAAATAAATGTGTCAGCCCCCTTATCCCCGGTCGTACTAGATGAACTTGGAATGTGTGGTGATGGTGGTGGACTTGCTTCGGGACTTGCTTCGGGACAAGGCGGATGGGGGAAATTTGGTGATCCAGGTGGTGGTGATTGCGAGGAGGAACGCGGTGGTGGTGGTGGTGGAGATCGATGTGGTGAGGAACGCGGTGGTGGTGAAGATCGATGTGGTGAGGAACGTGGTGGTGGTGGTGGTGGAGATCGATGTGGTGAGGAACGCGGTGTTGGTGAATTGGGTGATGGAGATTATTGTCTTGACTCGAACAAGTTAAAATCCTCCAAACCAATAGTACCCGACGAAAACGTACTGCGCACTTCTTCATGGTCCGATGACATTGGAGAAACTAGTCGATATTGATGTCCAACATATCCTGGAGAATTAATCGGCGATGATTTCTCTTTCAATTTCAATATTAGTTGAAATTGCTCCAAGTTATCTACCTTCTTTCTTCTCAAATATAAGTAAGCCTTCAACGTCTTATCGTTGAAAATCTCAACTGGTTCCAGGGCACCGTTGACAACGTAAACAATGTTAATTGTATAACCGGATGGTGGTTTGCCCAAACAGTCGTAAATTTCTTGCTTCAAACTAACAAAGTTGATATTATCCGAAACCAAAATTCCGAATGATGTTTTCTCGTGATACCGACCAACGTCAATCAATGATCCATTATACTTGAATAACAAATAAATTTCCCCCATCCCTGCATCAATAACCAATGTTACAGTAAGCATCAACATAGAAAATCCCGTCTACAATTTCGTCTATAATTTAATCTACAATGTGGTCTACAATATTGACCACATTTTTCTTTTAAGAATTAACGTTGCAACTCAGGACCACATTGTAGACACAATTGTGGATAATATTGTAGACACTGTTTGTAATTTGTTGTTGTCATTGTAGACTCTCTTTACCAAATTGTAGACTCTATTACGTTTTTGTAGATCGGATTGTAGACTCTGTTACGAATTTGTGGACTCTGTTACATTTTTGTAGATCGGATTGTAGACTTTGTTACGAATTTGTGGACAACATTGTAGATAACGAAAATAACCTAACCTCAGAAATGGAGCAGCGAAGACGTCGGAGTACCACGTCAGCCTTGTCGGATACAAAAAATACCACCGCTCGGAGACAACTACAGCCACCGGCGTTGCGTCGGAAATAATGAAATATGAAGGAGTTCCGTCGGAAACTTCGAAGATGAACCAGTGCAAAGTCGGAGATAGTCCTTCGTCGGAGATAGTCCTTCGTCGGACTGAACCAGTGCTGCGTCCTTTCGTCGGAGATGGTTGAAGAAGGGTGCTGAAGGGAGGGTTGAGTGTTGAAGAAGAGTGGTAAAAGGAGGGAGGGTTGAGTGTTGAAGGGAGGGTTGAGTGTTGAAGAAGAAAGAGAGTTGCTAAAAAAAAAAAAAAATTATGAGAGAGAAACCGGTTACAGCCAGTCAAGGTAATTTTTTTTTTATTTTTTTTTTATCCGGTTTTAAAGTGAGTGGGTGTATTTATAAGTTTTTATTTTTTAAAGGGTAAAAGGTCTTTTTATGTGGAAAAGAGTAGTATTTTGGGAAGAAATTGGGTTTAGGTGGATTTTGGGAAAATGAGTTAGTGAAGGTGGCAAAATGGGCAATTTCTCTTATATCAATTGCTCAATAACTTATTTTACTTTAAAAAATAAGTAATTGGAATTTCATTTTGCTATAAAAATAATTTGTTGGGTCGAAGTAAATTAATAACCGGATTAGATTAATTTAATTCACTTCGAAAAATAACGCAGTATATCAAATTAAATTATATTATATTTTAAAATTAATTTGTTTTGACTTGATAAGCTACTACTTTAACAAAACTAAACTTCTATTAACATTTAAAAAGAAATAGAGAATTAGCTAATATTATTCAAGCATATTATTATTAAACTTTTTTAATACTAATATTATTAGTAATAATTAAAGATAAGTGCAGAAATATTAATGAGAAAGAGTTTGGGAATGTAGAGTTAATTGATCTCTCTTGAAGTTTCACTAGTCTTTACAGTTTATAATACATTGTTAAATATATTGAAAGAGGTTAATAACTCTAATGGACTAAACTGCGAAACTAACTTTTCTAATTAACTTGATGATGTGGACTCTGAGCTAGCGGTGCTGACTCATCAATAATTGAGTCATCATCTATCTCACTTATCCAAAGGATAATTTCGGAAAATATGTGTCATAGTAATGTTATATTATGTTTCTATGTGTGATAAAGTTTTATTACGGAATATATGTATCAAATGACAAAAAAGTCATTGATAATGTTTTGGTCAATTGCGGTATGTTGCGGTCGGTTGCGTTATCTAACAGAATTTAATATTAACTGCGGTATGTTGCGGTCAAATTTTGTAAAGCGCTATTTTGTCTTTTGGCACATATATTTCGTAATAAAACTTCATCACACATAAAAACATAAATATACCCTTACTATGACACATATTTTTCGAAATTATCCTATCCTAATACTCTCCTTAAACAACACGATGAAAAATGAACGTAAAATTTATCTCGCAGCTGTAGAAATTGGCAGACGAATAGTGTTTTAGTCAGTAAATAAGTTATTTGCTCAAGAGTATGGGCATACCTAATTTCTAGCTCATTTTTTAGAACTATGACTCGTACAAAATGTAGATCAATTTCTATGTGCTTTGTTATAGCATGAAATACATGATTAAATGTCATTCTCGCTGCACCAAGATTGTCACACCATACTACCGGCGTGTGATTGACTGGTACACGTAACTATGACAGAAACGATCTTAGCCAAGCCATTTCATCCGCTACACGAGCTACAACTTGATACTCTGCCTCTGTACTGTAACGAGCTACCACAATTTGTTTTCTATAGCTCCAAGAGATCAAACAGTTCGTAAAGAACACGCATTAAGCACTCGTTGACTTGCGATCGTCAAGATTGTTGCCTAGTCAACGTCTGCAAAAGTTGTGAGCCGAAGATCTAGTTATGGTTGAATCATAGGTCCACGAGTGATCGCGTCATTCAGATATTTGACAACCCTCTTGCAGACTAACTAGTGAACCGAAGTGGGAGCTTGAAAAAGTTTACTCAACTTGTCCACCACATGAGCGATACTTTATCGTGTCATTGTGACATATTGGGAGCCCCCCAACTGTACTTCTATATACAAAGAGATCTTTAAACAACTCATCATCTCTTTTTGACAAATTTGACTTGAACGCGGTTTGATTCCCATCATTTTGAGTCGTTGCAGTAGGTCAACTAGGTACGTCGATTGAGCCATATATACTCCTTCCTTGTCTCAAGTTGCTTCAATACTTAGGAAGTAGTGAAGTGACCTAAGTTGTTTCTAGAAAAATGACTGTGCGAATATGCAGTGTTCGACAACTACTGCATCAATCAGTATCTCATCTACATACATTAATAATAATGCTCTCATGTAATCCCGTTCAAATTTTCATCATCGTCGATGCTATATTCTCACATACTTTCAAGTATTTATAGAAGAATTCTACGAGCTCACATAACAGTTTCTTGAATAAAAAATATCATTGACAACGAAATCTCGTATTAATAAATTTAAAGCCAATAAATGCATTATTGTTTGAGAAGGTCTTTGAAAAAAATTGATCTCTTCCGAATAATAAGGATTATTTGATACTTTTTAGAAGAATATGCATATGAATATAAATAAAAGACGACAATGAGAAGGAGAGCTTATATAAATTCATAAATGAAAAAAATGAAAACTAGAGTTTATGTAAGTTCATAAAGAAAAAAATTATGTAAGTTATGAGAAAAAAAGACAATAAAAGATAAACAAGTAGCATATAACTCTTACAAAAACATTTGTGTTAATTTTTTAAACACGAAAATAAGTTATTTTTTTATGGCATTTAGAAAAGGATTTTTAGTTAATGAATGCCTTTAAATAACAAATTAATAGTTTAAATTTGGTATAACAAATCATAACTCAGTAATATTTTATAATTTTAAATAAATAGTCATTACGACGATGTGATATTGTTCGGACGTTTTTAACATTTTATTTATGTCTTTAAAATTTAATGATTATCCATAATTATTTATAAAGATTCTTCTATTTTATTAATAATTTTTAATAGCTATTTGATTAAATTTAAAAAAAATTATTCTGAAAACAGTTAGAGTTTCCATACGACTATATTTAGAAAGCGCAAAACATTATAGTAGAATTGTCGCATCATAAAATTGGTTAATACAAAAAAACAATAGAAATGTTGGTTATAGTGAATTTTTTTGTTTGACTAAACGCTTAGTTTATTACAGTTTTTTATTCAAAATAAAGTCAACTCGTGAGCACTTGTTAGATTGTTTTGGCAAATTGCTAGAAGAATAGTTAAAATAATATTAAATCAGATATGCAATTTACATTATCTCACTACATTAGTTTCTTTTGTAATTTTTATTTCCCCTATGGTTTTGCCCTATTTTGTCACTTTATAATTTTTATTTTACCAAAGGATCTGTCATGTCTTGTCTCTAGTTAAATTAGTTGAGACTTGAGAGCAATCTTGGCTGATAGACACTAAATTTTCACTTATATCATAGTTCAACACAAATAACAACTAACATATCTAAACTTTTGGATCTAAGTATATATAAATATATAGATCCAAGAAGATCCGCCTTGGGCGGCGATTTTCACGTCCAACATCTCAAATGATTATGGACATACAGATTTATGCTCGAATATTCGTGGATTAAGTGCTTACTTGAGTAGTAACACTGTTATTTGAGATTTGTTTTCCTTTTTTAAGGTTTAATTATAAGAAACCTACCCGTACACTTATTTCTTCAAGTTGGTGGTTTGGTTTCTGTTTGCTTTTTCTATATTATCTGCTAAAGCAGACAAAGACATAAATCAACAAATCGTCAAGGTAAACACCTAAAAAGACAAAACAATAAAGATATAAGAATGCCGTGTTGATAGGTTTCTTTCAAAGAGGACATAATGGGGACCATTATCGAATAATATATGTGACCCTTAAGTTCCACAATTTGTATTACAAACGCAAATGAAACTATCCTAACTAGAATACTCTAGTATTAACACATGATTTCGTGTTTAGAGTCGTACGTTAAAATAAAACGCAAATGAAACTTCTCATGGCCTTTTATTGTTAAAAAGAAGTAGAGATCATTTTTGGATGTTCAAATTTATGCTTGGCGCTTTTAAATATTTAGCATTTTGGCACTGTTTGATAAATTTCTTTTTAAAAAGTCATTTTAAGATTTTATTTCAAAAAAAGTTTATTTTTCAAAAGTAATTTAGCGTTGATAAAATGCTTTTAGTTTAACTTTTTGTAAGAGAAAAATTTGATTTCGCGTTTGATAAAACAAACTAAATTATAAGAAAAAGAATAAAATAATTTCGTGGATAAATATTTATAATAGCTATGAGGATAAAACAGTTAATGATTAATGAGTTGCCAAAAATCGAAATTCAAAAGTTAATCATTTTTAGATTATGGTAAAATTAAGGATTTATGTTGTTTTAAAAAATAACTATCAAAAGTGCTTCTGAATTATTTTTTAATCAGTTTTTTCCAAATACCAAATAATATTTTAAACTTTATAAAAAAACTAAAATTTGGTAAAATAAGTGTTAACAAACGCAGTCTTTATTTTTAAGTATACAACATACTATAAATGTTTGAAAATATGCTAATATAAATGTTCTTATTATACTTTTACTTCAAAAGGGTAATAAACTCGAAAAATACATGTTGGATTATCTATTATCTCTTCAACCCTATTTAACCCTCTTTATCAGTCTATTATCTCTCTAATTTTGTCCATTTCCCTTATTTTTTATATCTCTAACTATGGAGTAGCTCTCTAATATTCTTTTCATTGTTGGATTTCGGTGAATAATGATGTATATTGATTTAGTGATGCATTTCTCCATAAGTTAACGAAAAATATGAAAGTTGGCGTAATTTGCTGTAAAATACGGTAGATTATAACAAAAATTAACTTTTGTTTTATTCTGAGATTCATGTTTAACTAAAAAGTTGATTATTTCAATAATTTACAATAATTTTTCATGAAGGGCAATGAAATTTATACGATTTTGGATAACTAAAAAGTTGATTATTTCAACAATTTACAATAATTTTTCACGAAGGGCAATGAAATTTACACGATTTTGGACATTTTGGCTACCGAAATTATGCGACTTTCTGTACCAAATTTGTTGTTACACAAAATCAATATTCTTTTATTGACAATTTCTGATGATTTACAATATTTTATGATGATTTACGATAAAATTATTCATACTTCTAAGAAATTTGAGTACGAAATTTTTGCGCATTTAAGACAATCACACAAAGTCAATTTTGTTTGTACTAATGACTTCGATGCTTAACGATGTAATCGTAAGTTTTTCGGTTTTTTGAGCAATGAAAGTCAAAATAATGCAAAATTTATCCACTGTAAACCTACAAAATGCTCGTTAAATTTCGTCCTATTTGTCAAAATAAATCCTCTGGTGGAAAAAGCAAGTTGGAGACGCTTCACATAATTTCAGCACCATGTGTGGACGTAACATATATTTAGAGATATAAACAGAGTTGATTGTTTAGTGTACGAAATAGCATTATAGATGAATGAAGGTTGGAAAGAATACGAAGCTAGCCTTTTAATAGTTTCATGGCAGAAAGTCGGAGAAGTAATGCCACATAAATTATTCAGAGGTGGTTGGCCAACATAAAATGAATGTGTTTAGCTCTCATTTATTCTTCCATGTTACCCCGTGTGAATAAAGTTTTGAATTATTAATTTATGTACCTCAATAATTATCTTTCTATTTACACTAATCCAATTCACGTTTGGAGCTGAAACTTCTGCAAGAAATTAGATTCGCTTATAGATTTGAATAATGCTTCGTTACCCCCATGTCTAAGTAGCGTATGATTATAACTTTTTAAAATGTCTATTGACGTGATTAACACTACAGATCTATCGAGGAATAGATTAATAAATACAAATAAGGGTGATAAAATGTTCATAGAGAGTGACCACGGTTTTCACTTCAATCAAAATCCAGACTTGGAAAAGGTCAACTGTTACCATATTAAAATAAGTAAAGCCATTTTCTTTTAGATAAATTGCGCAATCAATTATTTTTACTTTTGTTTTAAATTAATTTTTCTTTCTACTTTGCTATTTTAAAAAGTCGAAAAACTGTTTTTATTTTTCCAATTGTTGATCTAAAAGATGGTGTAAAAAAGATTCATCCATTTTTTGAAAATTTGTAATAAAAAAGTAAATTAAAGGTGAGAACGAATTCTCATTTTTTTTTCTTAAGTGAGAAAAATTAGATTTGTAAGGAAGATGAGGAAAATATTAGAAAATGTGATAAATTTGACAATTGGCTATTTCAGGAGACAAAATATTTATAATTTCTTCATTCAATTCGGCCACACGAGAAGAAATACTTGCACAAAGTCGAGAGACTAGATCTACGAACTCGTGGTTCACACTAAAAACTCGACATTTAAGTATAAATATTTAAACAGATATTTCCCTCAGATTACAGAAGGACGCTTACAACACGATTCAAGCAAGAGCTAAGCCGGGACGGAACGAATAAATAAATAAAAATAAAACGTATAAATATAGTGATTTAGTGTGCGAGGAGTTCAACGGTAATAAGCCATGTGCCTAGACGAGGCAAAAGGAGAAGCACCCAAAGGTGTCACCGTCTTTCGAATTCCAACGGGAAGAGGGTTGACCGGTTGTCTCTTTTGACTCTTGGTCTCGGAACGAAGCCAATCCTCGACGACAGAGAGAAGGTTGACCGAGTTCTTCATCTCATTGACTTCCTCCAACTTCTCGGCCCTCTTTAGCTCCCCCTCCTGGATGTAAGCCAGATGTGTTGCCCATGTCTCCAATCCATCGAAGATATGGGTCGCGTATACTATCGTAGCTCCTCTCTGACAGAACATTCAGACAGGAAATGTTGAAACAAGAGACGACTGATTCAACATTGCATTATGTGATTATCCAGGTCATCAAAGGCAAAGGCACATGTATTGTCTCAGATCTGGTTGTGTTCATGAACATGGGATTTAAAGAATTCAGATGCAAGGAAGTTAATTTATTACCTCTTCGCATTCTTCCTTGAAGAAATCGAGTAAGTCCATCCTAGCAACCACATCCAGATCGACTGTGACCTCGTCCAGCAAAAGAACCTGTTGAAATGCGAAGATCATAATGGTGATTCACGAAACGCAGTGTAGAGTGCAACGATGATTCGCGATGTAGTGCTTGTTATATATATAGATACCTTGAAAGGGTGAAGAAGACCCATACAGATCTGAACACGGCGTCGCTGCCCATCTGAGACCTTATGCATTCTCCATTGCAGGTCGATATCGAGCAGCTCTATCAGCTTATCACGCCTGACCGGGTCAGCTCCTTCAACTGCATTGCAAAGAACACGAGAGCTTGATCATCCATTTCTGATTTCAAGAATTGATTCCAAAATAGGTCTAGCAGATGAGTGACCCACCTCCGAATATCATATGCTCAGCGGAGAAATCCCCTTGGAGTGGAATATCTCCCTGAAAGTTCCAAATATACAATCGAAAATATGTCAGATCTGCTCTTTCCACTAATTGAAAAAGAAATTGGGCAAGTTAAACACATGAAACTTGTATGTTATTGGAATTCTAGTGTGTGTACAAGTGGAATACTCAATCTAACGAATTGTGATCAGTAACATCTAAAAGAGCCAAACCATTAGAGAAGCTATATCAACAAACTGCTCACGATCGATCAATCCAAACCATTTTAAGTTAAAATTGAAACCAAAGAAACAAAAGGTTACAGCCATTAAAGTTTTAATTCTCGAAGACATGGAATTGATGAAGCTAGGGTTTCAAAAGTATATTTTTATATATGCTTGAAGCTAGGTTTTGAATATAAGCGCAATAAATCTCACCGCTGAGCTAATGGTTTTGCTCCAAGAACCTCCCAAGTACGCCAAATCACCGCTACAAACCAGACCAGTGTCATGGAAAGCCGAGCGATCCAAAACTCGAACCACGTTTCTACCTCCGACCATGTGCTTTCCCGCCAGAATCTTCAGAAGAGTCGTCTTCCCTGATCCATCGAACAAGTAGCATCACCCAAACAGAAAGAGAAAACAAAAGTTAGCACAAAATGAGGTCTTATAGAGAGACAGTCACTGATGACATCAATTTTCATTTTCCCTCACCAGATCCGTTCGCGCCGATGAGAAGGCACCGCGATCCCGGCGAAATGTCGAGGCTGAAATCGACGAAGACCTGAGATCCTCCATTGTACGAGAACTGCATTCCAGAGACTCTGATTCCCTTCGAATTCTCATCTTCGCTCTCCTTCGATCTCTCGTCAACCGCCATTTTCGTCTATGCTGAAGATTTTCCGAGCCTCAGTCCAATTTACTTGCCTGTTCTCCGGTCACTTTATGTACGTTTCCCAGAATCAGAACCCACCACTAGAAATCGAGCACGTGTATAGGTAGGTGAAAGTCACAATAGACGAACGTCCAATAGACACGTGTTGTGATACTGACCAGCCACGTCGGTCAACATAAAATACTCGGTTCGTATGAAATTACAATTGTTCCTTGCCCAAGAAGGTTTGCGTTATTTACAGAACGCGTGCGTAGGTTTGTTAACGTACGCCTATATCGCATGTTAGAAATAAGTCATCACAGTAAGACGGTAAACGGCGTAGAAACCCTTCAGTTCTCAAAATATTTTTCGATCAATTCTTTTTGTTCAATAGTTTATGATTTCCAGATAATTTTTCATCGCCGATAGCTCAAACTCTCGGACTCGGAAATTTCCAGGCGATTGATGCCTCTGTTTAAGTTTATTTAGGTCATTACATCCTCCTCTCTTTCTCTATATCTCTCTCTCTTTCTCCATTCCGCAGTTTTATTATATATTATTTAATTTATGGTCATGTGTTTCTACAATGCTTGTGGATTTTCTTGTTTGATATTGCTATATTTGTGTTTTTAGGTCAAAATATTGAGCTATGGAAATCGATAAGTGAACCTGAGAATAATTTTCATGGAGGAAGACGAAGACAGGATCTTGCTGAGCAGTTTGGGAGTTACCTCAGCAAATCCCGAAGATATTGAGCGTAACATATTATCTCATGTAATATTTTGAAATTATGTTTTCGAATGTAGGATCACTTTGTAATACTTTGGTTTTTGAATTATGAGTTTGTTTTATATACAAATAAATTGCTGGCATTTGTAATATTTAGGCAATAAATAATGCTGGGAAAGGCTGTGAAGAAGCTAACGAAGAAGATGATGCTCTGGAGAGGTCGGAGAGTGTTGATCTTTACAGCAAGTTGAGGGCTGTAGAGTTTGAAATCAGCGCTGTTGCTTCGACGGTGAGACCAGATAGGAAAGCAGAAAATGGCAGCGAAGAAGACCCTTCTTTTGCTGGTATTGATAATACTGAGAAAGACGAGGGAGACCAGGATGGTCAAGACTCTGCTAACGAGCCCAATCTTCAGCGCGCTTTGGCTGAGGATCGGCTGAGAAGTCTAATGAAGGAGAAATCCCGGATTGAGAAGGAGATTTCGGTTTTGCCCGAGGGAAATGCAACGAAAACGGTCGATCGAGAAAAGCTGCTATCAAATATTGTAAAGGAGAACTCGAAGCCCAA
Organism: Urtica urens; assembly: GCA_958296335.1. Taxonomy (NCBI): domain Eukaryota; kingdom Viridiplantae; phylum Streptophyta; class Magnoliopsida; order Rosales; family Urticaceae; genus Urtica; species Urtica urens. Next base: position 17,398,591 of record OY282521.1, on the reverse strand, counting down.
GAGAAAGTTGAAGGAAGTTAAGAAGGCAGGGAAAAGTTCTGAGAAGAGGCCCAAAACTGTCTCGTTTGACGATGATGCCGATTTCGATGCGGTCTTGGACGCCGCTTCTGCTGGTTTTGTAGAAACAGTGAGTTATAAATTGTTTGAGAAAATATTAAGGAATTATTCTATATCTGTAAGCTGTAATGGAGTGAATAAGTGAAGGACTAAAAAAACTTTCTTGATTTTACTAGGAACGAGATGAGCTTGTTCGGAAAGGAATTTTAACTCCTTTTCATAAGCTCAAGGGTTTTGAGCGTCGGTTACAAAATCCAGGACCGTCTCGAAGGCATGAAATACCAGCAGCAGATGAAAGCAATGATTTTGCTTCACGCGCTGTTGCTAAAGCTATGCAGTCGATGGTAGAGGCTGCAAAAGCTCGCCCGACAACCAAGCTAGTTGACCCGGCATCACTACCAAAGCTTGATGCGCCTACTCATCCTTTTAATAGGCTAAAAACACCTGTGAAGCTTCACCGCTCTTCGGAAAGTGGGACAGAGAGGAATAAGATTATTAAAAAGAAAAGTAAGAGGCCTTTGCCTGACAAGAAATGGCAAAAGCGTATATCTCGAGAGGAAAATGATTCTGCTGAACAGAGCGGTATGTAGTGTACTTACTCGATAAGCACCCAATAATTGGTATAATTGATTCTCTTTTGGTCGTGACTGTGGTTGGGTGTTTCTTAATCTATTATCTTGGTAGGGTAAGGTCTTGAATGAAACATCTTGTAATTTTTCCATTTCCTATGCGCTTGCAGAAGATGCAGAACACAATGACACGTGCAGAGAAGAGCTTGGAGTGGATATTGATGATGGAAACGAGGATGGCCCGCCTTGTGTAATCCTTGAAGGTGGGTTAAAAATACCGAACAAGATCTTCGACCAACTTTTTGACTATCAGAAAGTAGGGGTACAGTGGTTATGGGAATTGCATTGCCAGAAGGCAGGAGGAATTATTGGAGACGAGATGGGGCTTGGAAAAACCATCCAAGTCTTATCTTTTCTTGGGGCATTGCATTTCAGTGGAATGTATAGGCCAAGTATTGTTGTCTGTCCAGTCACACTTTTACGACAGTGGAAAAGGGAGGCTAATAAATGGTATCCAAGCTTTAGGGTGGAAATACTTCACGACTCAGCTCAGGATGTAGGTAATAGGAAGAAGAGGTCCGATTCACATGAAAGCGACAATGAGAGTGATGACTTGGTGGAAAGTGACACAGAAAGAAATCCACTGTCTAAAACATCCAACAAATGGGATTCCTTGATAAATCATGTTCTAAGGTCCAGATCTGGGTTGCTTATCACCACTTATGAGCAGCTTCGAATAATAGGAGACAGATTACTTGACATAGAATGGGGATATGCGGTTTTAGATGAAGGGCACCGCATCCGTAACCCGAATGCTGAAGTTACTCTAGTCTGCAAACAGCTACAAACAGTTCATCGTGTAATAATGACGGGTGCCCCAATTCAGAACAAGCTTTCAGAGTTGTGGTCCTTGTTTGACTTTGTTTTCCCTGGAAAGTTAGGGGTCTTGCCTGTGTTTGAAGCTGAGTTTGCAGTTCCCATTTCTGTGGGAGGATATGCAAATGCTTCTCCATTACAAGTATCCACTGCATACAGGTAAACCATTAACATCCTTGAAACTTTCATAACTTTTACGTGTTCATGATTAGTGAACATCTGATCGTGTGTCTTTTGCTTAATGAGAAAGACGCTATTGAATAATATTATACATTTGTGGCTCCTTGCAACCTAGGAGTCACTTGTCTAACAGCCGGGTCCTTGGTTTAGTTCGAAGAGGTCATGGTTTCTGGCCTTTCTAATGGTACCACACGTGCCGATTGCTAGTATTTTCAGCTCCACATGACTTGGGGACTAAACTGTAGTTAAAAGAGAAGAGTAGTGGTCAGGCATTTGTTTATTTCTAGGAAGTTCTGGGCTGTAGCCTCTCGGAAAAGGCTAGAACTTGCTGTATTTTTAGCTTGCCAAATGTTGTGGGGTGAGGCGGCGATCTAGGCAATAAACCTTAGTAAACTAAAATTAAAACTAAAATACATCTGTGATTCCTTCCAAGTTACTGCACTTGAGCTGGAGTTTGGGAGCAGAAGAGTAAGAAGATGGTTCTACTCTTGGGATAACTTATCAAATGAAATACCTAATCATGGGGTCTATGTTTCAGATCTTCGAATGTACTGTTTTTCCTGAGTCTGGAACTCGTCATGTGTAGGTGTGCTGTGGTTCTCCGTGATTTGATCATGCCATATCTCCTCCGGCGGATGAAGGCTGATGTCAATGCCCACCTTCCCAAAAAGGTGGAACATGTTCTATTTTGTAGCCTCACCACGGAACAGAGATCATCGTACAGAGCATTCCTTGCGAGCTCCGAGGTGGAACAAATATTTGAAGGGAACAAAAATTCACTCTATGGAATCGATGTGATGCGCAAGATTTGCAACCATCCCGATCTCCTTGAGCGGGAGCATGCCCATGGGAATCCGGACTACGGAAACCCTAAACGCAGTGGAAAAATGCAAGTGGTTGGTCAAGTGCTCAGAGTTTGGAAGGAGCAAGGTCACCGTGTTCTTCTCTTCACCCAGACTCAGCAAATGCTGGATATCATTGAGAACACTATGGTTTCTTGTGGTTACACATACCGGAGAATGGATGGTCTCACTCCGGTAAAGCATAGAATGGCCTTGATTGATGAATTCAACAACTCGGAAGACGTGTTCATTTTCATTTTAACAACCAAGGTCGGTGGTTTAGGAACTAATCTGACTGGTGCAAACAGGGTGATTATATTTGATCCCGACTGGAATCCTTCCACTGATATGCAGGTATGTCGCTTGTATTTTCCTGTCAGTAATATCCGATGTGTTTTTTATGCTGCAAATGTGCTCATTTATTGCTCGGAATATGTCTCTAACATGCTGCTGGAAGCTTGTAACAGGCAAGAGAACGGGCTTGGCGTATCGGTCAGAAACGAGATGTGACTGTGTATAGATTGATTACCCGTGGAACTATAGAAGAAAAGGTTTATCATAGACAAATTTACAAACATTTTCTCACGAATAAAATACTGAAGAACCCGCAGCAGAAGAGATTTTTTAAAGCTCGAGACATGAAGGATCTTTTTACCTTAAATGACGATCCCGAGTCTGGAACTACCGAAACATCTAATCTATTTGGCCAATTGTCTGAAGATGTTAATGTCGTTGGTTCGTTAAAGGATGAAGAGGACAAGCACAAAACTCCTGTGGATGCTAGTGGTACTATGTTTGATAACAGAGACAACATAGAAACTAGTTCTTTAACACGAAAAGGAAAAGGAAAGGCTGAAATTGGTGATGATAAGGAAGTAAATGAAGAAACAAACATTTTGAAGAGTCTGTTTGATGCGCATGGTTTACATGTAAGCTTCTCTACGTTTCTTTGCATGTCGAAGTCTTATCAATTAACTACAACTTTGTGTCGAGATCTCACTTCCAATCTTAATATCCTTTTTTTCATATATAACCTATATTGGCTACTAAATTTATAGTTGAAGTCTGTTACGTCTTCTGATAGTATCTTAGGATACAAAGAGTTTAATAAAGATAATGGTTAACTGAGGAAGTCCTATATGGCTTGCGCTAGAAAAACCATATTGAGGAGATGATCCAAAATAATGGACAGACACTATATGTATGGAAGGTTATCTTAAATCAATAAGGTTAAATTAGTATTATCTAATCGTATATGAGCACAAATAATTCATAAGCGCAAGACAGGAGGGTCATCAGAAGAGGTATATTATAATGTTATTATCTTTGGTACTAGAGTTGTTCAATCAAAGAATATCAGCAATCTGTGTATCGAGCTAACCTCGAGTCATATCAAAATACTTCACACTCATGGTTCTTATCAGACTTTTCTTTCACTTGCTAACTCGGATCTTTTTCTAATTCTTCAGAGCGCAGTGAACCACGATCTTATCATGAACGCTCACGATGAAGAAAAAGTGAGGCTCGAGGAGGAAGCTTCTCGGGTGGCTCAAAGAGCAGCCGAAGCTCTGCGCCATTCACGGATGCTTAGGAGCCGCGAAAACATCTCCGTCCCAACATGGACCGGAAAATCGGGAACCGCCGGCGCCCCGTCATCATCATCGTCCACCAGAAAATTCGGCTCCACCGTGAATTCCAAGTTGTTCGCCGGAAATCCACCGGCCAGAAGTGGAACAAGTAATCTCAATGGCGTTTCTGCCGGGGCATCTGTCGGAAAGGCACTGTCTTCGGCGGATTTATTGGCAAAAATCCGAGGGAACCAAGAGAGAGCCTCTGGGGCTGGTATCACAGTGTCTAGATCACAGCCCGAGATGTTGGTTCGTCAAATCTCGACTTTTATGCAACAGAGAGGTGGGTCTACAGATTCTTCGACCATTGTTCAGCATTTCAGGGAAAGAATTCCGTCCGATGATCTTCCGTTGTTTAAGAATCTTCTCAAAGAGATAGCTATATTGGAGAAAAATCCTGGTGGTTCGGTTTGGGTTTTGAAGGAGGAGTATCGATAGCGATTAATCATTTCTGGGCTAGTACTGTACTGCTAGCTAGTCATTCATCTAGGTCTAATTGATTTTGGTTAAAACTTAGGCAGTTGTTCTTTCGGACTAACCAACGAAGATATTCACCATGACAGTCTAGAACGATATTTAGTGAAACCGCATTCAAGAAGGCGAGTTTTACATGTACAGAGGCAATTTATGTACAAATTTTTTGTTAGGCGAGCGATTTTGGTGTCTTCGGCTTCACATTTACAGCAAATAGAAGTTGAATTAAACTTCAGTATTCTGGCAATGGCATTCTATTTTGTCATTATTTGTCATATTAATTGGAAATGCTAAAAGAACGAACTAGGAACTCAACTTTCCATTTGGAAAAAAGACATAGAAAAAGGGAACTTAACTCTCCATAATGTCATGTTTGAGTTTTCTTGGTTGATGTGAATATTTACAACAGATAATGCAATTCACAAGTTTGGATAAGTTAGTTACAATTTTGTATTTAATGAGCTCAATATTACTCCATGATTTTTCTCTTTTTGTACTGTGATCGGTAGAAAAATCAGCTAGTGTAGCTACATGTTTTAAGTTAGTTATTAAAATACGATTCACTTATTATCATGAAATTAGAGAAAACGAATATTACCAAAGATTAATACACTGGTACCAAAAGAAATACGAAAAGACCACCAAAAAATTTAGACAAACGTCAGATATGCACCAACAAAAATACCGAATTCACTCCAAACAGATGTTTCTTTAATGTTTTCGCGGAAAGTATTAATGAAGTAATTTACTACCATCCTACTACGATATTATATCGTTAATTTCAGAAATTAAACTCTAAATAGTATAGGAGAAGTGCTACATTTTTTTATAATAGTAGCTGATTCTAAACCCTTTGTATGTACAGTGTTCTAATTATAAATAAATAAGACCTGTAAACAAAGCAAACAACTAAAATGAACCCCTAACAACTACTATTGGATATGAACAAATACTGGATAGAGAAATCTCTGACTTGAAATATTAAAGAAAGATCATCCATTACTGTCATTTTTATCTTAAATTGAATTTTTGAACAAAAATACCCTTAACTCAATTTTTTTTTTGATGATTTGTGATGGATTTAGATAGACAACGATGAACTCTAATGGATTGCGATAATTTTTGATGGTTTTTAAAAAATATCGATTAAAAAAATAAAAATAAAAATTCTGGCGAACTCCGTTAGATTGCGATTAGTTGCGATGAACTTCAATGAATTATGATGAAAATTAAAAAAATTAGATGAAAGTGAGTCAAAAGTCATTTTAAAATAGAGCTGACAGAGCGAATCTAATTTTGATCTTTCAACCAAATATAAGTCCTATGTTATGAAAATTTTCATTGGATATCTACACAATAGCAAATACTATGAATTGAACTAAAATTTACTAAATAGTAGTTCTTTATAATCCCTCGCGCCTTAATTCGCTAATCCTTTTAATAAAACTTGTTGGAAATATGTCTCTGGAGTGCAAAAGTCCGCTAGATTAGAGTCTTGGTGGTGATAAACTCTGTTTGCACGTTTTTATGTATGCACGGTGACCATGGAGGCCTTAGAGTTTTTTAAGGGGGCTAATTTAGAAATAAAATCTTAGGTACCTACTACGAATTTTACCTATTTTAACATTAAATGACAACTATACCAGACGTATTTGATATGTTACCGTAAATTTAGTAAAAAAACATGACTCGCTTTAGAAAACTCGTATCACACACTAACACTTATATCCCATTCATTCTTGACTGAAAGAAAGTCTTTACTGTCTCCAACGAGGTTTGAAAAGGAAATTTCTTACATTCTTTTCATTAACGTAATGAGCCCAACAATCAACTAATGTAGAAACTGAGACATTTAGCTTGACTCGCAAGGCACAATGATCTATCACAGAACGCAGGGAATATGAGAGAAGGCACAGACACTACTACTATTTCAAACTAAGCGATACAAAGGTTTAGCCATGAAGAAGTTCAATACTTTTGGGCAGCCTGTTGGGTCGGCAATAACCCAAAGCGCTTCTTCAGGAGAACCCTCTGCTTCGAGTACTTGTCATCGGGTGAGAACCGGGCTGCCAAAGAAACGGACACCAAATGAATTTAATTTAATGCAAAGGCAAGTCAAACTACAATAAAAGTGGGCAAAACAGTTAACCCGTTAGAACTCTGACCCTTTTAACTGTTTCACAGGTTAACTGTCTAAATCATTAAGGTTTAACCAGTTGACAGGCTATATTGTTTATCCGCGACCTATCAAGTAAGTGCAAATCTATTTGTTTATAAAATGATGAGTTAACCGCGGTTAACCATAAAATAACCGATTGATTATTTAACCACAAACAAACGACCATTACACCATAAAGAACACAACTTGCTCCATACGCGATATTTTGATTTCTTTTTTCATTTGAAGATAATATATGTAGCAACCAAGTTACCAACTCAAACTCGCGAAGATATCTACTTAGTTATGTTGCTCTTCTGACAAAAATATTTACAAAAGTATATCTAAATAGATTTAATTACACTGTTTCAACAAGGTTCCTATTAAGCTTGCATGAAAAAAAAAAGACGAAGAAATCATAAAAGCTCTCATTTTCGGTCATTTATGTGGGCTTAAGAAAATAGCTTTTCCTTTTCCCAAAGTTGGTACAAGTGAAAAACAACCAAGTCCACAACCATGAGGTAAACAAGATTACAGATCCCGTATAAACACCGATTAAATAAGAAAGAAGCATTGGCTAAATTACCGGGATGAGCAGATTGTGTCGGTGAACCAACTGGCGATTCTTTCTGCAAACACACAAATACAAAGTTAAGATGAATTATTTAGACCTAAACATCAGTTTCTCGGTAATGTGGCAATGAGGAAGACCAGTAACCAAAATGTAGTAAGATTCAGAAAACAAATACTCAACGCTTCATAGTTAAGAAAACTGCCTTGTAAGTAAGTAAGTAACTAATTGACACTTTGTTCTTTCTAAAAAAAACCAGATTTCTAGGTATATTTCAACTTCGTCATTCTAGGGAAAAAAAACTAGGATTCAAATAACTTTTTGGGCAACACGATTTTCAATCAGACGGACGTACGCAGAATCATTGTTCTACACTGAATACGTACTCCGATTCATGACTGACTCAGTACACCAAAGTGCAAAACAAAAATTGAAAATCAAGAGGAGAATACCTTGGTTGTGTATACTTTGTCACCATTGTCGTTGATGTAAAACTGGAGATACATTTTGACCCTCTGTTATACCCTGCAAATGGAAGAACGATTATTAACACCTCCAGAGAGCGATCGATATAGAGAAATAGAGAGCGAGCGATAGAGAGAAATAGAGAGCGAGCGATAGAGAGAAATAGAGAGCGAGCGATAGAGAGAAATAGAGAGCGAACAAAATGAAGATAGCGAGAGAGACAGAGAGCGAGAGCGAGATAGACAGAGTGCGATAGAGACAGAGTGCGAGAAAGACAGAGAGCGAGAGAGACAGATTGATCAAACCTGGAGTATCGAAAGTTGAAGATTCCGAGTTAGGGTTGGCCGCACAGGATGGGTGGAATGAAAAGAGCGGTGGCAATGTGAAGAAATACTAGGGTTTTAACACTGGGAAGGTTTTAGTCGACTTTTTTATTTAAAATAGATCTAAAATCAATGATGTACACAATTTCAAAACTGAACTTTATAAAGCTTCAGTCACAAAAAAAGACATGATTGTCATTTTAACATAAACAATTTTAACCTCGATGTTCCATTATCCATATAACTATTTTTTCATTTTGAAGGGTTATGAAGCAAAAATACCCACGCTTTTCGCATTGCTTAATATATTTTATTTGAAATTGTTAATTGAAATATTTTTTGATGAAAGAAATACCAATAACAAAAATCACAAAATATTTTCTCAATGTTAATTAATAATATAAATTATGTTATTTTTCTTTTAAATTTTAGAATTTTTTATTTTAGAGTTCGAACCTTTAATACGTGAATTTTGTTTGTATGAGTTATTAAAATAATTGTTTTGGAATATTATTACTAATATAAGATTAGTGTAGGTTAATATTGCATTAGTGACGTATATATAAATAAATCCAAAAATTGAAATAAAATTTGTACAAAACACACCTAAATATTAATATAAAACGGTTCAAGTTAATATTACATCACTCACATAACATATAATAACAACCAAAAATAAAATCGAAAGTTACACAAAATACAAAAAAATATTGATACTATAGACCATTAGAAGTTGGTGGTATTCATTCGTAAAATATAAATATAAAATAGTTATATCTCATATTTAAAATTAATCATCTTTCATCTTCTATTTTTTGTTGATTTCTTTGTCACTGCTGATCATGTTTTCTACAACTTGACAAAATAGCATCACCCTCATTTTTTCCGTATCGTCCTCAATTATTGTGTTTAACTTGTACCTACATTTTAAATTTAAGTAAAATATAAGATTACATTTACATATAAGAAATATCTAAAATACTAGAAGAAGTTAGTAAATATCGTATGTGTTTGAACGACTGTAATATATGAGAACAAAGTTTATATTTTATTCACTTAATTTATTAATCAGTAAGTAAGAATTGCTCTATTTATTCGGTTAGAGTAACTCTAACTCTATTTTTTTTGGCTAAAATTGGTGAGCCCTCAAAATGATAATTTTTGTTGATGATAATGCTAAGTTAGGAATGAAATATGGTATAACGATAATATACTCAAATTTATTTAGAGAGCGAGATTATATTATTATCATCTAAGTAACCATTTTTGTTACACCACCATGAGTCTTCAACCATGAAAATATTTACTTGCATTTTGAACATGCAAAGTGATGCCACTCATTTCTTTGACAAATGTGCTCTAACAGTGTACTCATGTCTTGCTGAAAAAATAAATTTAATAACTGTATGTTTTATTTTAATTTTTGATAATTCAAAAAAATAAATATAAAAACTTTATTGTTATTTTCTCTTATTTCTAGAGAGTCGTCGTCTATGGTCTTTCTGCTCTAAATCATTTTGTTTTCCCCTAAATGTTAACTTGCAAGAGACCATGTCGAAGTTAATTGTTTCTACATTATTCATAAATATGAATTAAAAAAAGGTAAAAAAATCATAACTTCAATAATAAATATTTTAAACTGTAATTAAATATTTACCTAAATATTTTTTTCACTGAGAAAGATGTGACAACTGCAGTAACCGGGCTTTCAAGTGTTTTGAGGATGTTGTCATCAAATTTATATACTTTGTCCCAAAAGTGTCACTTGTAACTTTACATTTCTTTAAAAAAATTAGTTGGAAATAAATTATGAGATATGAACATAAATAATATCAATAAATATGGATATAAGTAACATACTCAACATTCTTGATGATTACATTTCATGGACACTCTATTCCTAATAGTAAGCCTCTCAAATTCCTCAACACATTCAGAACTCCAACGACATCTCCGTTTATTGAATTCATATTAATGCCATAAAAATAAACAAAAAAGAACTATTTTTATTTAAGCATCGAATAATTACATGATAATAGCTCAATATTGTCTTTTCGTTGTTGTAATTTGTCGAAGGTAGAAAAATAAAATCGATGATATGGTATTTTAGCGTTATTGTCGACATCTATGAGTGAAGTAGCTTTAGCAAAATATATCATCAACTTATTTGGAATAACCTTATAATTAGACTTGTATATACCGACTAAGAAACTTTTGATATCATAGACATTGCTAATTTTAACTTTATAATGTTTGGATCTTAAGGTCATATGGCAACGATGCACCGTCCTAACAAATATTAAAAAATGAAAGATAATAAATGTTTATGATTTATAACATATGATATTTAATGAAATTACTACTTACATTTTCATCAACTAATAAGAAATCCAATGTCATAAGTGTGTCTCTTTCCGTGTCATGATTTTCCCATATTTTACAAATTCTTATTTTGATAAAATTGCATATGTGCTTTGCTTTCAATTCTCTAATAAAAGTTGCCATTTTCTGAAATATTCAACTCAGATGTTTATTTAGCTATTGTGTTCATAAACTGCGTTTTGTCGTTCAGAACATGTGTAATAGGTCCACAATCTCATAAGCATGACAATTTGATTCAAATAAACATTTATTTTATGGTCATTAAATAGAATTAGGTTATTATGAAGTTTAAATTTCTGAATGCAGCATCTTGAAAGCTTAATTATAGCTATTAATTTTATCAGTATGTTCACACATATGCTCAATTTTTTTACCTATACCATTCTCTAACATAATTTTTTTACTTAAAAGCTTAACATATTACATGTTATAGCCTATAATTAAATGTAAGTACAATTTTTTGTATTTACAAATTAGAGTACAAACATATTACCTGCTAGAGAATGATAGGATTCGAAGTCTTTCCGGTCTCGTGATTCTGCCATCACCAGCTTGGCCTGGAGGAAGAACTGCGACCTTGGTCTTGGGAAACCTCACCATCACCTACTTCGAAACCATTTCCAGAAGCACTTCCTCTTTTGCCTTATCACCTTTGGTATCGGAACCTTCTTTCGGCTTCAAAAATAGAAATGGAAACTTAAAATTGGGGAATAATGAGAGCTCGTTCCTCGCCACTTTTCAGCTTGGTTGCTTTCCTCGCGATTGAGGTGTCCTCCGTCATTTTCTGGGTGCAAAAAACGTATGAGAAAAAATGGGGTTCGGGTTCTAATCGGCGGAAAATACATAGATAAGTGGATTTTGCATGTAAATGAAAACTGTGGGTTTATACTATTTGTTGTCTGCATTTTTCTTTATATATATAAATATATTTCAGATAATTATGGATCTGGTTCACTGGATAAATATTTTAGATAATTATGGATCTAGTTTTCTTGGGTGGTATAGTTTGTAATTTTAAACAATTACGTGGTTGAATAATTAATTTCACAATGAACAGTAAATTGTGTGATAATAAACAATATTTTTGAGGTTTTATTTTTATTATATATATATATATAATAATAATGTTCACTTTGAATTTTTAATTTGAGAAATTGTCAATCTACCTATTCCGAGTACACATTCCTCGTAAATCATGATAAATCAAATCGATGAATTGGACAGTATTATTAGGTTCGAATTGTAAATATATTTAACCACTTCTATTTGTTTCTTTATTTCTCTTGTTTGTCAATACTAATCAATATTTTATTTTCTTGCTTCATGATCATTATAAAAAATTCAAACTCACCAGTGAACTTGTTATTTCAATCATAGACATCATTTTTATTTTGAAAGACAATAAAGAGGTCTCGTTTTTCCTGTATTTTTTCATTCTTTTGCTATAAGTGTTCTCTCACTTTATCGGCTTATGAAAAATCTCATATTCAACGATAAAATATTGACACCATCAACCACACACGTTGTGTTCTCTCGATTTCATAGGAAGGGGACAATGAGAGTGGCCTATGTGGTGAAAATTGTTTGTGGCATATCTTCGATCTCTAAATCACAACTCATATTTGTTTACCCTGGTCACGCCATCCTCGTTTCTTAAAATGAGTTTGGGACTTCAGTCTCTTTTATCTCCATGGAACTCAAATGCAACATCGACGGTAAACATCAAAGAATAATTCTATAACGAGAAAAAAATGTAGCTACAACCTACAAGAATTGAAATCGCTCTCTGCACCGAATCCAACGAATAAATAGAATCACATAACGAGATTTGAGCGGGCCATAAAGAAGGCATAGATGTAGAATGCCAGCCTCGAATGACAAGGTGAGACCGGGAGTGTCAAGACCCTCAGTTTTTATACCTTCCTTTAGCATTTTGTCATTTTAATATTGGTAGGATACTCACTTCATCGTATCTCTTAGCCTCTCAAATAACATGTGCAGTAACCATGTGAAACAAAATGAATTTAATGATAATTATGTCAAGTCGTTTAATTTTGTTAACATTTATGTCAACTAATTAAGTCATGTGTTGGACAATTATGTAAACTAATCGTGTCATTTGTTGATAAGTTTGTTGACACATATGTCGATAAATTGTGTTCCTTGTTTGCACATGTAAAGTATTTATTTGTTGACATATATGTCAACAAACAACAAATTTTAAACTGTTCACATATTAACAAATCGTCGAGCAAACTCAAATGATTTGACATGCACAAGATACGAGGTAAAAAATGTAAAGACAATCAAAGTACTCAACGTATTATCTTTCTTATTTTTATTAATAGAAATGTTTGAGCGAGTGTGTTGTTGTGAAAGAGAATTGTTTCGATTTGTTAATTTCTCATTTATTTTTAATATGTAGGAGATTTTATAAATCAACAAAATTAAGCACATTACTCAAAATTTATTGACACTTAAAATCCATTTTTTTTCTCGATTTTGAAAGAAGTTGATTAATCTTTTTTATCACGACTAAATTCATTTACACAATTTCTTTGATAGTCAATCAAAGAAATACAAATCTTTTAGCTAACACCAATAAATACGTTTATTAATTTCAAAATATCCAACGTTCTGCAATCTTTGTGTCAATAAACACCTCAAATTTTTTACATAATTATTTAAATTGTTTTGACCCAAATTTGAAAATGTTAACAAAACTGTAAGAGGATAATAGTTTTGACTAAATATTCGTGTAAAAATAAATAAATGGATGTTTACAAAAAATTATAAAAACGTTGAGTATATTGAGAATACTAAACATAAAAGTGCGTAAAAAGCTAATTTTTTGTTTTAAATAACTTTTTTATTAGCTATACACTTACTTTTCACCTTGTTTTGAAGTGAAATTTATAGAGAAGTTTCGTTTTCTTTTACTCAATACATATGAATTGAAAACTATCCGGAACACTTCTTTTCCGTCGAAAATGCTGTTTTAAATTAAATTAAAACTCAATTTTTCCGTTGCACTTTATCCCTTCATCTCTCTAAAACTTAAAAAAAAAACATATTTGAGAACTCCTTTGTCACACTTCATCTCTTCCATACTTCTAAACAAGATTAAAATGCAAAAACATCGACAATCACCCACCAAACCACCAAAAAATGATTTTTTGAAAGCGAAATTTGTTTTGGAAATCTAGTAGAATCCGCTAAAGTTCACAACTATCCGCATGAATAAAGTTTAACAACATTTTGTCTGAAAAGTGATCACAAGTATAATCTCAAATATTTTCCAATTATAAAGTTTACCATTGATATTTTTATAGTTATCGAGTCAAGAAAATAAAATCTCTTTATTAAACACTACTAAATTTTTAAAAAAAAATTAGCTATACACCCATATTTATGTTTACCAATTTCAATATACCTAACATTATGTTAATTTTGTGTAAATACTCATTATAAATTGTTTATTGAAATATTATGGCTATTTTATGTAAATAATTTATTTAATATATTCAAATAAAAAGGTTGAAATAGTCTGAATTTTTTTGTAAACAACGTGCACTGGCTATTTGCACAAAATTAACGTAACGTTGGATATATTAAAATTTGTAAACATAAATATGAGTATACATCTAAAAGATTCTTAAAATTATCGTAGACACACCTCCGGATATTGTTAAACACCTAGAGATGTGGTGGGAAATTCGCTTATCATGCTAACTCTAAGAGCATCTACAATGCTATCATTTTAAATTGCTTTGTTGTTGATGTAAATTATTATTTTAAAAATAATCACTGTAACATTGGTGGCATAACATGCCATCAGTGTTTTGCTCAAAAAATTAATAAAATATTAAAACACAGTATAAAAGTATGTGGTGTAGGACCCACATTGATCAAATTGTGGTTTTTTACCATTAAAACAAATTTTATGCAATATATACCAAATTATTAATTTAAAAAATAATAAATAAAAAATTATATTTTTGATGACGTGGAAAGCAATTTAAATGCTACAAGTAGACTTACATCTCCAATGCGCAACTAAAGTTGCTTTATTGAGTATGCGTAAATGTCAACTCATTTTCATTTTTAACAATTATCTACTTGTCATATAATGATTATGATATTGGAGTAAATTTTGTCACCCATATTTTTTATTTATTCTTAAAAAAATATTATAATATTATATCCACCAATACCTTTAGTTTAATTGGATCAAATTTAATCATTATTAACTTTTATCACTATTAAATTAATTTAATATTTTTTATTATAATATTTAAAGTTAGAACTTCCAGAGATGATCTAATACATTATATACCCGCTAATATAATTGCTTTCCTAATTCATACATGATTATAATATTTCTTGCTTTAAATTGGATGGATATTGATTGGTTGAAAAAATAGAGTGAAATGAGCACCAAACTCATAAACGAATATGGGATCAAAAGTATAATAATAATAAATATGATAATAATAATAATAGAAGAGAAAGAGTAGCGTGGGGGATATAAAAGAATAGGTGCTCTTTCACAATCGGCGAGTTGACCTTTCAAAGGAAAAACCGAGTCTTCAAACCCACGTCTTCAATCCACGATATCATCACCTCTCGAGATTCCTCCAAACCCACAACACCAAACCTTCAAACACACTCCAGAATCAACAATGTCGTTCGACGACGACGAAGAGTCGTTCGAGCACACGCTTCTCGTCGTCCGCGAGGTCCAGGTCTACAAAATCCCGCCGCGGAGCACCTCCGGCGGCTACAAGTGCGGCGAGTGGCTTCAGTCCGACAAGATCTGGTCCGGCCGCCTCCGCGTCGTCTCCGGCGGAACTCGCCGCTGCGAGATCCGCCTCGAGGATCCGAACTCCGGCGACCTATTCGCCGCCTGCTTCGTCTCCGCCGGCGCGCGCGAGGCCTCTGTCGAGACCGTTCTCGACTCGTCCCGCTACTTTGTGCTCAAGATCGAGGACGGCCATGGAAAGCACGCCTTCGTTGGGCTCGGCTTCTCCGAGCGGAACGAAGCCTTCGACTTCAATGTCGCTCTCTCTGACCATGAGAAGTACGCGAAGAGAGAGGACGAGAAGGAGGCTGAATCTTCCGCCGCTGGCTCCTCCGCCTCCGATGACGACCGGATTGATATTCACCCCGCCGTGAATCACAGATTGAAGGTGAGTTCTCTCTTCTTCCATTACACCACCAATTTGATAAATTTAACGTAATCTCAATGAACAAAAAAAGCCATACAGATCAAAAAGCATTCTTCTGATTGGGGACTTTATTGCCTAGAGACCGGAACAGTTTTATTTTAGAATCTGCTAATAACGTGAGTTGTCCGAGATTTTGATTTTGTTAAATGTTAAATATTCTTCTTTTGTCACACCAATTCGAACAAATTCACATACTTACAATGAATGAGAAAGTCCATACAGATCAGAAAATATGCTTCTTTACTGCAATAGAATTCTAGGGATTGATATAATGTCGGTTTTTTTCTTCTTCAAGGAATTTGGGAGATTCTGAAAGGTGGTTGGGGATATTAGGACCTAGAGTTCAGAACAAGTTTTAATTTTTTAAAGACTATTTTGGTTAATGACTTGAATTGTGAGAGATTTTGAATTGGTTGGGTTTTTCTTTTTTGGGTATTGTTAGGAAGGTGAGACTATACGAATAAATGTGAAGCCAAAGGCAGTGAGTGGGACGGGAATGATCTCGGCAGCGGCTGTGAAAAGCACCAAAGTAGTTGGATTGGCTCCTCCGCCGGGATCCGGGAAGATTCGGTCTCCTCTGTTGCCGCCTCCGGCGAACGATCCGGCCAGCCACGGTGGTGGTGTCACTCTTCTCAAATCCACTTCCAATGAAACCAAACGGCGTGGCAGCGATTCCTTATCAGATCTTTCTCCCCTTGAGGTACGTTCGTACACCCAGCTCTTGTTTTTCATTTCTTTTGGAGAATAATTCCAAAAGGTTTCTGCTTTGTGTTCGTGATAGACTTTTTAGATGTTTTGACTGTCAAACGAGCTATTTCTGGTGAATGTTTGCGCGTTCTTGTTCCCAATTTTAGGAGGAAAAGATTATTCAATATTTCGCTAAAGACACCGCAGCATGTTTTGGACTGGGAATTCTCAACTTAGTTTCTCCTGTAGTTTGAATACCGTGAATCACTAGTTTCTGTGTGTAAAATCTGTCAGCAAATTTAAGGTTAAGAATTGTTTCTTTTTACTTGCTTGCATAGGGATTTGTGAATTGAGCTTGTATCAGAATAACAAATAAGATGTCTGTTTCTCTCAATATACCTCACTGTGATAAGATTGATCCAATCCAAAGAGTATTAGTTAAGATATGTGTTAGGTGTTGAAAGATTTAACTGGAAACCTTACTCATTAAGAAACTAGCTTCATGGAAGAAGTAAGATTCTTCATAGAAAAGTTCAACCGAAAATATGTATAAGTTAACACAAGTCGTCGGATTTGCTGATTTTGCAGACGAGTCTTCCTTCGGCAACAGAATCAGGATCAGCGCAGACCACTGCGGCTGGATGGGCAGCCTTCTAATTTGGGAGCATTTATTTATTGTTACTGAGTAATGCCTCTATATTATTTATATATGAACATGTATTTTTTTGGTATAAAAGTAAAGAAAAGAAAACTTCAGATTGTATGAGATGAGTTACAAGGCACCCAGTACTGGCTACTATCTAATATGATATGATGACAATATAATCGTTTTCAGCATTTTATTTACATTCGTTTATCCTCTATCTAATCTTGCTTTAGGATGCAAAGATTCTAAATGGATTGTTGTAATAACAAATAAAAATTAAAATAGCCATTTTAAAATTGATGTTTAGCAAAATAGTTTTAGCTTTCATAAGTCAATATTATGAGTTAAAACTTATTGTGTGAGTATACTTATTTTCAAGATTATAGAATAATTAATTTAAGTGTCAAGAAGTTTATACATACGTTATACATACAATGTACACGGATCATCGTATTCTTGAAAAGGGAAAATATACATACAAGTACTACATGCACATTGTTCTTAGTTCATGCTTCATGCCCATGGAAGGGGAAACGAAAAGTTATGTACTCGTTTTGTAAATATTTGTAACAAAAATACTTTGAATTAAAGATTTCCAAAAGTTGGATCGAGCTAAAGAGGAAATTAATACGAATGTTAGATTCAGGCGAGACTCAATTGTTGACACCGGAATTTCGGATAACTTGAAGATCATGTCGATATGGTACCTGAATTATAAAAAAATTTGTTTTAATTTTATATGAAAGTTGTGATATAACATCGATAACAAAAAAAATAGAAAGAGAAATAAATTTTGAGCTTTAACAATTTGAAAAAAATTAATAGTAAATTTTAGATGTAAATTGGTTGTCTTGGGTTTTGCAAGATGATAGGTTTTATTATGTATATATTTGAAATATAAGTACTTCTTTTCTTTCTATAGGTTTTGGACTTAATTTCATTCAATTATATAAAGTTGTGTCTATTTTCATTTTCGTAGTCCCAATTATTATTAGTTACATTTGAGAATTTTTTTTTAATTGGACCTAATAATCACTAAAATATCAAAATTAGATCTCTTATGTATACTTCTATGTCAAATTAGACTTTTGATCCACTTTCGGACAAATATACCCTTCGAATGCATTTAAAAAAATTTCTCATTTATTTCGCTCATCGGATTTCATCGAATTTTATCTTATTCCGCTAACAAAAAATATTCATCAAATTCTATCGGATTTAGTCGGATTTTATCGCGTAAATAAACAAAAAACTCATCAATTTATATCGGATTTCATCTTATTTCATCGAATTTTATCTGACAAAAAAAAATTATCGAATGTCATTGAATTTATCGTGTAAATAAACAAAAAAATTCATTAATTTTTATCAAATTTCATCTTATTTCGTTGACAATTTTTTTTTTTATCAATTTCTATCGGATTCTATCCGGTTTCATCGGATTTTATTGCTTAAATAAATAAAAAAAATCATAAATTTTTATCGAAAATCATCTTATTTCATCGAATTTTATCTGATTTCATTAACAAATTTTTTTTATCGTATTCTATCGGAGTTCATCAATGAAAAAAATAAATTTGAAAAGATTCGAATAGTATTTTTGTTCGAAAATGAATCAAAAGTCTAATTTGAGATAGAGGTATACATAGATATCTAATTTTGATATTTTAGTAAATTTATCTTACATTTCCTCGCAAAAAGGGTATTTCAGTAATTACAGCTCTTAAATCTCAACGAGTCTCACATAATAGCTCTCTAATGTTACTCTCACTGGTCGTCCCTTCTTTGTAAAGAGAAGACTCTCTCAATTGCAACTCCTAATTTTCCGACAAAATCGCTTCTCGTACGATCTCCCTCTTCTCGATCTGAACCTTAGGTGTTACAGATCTTAGATTTACGGTGCATTATCTTGTACGTATAATGTGTATACGCGTAATCTGAAGCTTGTGATTTGTTTGCTTGCAGAAATGGCTGCCAGAAGTCTAGGAGGATTTCTGGTTCTGTTTTTGGCGTTGACAATTTGCGAATCGGCTTCCGTATTTCAGCCGATCTCGGACTCTCATCGATCCGCCGCTTTGGAGCTTTTCAAGCCCGTCCATGGATCCTTTGGAAGGTCAATTAGAACCCTAATCTCCACTGGTAGATTGAAAGTTTATGTAATTAGAGGGTTCAATACAAACAATTCATGATACTCTCGTTTTGGTCAAGTCACTGTTATTACTTGTAAGTTTTTATAGTCTGACTTAATGCTCATGTTTAAGCTGATCGAGACCCAACCCGCACTTTTTATATGCTATGCTGTGTACATCCTGGGAAAAAGCTTGATTCTTTACAGCTTGATCGTCGTGAAGACTAACTAATAATGTTATGATCTCTTATCAGTTTAGAAGAGGCTTTTGAGGCCTTAAGATCGTTTGAGATCCTCGGAACCGATAAGAAGCCTGATATTAGCGGCGCCACATGTATTTCTGTTCTCGAAACTCTTGTATCCTCAACTTCATTGCCAAAGGATTTGTTCCATGCCTTAAAGGTTAACGGCATCTTGAAATGTGAAGTCAAGGAGGAAGTCTTCGAGGTATTGTTAAGTCTGCTGTAGTGATAAACTTCAATTTATTTCGGATTGAGTGCGAAATCCAACTTTCACTCCTTGTAGGTCACAACATTTTGGGGAATAACCCTGTACGCTATACTCTTCTGCTTAGATGTCGCTAATCTTTATTTCAATCTGTAGGGTGTTATTCCAAGACTTAAGGGTATAATCAGCAGTGCAAGCTCATTGCTTGACTTTTACTTCTCCATTGGAAGTCTGGAACTCACTAAGGTTGGTTTTAAATGCTTAAACTATTGTGTTTTGTATAGATGCTAATTATTTTTCTTACAGTGAATGTATAAATTCTCAAGCGAGAAACATCACATTTGTCTTATTCTTATTTCTATATTTTTTCTTTAAAATTGCTGTACCCTTCATGATACAGGGTCAAAGTTCAAAAGCTGATGTAGTCCTAACCGACGCTAATGGAATCTTCCGTTCCATAAAGGTTAGTTTCTTAGCACTGATACTGATCTAGATTCGGGAATCGGTTGAATCACGTTGCTTCCTTAGCACATGTCAGAGAAGGCACTTAACCACACCTGGTATTAGAGACATTCTGTAGCAGAGCTGATCCTTAGATGTTTAACATCATTTTTCGCCTATCATTTTTAGTTGTAACTCGTGTCCACCTAAATAACTTATTGGTCATGTGATATGGAAGGCCCTGAGTCAGAGCGATGGAAGGTGGCGCTACAGTGCAAGTAACCCTGAATCCAGCACCTATGCTGCAGGTGACTGCTTCTCTCAGAAATTATTTTTACTTTATTTTAGCTAAAGTTCCACTTTTAATAAAAAAAAATTACAATACATCTTCGTATGCCGCTAAGAAATAATTCTATTAGTTCTCAGTAAAGTGGAGAAATAATTACTTCCTAATGTATGAATGGTCGTAATGCCTGAGGGACTATGTTATTTATTTAAGTTGCAACGCATCTCACACAGATAAGTTGCACTATGTATATATATATCTGGTGTTGCGTAAGTGAATTGGCTACCTATCTATTTGCTATGCTGCAGGATTGGCACTTAAAACGCTTGCCAGTGTGGTCTCGTTGGCATCTTCCGATATTGACCAATCGTTGGTAATTAAGCACTTTTTATTTCTTTTAATTTTTAAAAGAATTGTTTAGCATTTGTATAAATAAACAGCTTAACAATTATAGTAAGATCCCTATCACATACCTAATAGACTTCTTTCAGCATTAGTCCTTATGAATTGAATTATTATATTCCAGGACCAAGAATCTCTTTGTTCTTGATAATTTTCTGCCACATTCATTTTCCAGGCATTTATCTTTAGTATTATGTTTATATAGTTTCTTCTTTTAGCATAGGTTTATAAAGTCATATAACCTTCATGAGAATATTCCGTGTTGTCTGGAGAAAAACTACTCTTAGTAGCAGCATAGTACTAATGTGCAATTTGTCGTGTTATTAAACTAGTGGTTTATGATACCTGACAGATCGGTACATTGAAGAATGACATAGTGAAGCTTTTCGACAGCATTGAGAAATATGGTACATACATCTTTCTCTCTATTGATATATACATATATGTGTGTATGCATACTGTCACGTGTGTGTATGCATACATATATATATATATATATATATATATATATATATATATTCATCACAAGACACAAGGCTCTAGCATAAGACTCGGTGTACATGTGGAAAATTTGTATTGGTTGGGTATGAACTTGCACGTTGTGAAATGACTAATAGAATTGTGTACATCTTCTAACTGCTGTTACGTACTCCACACGACCATGGTTTCTCATTCTTCTTCCAACCAATTTATAATGTCAGCAGTTTTAATTTTTACGCCATGACGTCAACTGTAAACTTAGCTGGCACTTTTACATTTAATGTAGACGACGGTTCCTTTTATTTCGATGAAAAAATTGTTGACGCACACGAACACCGTGGTCCTCTTTCGACAACTTCTTCTGTTGTTCAAGGTCTCACAGCCTTTGCAGATGCAACTTCTGGAAATATAAAGGTATCAGATAAGAGCTAAAATCACTGATAAAAAGGCTCCAGGCTAAGTTTCTCAGCGGTTAAAAAAGGAATAACACTTTGCTTATTTTACAGATCTCTGGGGAGAAGTTACTAGGTTTGGCTAAGTTCTTTCTTGGAATTGGCATTCCTGGTGATGCAAAGGATTTTTTTAACCAAATAGAGGCGTTAGCTTGTCTTGAGAATAACAGGTAGATTTTTGCAAAATGGTGTAAATTACTTGATCATTATGGGTTGAGAAATGTTGAACCATAGATTACTTTGTGATTAAGCTTCGAGACATAATATACTAGCCCGTGTATTCAATTTATATTTAGTCATTAATCTGGTTTCATGTATGGTACAGGGTTTCTGTCCCCTTGATTTTATCACTTCCAGCTACTGTACTTTCCCTTTCTAAGAAGGACCAGCTCAAGGTGTGTCCAAGCTTAACAAATTTTCTTTCAAGTACTTTGACATACAGTATCTCGTGACATTTATGACCACACACTTAAAAAATCATCAGTGTGGCACCTTTGATATTTGTTTCCCACATATACTATAGTTTTATGTAAGATGGGATATTTATGCGTTTGATTTTTTAGGGATTATTTATCATTCTTCCCGGCTGATGTTTAAGTTCATTATATATCTCCAGGTCAAAGTAAATACAGTTCTTGGTTCACATGCACCTCCGCTGACAGTGAAGCTTGTTCAAGTTTCCAGCTCTGGCTCTAAGGACGGTTCTATAATTGAGAGTCAGGTTGCCTTTACTACTACTTTCCTTCGTCTCATTGTCATCCAATTAACTTATCTTTACTTAATCTATCCTGTTGTTACATTTTGATACTGTGATCTAACACAAAATACAATATCCATTAATGTGACGCAGGAACTCAAGTTCGACTCTGACAGTTCGTCACACTCTTTGAGTTTGCCAAACACTGTTGATGCTGGGAAATATGTGTTTGTTTTTGAGGTATATCAGTAGATCTATTATTTGTGAGGAGTAAGACATTAAATGCTTGACTTCATCTTGTTTTATGTTTGTCGCTCTTGCTCATATAATCCAACTTCTTTTTAGGTGGCTCTTCATGACCCAGAGCACAAGACAATGTATGCAACTGGGCGTCAAACTCGAGTATCGATATTTGTCACAGGAATAATCAATGTTGCCAATGCAGAGATCTCAGTACTTGATAGTGACCTTGGCAGTGTGGAAACCCAGAACAAGTGAGCATTCTTGTTCCCCCATTTGTTTCCCTTTTAGCTTGTATTTTTTTTAGGTAGTATAAGAGTACTTTGAAACGTTGTAATTGCAAAATAGCCAACGTTTCAAACAAATTGGTTTATAGCAATTACCCTAAATAAACCGTAATAAAATGACTAGACTACCCCTATTTTATAGCAAAATCAGTTGCTAAACGTAAGATGACAAATTAGTAAAACAAAAAGCACAATATTAACACGTCATCATTATTGGCTATAAACTAAAAAAAGATAAAAGGTTTGGCTATGTAGCAAGTTCAAAGTTTCCATTGGTTATATAGAGCAATTTTTCTTTTATTTATTGATTTAGCATGATACAAACAGTTATATTCAATAAACCTCTGTACTTCTATTCTGCTTTTAAATGACGTGGCCATTGACCACCAGGCTAAATTTAGCTGGAGAAGGTGTCGTCTCGTTGTCAGCTAATCACCTTCAAAAGTTGCGGCTATCCTTTCAACTAACTTCTCCTCATGGGAAAGCTTTCAAGCCTCATCAGGTTGATATCCTTATTCTTTCGGTTCGTGCATTTAACTATTTTTACCCTCATAGTGACTGACTATAAACTGTTTTTGCTGCAGGCGTTTCTCAAGTTGACCCACGAAAGTAATGTGGAACATATATTTGTGGTTGGGAACTCTGGAAAGAAGTTTGAGATTCTTCTGGTTAAGTTTCTTGGATCTAATGCCGTCTTTTTATCTACTAGTTATTTAAGACAGAATGAATACTACTGTATGCCACAGAACACTCTACTAGGTTTTAAAACTCACGCGACTGTAGTCATTTGAAAGAAAAGTTTATATAGCATTAGGGACTGTCTTAGGCCTTGATTATTGCTGTGAACTGGAACGACCTACATGGATTAATTGAAATTGTGAGCACGGGGAAAGGATTAACTGAACTCCAATATTAGATACGAAAAAGCCAATAAACTCGTTACTATCACTGAAACATCCTTTGGTGTTACTTGTCTAGAGCTAAGCATGATTTAGTGACTGATGGGTATTATTCTTTGTTCTCTTAGAGAAAGTATCCTTGTGGAAGAAAATCAAATAGGAATTTTGTTCATTAGTTTTGTAAGAGAACAATTGAAAAGAAGCTTTAAATTATGACAAGCTTTAAATTTCTGGTTTTTTAATTCTGTAACTTTTTCTTTCTTGCAGGATTTTCTTAGGTTGGTTGAGAAGTTCTACTATCTATCTGGCAGCTATGACATCGAGCTGACTGTTGGTGATGCTGTAATGGTATGTATTGGTTAGTTGCAGATATCCAAACAATGTATATGATTTTTAACAATTAAAAGAAAATTTGTCTCTTTCAGGAGAACTCTTTCTTCAAGGCTATTGGAAAGATCGATTTGGATCTGCCCGAAGCCCCTGAAAAGGCCCCTCGCCCTCCTGTGCGGCCCACTGATCTTTACTCAAGATTCGGACCCAAAGCTGAGATTAGCCATATATTCAGGGTTCCAGAAAAGCGCCCACAAAAGGAGCTCTCTCTCGTTTTCTTGGGTCTTACCGCGGTTCCGCTGCTTGTATTTTTTATTGGGGTAGGTCTTATTCTCTCTCCCTTGTGCCTCTTGAAACTCTTGGATCTTGTCCTAATATAGTTTTGCTCAAAATCGGTTAAAATTGTTTGATGAAGTGAATTTGACATCGTATGCCTTCTTGAAAATTTGTTCCTTTTTTAACAGAAGCATGTTCATAAGATATAGACCTCAGAGGAACTAGCTTGTGCCTCAGTACATCTAGACCTGATTTTTTTATTGTGATGTACCCTTGCCTTTCACGTTAGTTGTTATCATTTTAAGCTACATGTGATTGAGATTAAGTTAAACGATAATCTTGCACAGTATTTCTAGAATTCATTACTGTGGTAAATTATAATTTTCGTATATATATGACTTGGTCTGATGGCCTTTAAATGAACTTGAAAGTGAGTGTAACCCCATTGTTCTTCATGGCTTTTTTTGCTAGTTATGCTTTCTCTCCCTTCCAGATGTACAATTTATTGCTCTGGCTTATATGTTTTTATCGCTATCTATTAATTAGCTCAATAACCTAGCACTTAACATAAAATTTATTCGCTTACACTCTGCATTTATTATTTATTTTCCAAGTCCCCTCTCGTTTAGTTAACTTCTATTTTCGTGGCAGCTATTACGCCTGGGCGTAAATTTCAAGAACTTCCCATCTTCTGCAGTCCCAGCGATATTCGCCATCCTTTTCCATCTTGGCATAGGAGCAGTTCTCGTACTCTACACGCTCTTCTGGTTGAAGGTAGAGCTCTATTCCCGCTATCTATTTCTTTTTTCAAGAACTTCAATTATATTTTACCTTTCTTTTTAGAATCATTATATTCTCATATTGTTACTCAAGATCAACATCCTAACTTTTATTATTTCTTTCCCTTATCCGTCACAGTTTGACCTATTTACGACGCTCAAAGTGCTCGGCGTCTTGGCTATATTCTTGCTTTTTGTGGGACACCAAATCCTTGCCCACCTGGCAGCCACGTCAAACAAGTTAAAATCTGCTTGAGAGATTCAATTAGTCATAGCTTCTAGAGTAAGAGAGGGGTTTTAGCTATCGCAAATTTTGTAGCACTGGTTAATTGTGTTATTATTATAACCTGATCTGAGTTTTTGGAATACAATATAGCAACAGCAAGCTGTGTTCACTACGATGGATTTTGCACACATTTGGTTGAGCAATTATAGGGGTTAACTTTATAAGGAGAATTTCTCTTCAATCTTTGTATGTCTGAGAGTTTTTATGCGCTTGATTCGAACTAGCTGTATTTTAAGCGTTATCGATTAGTGCAGGAACCCCAAATGCTTGCTCAATACAAGCACACAGGGCAAAACTGATAATTTGGAAATGAAGTTCCAAGTTATTCTCGCTTTGTTCAGATTTAACATGTGATAAACCAAAGACATTTTAAAGGCATAGTTTATGGAAGTGCCGGGATACGTCGAATATGTCATTCGAGATTGGCCGTTTGATATTTCTACGTCCGTAATGGAGTTATTTTCTCTTAAAAAAATATTAGTGTATGAGGTCTGTTTGTTGTATAAATAAACTAAACATATCACATTATTTTATGGAAGAATTATACAAAATAGACATTTGAAATTAATTTATTAATAAATAACCAAAATATAAATTTTCAGTATAGTATACAGAATTACGTTGCCAATTTTGTATCACTAAGATTAAATATTTGACAATTATAAGAATTAAGAAAAAAGACATCGACTACCGTTTGATAACCTATTTCTTATTTTTCACCAGAACTATAATTTGTATTTTGTACGAATCTGTTACTTGGTCAAGTGTGCACCCTTGTTTTCTTTTACTGTGTATTTATTTATTTCTTAATTCAGTCTTTTACTCTCTTTCATTGCTCAATCTACCAGTTCCTATTTTCTCTTTCGAGAAGCTCTCCTCTTTGTATGTTAGAGAAAGATAATTAACAACGAAGCCACGCATGAAAAAACTGTGAGCTAAACTCAACACCATAACATAAATAGTGTGGGAAAGAGCTTCAACTATACGACATAGTTAACCAAATTTGGTGTTATGAACATAAAAATAAATTTCATTTATGATATAAAAAATTTAAACGCAAAAATTAAAATTAAACACATTAAATAAACATAAATACAAAAAAATAACATAATTTTAAAAGGCATAGAAATAACTTAAAACACAATTTAATAACCGGAAAATTATTTTCAGATGCATCAAAATAATTATAATAGGAGTATAATCTTGATCTTGATTTCCTTGAACTTGGATCTTCATGAGTTGATCGCCCTGAGTTTGATCTCTGAGCTATATTGGTCGTATGTGCTATTTCTTAAATAATTTTTTTATTTTTATTTTTTATCTTTTTACTAAAATTTCACGCATATTTGGATCGGATATAAATTCAGATTTATGAATTAGATTTTATACTCTAGTTTCATTTGAGCTAATTTACAAAATTTTGATTAATCTGACGACTTTGATTTTCAAAACATTTCTTTCAAAAATTGGTCATCCCATTTATTTCGGTTAATTTCCGATTTTTGTTATGGAATTGTTTGATCTTAAAGAGGACCTTCTATAACTTTGCACGTGAGGGGTTATTTCTTGGTTTCGTCAAGTAATTGATAACTTAATTATTTTTAGATAATAGTATATAGAAACAACGCTTGTAAGAAGTCCTATTGAAACCAACAAATATAGGCCTGCCTGCCACCCACACCATCATAAATGAAGTTTTCTCTAATAACGAATTTACATCGGGTTATTCAATTATATATAGTCATATATATTTTAGATTTATTCTCAAATCCAAATTTGAATTTCGAAATCGATTCTGTTTGACATGTAAAAGTTAAAGTGTATATTTAGACCAAATTTTATTTATTTTATATTTAAAAAAATCACGTTAATACCGGTTTATTTTCTGTAATATCATAATATGGATATTTATATTTAGCCTTTAATTTGAGATATTAAGTGTCATTAACTCGGTGGTTATTACTTAATTTCGGGGACTTGAATTTTTAATACGTTTTATTATGCCATTAATCGGATCCAATTGCTTAAAAACTTAAATCAAGCGAGATATTATTATTCAAAATTTAATTTATTCTTCCATGTTTTCGTTCAAATTGTGCTAGTAAGTTTTGCGTTTATTTCGGTTTATTTTGTTTTATTCAGCTTTCATTTTTTGTACTCACGGTTATATTTTTTACCGACACTAAAAAAATCCTCCCTTGCATGTTGTTCTCTCGTCCGTCATTTATTGGATTTAAATGCCTTCTTACCATTAATTTCTCATGATTTATTTAAATGTTTACAATTGAAATAAACAATTTCGGTTGTTTTAGAAAAAGTATTTTAATCCCGAATTTTGGTTTATTTCCGGTAATGACCATTAACAAAAATTGCCATAAGTTTGATTATTTAACAATTACAAAATTTCATGCCGGTTATTATAGTCAATTGCCCGTATCTCCAATGACACCTCCATAATCCAAACCGAACAGGAAAAGAGGAAAAATAATAATAAAGATATATCTCGCAGCGTTACTGTCCGCCCAAATTGTCGCCACCAGTACGATTGTCCTAAATAGAGATATTGATTTGAGGTTTTCTTTAGAGTACGCAATCTGATTAAATCAATGTATATTAAAGCATGCACTTAGCATTAAAGCAGTTCGGAGCCATCGTGCACTATAGCATATCATTTTCTGGTCATTATTTGATCTGTTGATCGTTGCTAGAAATTTCCAACTATAATCAAAATATAAGATTTTGTACCTAGTGAGTAGATTGGACATCAAACTGAAGAAAAACATTGGAACTATCCTTTGCACCAAAAAAAAAAAAAATTACCCCTTCAGAACTTTAAATAATAATGTTAAACAACCGTATACATAATCAACAGCAGACCAAAAAACAAAAACTTATTTCTTAAAACAGATCTATTCCAGCCATGTAGTATGAAGGAATACTTCGTACACTTACAAAATAATAGGAACCATATTGAGTACGCTTATTGCGTTTACTCGAATGAATATAACAAAACAATGAAAGTCCCATATGCTACAAGAACACTAAGATGAATAAGTAGGCTTAGAAGTAACAAAGTAAAGAAAAAAAAACCCGACTACTCAGTCTCTCTGACGCTCTCGCTGGTGCGCCACATCTTCTTTTGGACGACGAGCACCGCGATATCCTCACCTTGCTCCGATTCTTTAGCCGTGTCAACTATTTCCCAGTGCAGCGATTTCAAGTAGCTCTTCACAAAGTCTACAATCCTCTGCTTGTCGTGAACTATGACGAAGCCCTTCGGTCGGAGTATCCGGTCTATCTCGATCAGAAGATCCACTGCGCTGCACCTCTTGTTTTCCATGTCCGAGAAGATATCCCCAGCGTGGATTAGATCGTATGTTCTAGGGTATGTCGAGAAAGCTTCACACCTGCCAGAAAAAAAAACACATGTAAGGAAAACATAGGAAGTTCTCGAATACCCGAACGTAGCGCTTCGAAATGCTTGAGATGTACCAGTTGTGTACAGCTCCGATGAGGCCTCTGTCGTATATGACTTTGAGCGTGTTTGGTGCATCATCGGACACTGTGTTCATAACCCACACGTCTTCCTTTTTCAATGCGGCCGCGAATGATCCAATGTTAGCCTTCATGTCCATCACATTTCTGATTGTGTCGGACTCAATCTTCGGTTTCAGAAGGCTCCAGTATTTTTTGACTCTTCGTTGCCAAGCTTCCTGAACCGCGGTGTTTTTGTTTTTGTCATGATCTTGTTGGTTTCTACTTGCAGGCTGTTACTTGAAATGATAAATAGACGGACATGAAGTTTGAACTATTTACCGTGTCCTTGTAAAAGTAATCATCGGAGTAGCCAAAGTCAGCTAGACGGGGCGGTGGAGAGGTAAGGCGAGCCGGCCATGGAGCCAAACCACTTCCTTTTGCTTCGTGGTTCTCTGAAGAATAATAATAACCAAGTGATCAGATTCTTTAAATATCTCGATGGTACTCAAATAATGATTATGCAAGACTAAAATTTAGATGAACGGGTTTACATATGATAACATCCTGTCAAAAGCATATGTTATAGAACTTGTGTTACCGATTCAGCATCGGAGACTCAAGAAGCGCAAGACTGTGCATCTATTGACAAGCCTGGTTAATTATCAAAGGTGAACTAACTTCTCACAATTATACTACCCTACCACTGCGGAAAGTAAATTAATAAATTGACTAACTTCTCCTAACCTCTGTTTGTACTAAAATATAATCAAATAACAAACTGAAACGAGTAAATTACTAAAAATATTTTTGGATACAAGTCCCAGTCCACAATGTCTTATTCCCATACCTGGTATATCTTTAATTAGCCATGGCATTTTACCATCACTTAATTTTTAAAATATGTCAATTTTCTTTGACAATGATCTTCAAATGAACTTTAATCGAGTTAGCCCATACCCTTCCAGGTCTAGCAGTTGCCTCGTCTCAGAGTGATAACTCTATATTGCCAGCTATGTAAAATTAAATAGTGCCCATAAAGCCTCGTATCAGAGTGATAACTCTATATTGCCAGCTATGTAAAATTAAATAGTGCCCATAAAATCGTAGCACTATGATCAATTATTACAAATACTTACGCTCAGAGTACGGCGTGATGCAAGCCTCCATGTTGACGCCGGAGACAGCATCTGGATCGCTGCTCGATTTGCACAGCGGAGGCAAAGTCCCGTGTTCTCTTGCCTCGTAACAGTCATTGGTCAATGGCTTTTCCCAAATAACAGTTTGGTTCTTCTTAGAAGCCACTTTCCAGCACATGCGTTCCACAAGGGCACTCATCGCTTTCCATATTCTCAGATCCTCTTCGTCCTGAGCATAGGCTTCCGGGGACGAGTACGCAAAATAACCTCCGGGTCTCAAAACCCTATCGAGCTCGAGAAGAAGGATTCCGTCCCTCTGAAGCCAATCGATCCTGCAACGGGAACAATGAGCAAGCTCGAAGGATCTGCTCGGGTACGGGAGTCTCTTCGTCCCCAGAACTCCAAGATACGCTGGGATTCCTCTCTCCAAGGCAAACTGGATCTGGTTCTGATGAACATCGTTCGGTGCCAAAGACATTGTAATAATATCAGAAGAGAGAAGGTATGCGCCGAAGCTAGCTACCCCGCAACCAACATCAAGGACTGTCCGGATCTTCCCACCGTTGTTTAGATTGTCTTTTGGAAATCCAAGCATCTATCAGAGTAAAAAAAACATGAGCAGATCATTCGAATAGGAAGCAAAATTGTACAATCAAATCTTTTCAAATTGACTTACGTTAGCCATCGACGCAATGTACTTGCCGGCTCCGTAATGGAAGTGAGTTCCTCCTCCGGGGAAATTAATCCTTTCGTCTTTGACAACCATCCAGTTCTGGTCAGACTTCTCAGTAGCGAGGTGGGTATGTGGGATATTTGCTTTCCACACCTCGTCTCTGCTTTTCGGCCACTTGATTGGAATCTGTTTCCGTAAATAAAAGATCAGGATTCAAAAACATCATGTTAGTACTTATAAAAAAAACAATTAAAGATCGTTCACGATCATTAGCCATAAATCACCTTATATCCGTGCGGAGGAGGGATTAAGCAATTGAATCGCCTTTCAGGAAGCGGGCAATGCCTCTCATAATGCTCCATCAATGAAAGATCAAGCTTCATCCTCATTTGGTAAATAAGATTTCTGTCCAGACAAGGAATCAGCTCCGAGTGCCGATCATCGCACACCTTGATACAGAAACAGAGATATTAATTAAAACCGGAAAGCTAAATTAAACAAGCCTACGAAGAACAAAAAAATCCCGAAGTTAACTCACCGGAAAGCTCTTCGGTATAAAACCAACAATTCCATCCTCACCGAGCATCAATGGAGGCTCCTCGGCAACAGCATCATCATCGGAACCCAAATAAGAACTGAACTTTTTCAGCGATTTATTGCCGTACTCCAAAGCGGACGAGCCGTTATTTCGGGAAACTAAGTATACAACGCCACAAATCCCAACCAAAACTAAGATCAACGTAACCAAGCGTCTATTTTGACCCCCTTCAGCTCTCCCCCTCGACATTTTTAGTATCTAACTACTCCGCCTATAACATCAAGATCCAAAGAGAAAATATCAAAAGCCCATAAACAGATCTAGTCTCAATGAAAGTAGTCGTCGAAATCTCTCCAGTCAGACGAGCTAGAGCCGGTTCTGTCAAATCAAAGATTTAGTACACTGCAATAATTCGGAATAAGATTTAGTACACTGACCAAAAGCCGTATATTTGACCCAAGCAACTTTCTCTTATATCTGGCGAAATCATACAATGATAAAATGGCATTCTTATCTCATCAAATATTACTGATTGCTGTTAAATAATAATAAAAAAAAAACTGACGCTTAAGAACAAGAAGCTTATAAATGGAATCAGGATTCAGATCCAAACCAGTTTCCTGAAAGCTGACGGTGTGGTGTGTCTTGTGACAGAGATAGATAAGGATATATGATAACAAAAAGTAAAAATTGAAATACGAATAAGAGAAGAGGAAGCAAAGCAAAAACGCGCATAGAGAGAATGCACCGACAAATTGCCAGCTACGAGTAAGTCGAGTAGAGCTGAGAGAGACTGATTTATGAGCCAATCCAACACGTGAAACGATAAATAAATAAATATTAAAAAAAAGAATGCAATAAATGAAAGAACGCGTCGGCAAAAAAAATGGAAGATCTTCGTACTCCAAATGTGAAACTGAGAAATTTTTCAATGTTGATGTGAGTGTAAATCCCAGGCTATTTAGCCAAAACCGTGTCCAATTACAACGGTGGAAATGCACTATCTTCAAAATCGGGGATTGTAATCAACTGGATCTGAAATCGAAACCAATGCGTACCTTAAGCGCACTAAACTTTAGCGAGAGAGAGAGTGAGAGAGAGATTGAATGTTAGTTAACGTCACTGGAAAGGCAGAGCTGTGAGAGAATCCGAGCATAAATAAATTAATATTTAATGTGGATTGAGATCTATCGACTATCGAGATATTACTCTATTTATTTATTCTAATTTTTTTCTTAAGGAAAGTATTTGCGAGAGGTCTGGTCTGAAACGCGACAAAGAACACGGTCTCTCTCTCTTTTTACTAAAAAAAGGAAAATATAAAGAATAGAGAATGAGATTTATTTATTTATATATTTTTTAATACTCGATGGATCTGTCCGCAATCGCATTGCTGTAGTAAGTTGTATAATAACGAGTAATTTTTTTTTGAGGGGTAATTTTTTCTTCTATAAAATTACTTTTTATTTACTTGATATGGGTCACATCAAATCGATGTTACCGGGCCTCTTAATTTGGGAGTTTTTCTTCATTTGTTATTTCATGATAGATACGCTAATATAAAAGTGAACTTTCTAGATTAATAAATCATACAAGTTCGAATCAGAGTAGTGTTTTGATAACAACATAATAAATAAAGTCAATATTTACCAATTGTGATTGCAAAAATTTCGATATATTGGAAACTGGGAAATTTTCGGTGACCGAAGGTTGGCAGGGAAAAATAGTTTTCGTTTCGCAATAAAATACAGTTAGGATTTTCAGAGTTTATATTTTTCTTTTTGTGTCGATTTTCATGAAATTTTGATCACTCTTTTATAATATAAATAATAAATAATATTTCGTGGTCAGTTTTTATCGACTTTTTTTTATAGATTATGCATCATTGGTCAGATATATAAGATATGATATATATATATATATATTATATATAAAGAGAATATTGTTTGACAAATATATAAATATAATATATTAGAATAATAAATTTTAAATTAAATTATTTGAGCATTGAGTATCGACATGAGTCAATTCCAAGTATCCATCGTGAGAGTGGGAGTAAGAAGTTATTTACACTGGACCAAACATGCTTAAATATTTTTGAATTTTTTTTATATTGTCGATATTGTGTCGGTTGTTAATTTTTATGTTGTTTGAATTTTATTTTTCTAAAATGATACTAAATGAAATTTCTTTATTTAAATTGTGGGGTTCATATATATTTTTTTAAAAAGAGATAATGGAAATTAATGTTATGAAAAGTCAATGGTTGTTAGAGTAATAGGTTTCGAAAAATGAAGTTGATTAGTTACATGAAATTTACATGTATAAAACATTGTATGAAGTGATAAACAATATCGGAAGGAAGGCGCAACATAATTCAAGTTGTCACTAACAATACTTTGTCCAATAGAGAAGTTGATATAAAGTAAATGAATTTTTTTTGAACTTTTATTAGACAACATATGATACATATTAAATTGACTTCATATTAAAAGTGACCTATACAAGTATAAGACGCATGTACTCGATTAAGAATATTTTTATGCGTAATTGAGATTAAAATTATTAATGTATTCAATTTTTACTTATAATTACGCAATATTATTCCCATCCGCGATCGACATTTTCATGAACTACATTTTGAAACAAAAATCTTATTATTTTCGTCGACATCTATCGATAGGCGATTTAAACCTTGCTACAAATATCTCTTTGCTTCCATTTTTTTTATCAATAACTCGATTAATATTTATTTATAAATTTTATTTTTACCAAAAATGAATAACACATTTTAGAACAAATACAAAGATGTGTTCAAATTTAGGCAAATTCCAATGTCCCTTGTGGTCATGCGCAAGTGATTAAACAAGATGTCATCCTTGATCATTTCAGGTGCCGAGCGTGAAGACTAATCTGTACGAAAGCGCCACCGAGATCCGACACTTAACAGTCAAGTTGATCAAGATTCTCAAGCCGCAATCAACGCACTTCTTGTATTAGGAGCACACATTGTGATACTTAATTATCTGCCATTTGCATTTTCTGATTCGGAAAGTTACGTCGAAAATCCTTGGTCCCGTTGCATCACCCATAATCCATCTCGATCCGCATATATATATGAAACACGAAGCGATGCGTTACTATTTCCATTCCTTTCCTTCCCTTCCCTTTTTAATCTAAACCAATTCGACGCAAAAAAAACGACAAAAAACAAAAGAAGGCTAGTCTAACCGAGGCGCGAAAACCTCGAGATGGTACTGCATATCAAGCCTCTCAACCGTACTCTGAGTCATAACACGCAACCGGTGCAGCTCTCTGAGCAGCATCCCAGCAATCTCCGTCTCCCCTTCTCGCGCAATCCCCTCGACAACAATGGTGCAAGTAGCCTCCCTGGGCACAGCACCCCTAGCGAGAACAGCCCCTTCCAGCACCGCCAGCGCCCCTCCAGCCCTCCCCGACTTGCACAGTCCCAGCACCACCGCGTTCAGGTACCCCTCCCCGCCCCCCGCCAGCTCAGCGTAGATCTCCAGGGCGGCCCACACCATGCCTTCCCCGCACAAGCCCTGGATCAGCGAAGAGTAGGTCTGCGTGTCCGGGTTGAACCCGAACCGGGTCATCTCGGCCATGAGCTGCAGGGCCGGGAGGGCGTTCCCTCTCTTGCAGAGGCTGATCAGGACACTCTTTTCGTGCTCCGGGCCGAAGCCCAGCCGCTGGACGAGGGAGTGGGCCTCGCGCACCAGGCCCGCGGAGCACAGGCCCGCTGCCACTGCGTTGAATGTCCCCTCGTTGGGCTCGCAGCGCCGCCGGGACATCAGGGCCAGGCACTCTGCCGCGGGGCCCACGCGGCCTTCGCGGCAGAGGCGGCCGACGATGGGGTTGAAGCTTGCTGCGCTCGGCCGCGGCATCTCCTCCGCTGCTGCCAGGGCTTGCCTCGTCATCCCCTGACATGCCAGCGAGTCGATTATGATGTTGTATGTCACTGCTGATGGCCATTTCTCCGCCCCTGCACTTTGCCAAAAGAAGGGTTTTTGTTTATTTTATTTATTTTGAATGATTTCATAATCGATTGTTTTGATTAAGGGTCAATCTTTTGTAGATTCCAAGTAAGCATAATTATTATTATTATAACAAAGTCAGTTATGCATTTGGCGTCTTATGATTTATTTATCATTATGACCATTGCAGACCTTGAATACTTCTTATATCGATATATTTGCAGAGACCTTAAATTAACGATGAGAAATGGTTGAAATGCCGTTACCTTGAAGGGGGTAATCTTTTGTAGGTTCTTAGTAAACATAGTCATTATGATGATACAGTCAGTTTTGCATTTTCACTTATCATTATGAACATAATAGAACTTGACTTTTTCATATCCATACTTATTTGCAGAGACCTTAAGATTAACGAGGAGTAACGCTTGAAATGCCGTTACCTTAAAGAGTCAATCTTTTGTAGGTTCTAAGTAAACATAGTCATTATGACAGCACAGTCAGTTTTGCATTTAGTGTCTTAATGATTTACTTATCATCATGACCATTGCAAAACTTGACTTCTCGTATTGATTAATATTTGCAAGAGACCTATAATTAACGAAGAGTAACGGTAGAAACGCCCACCTGACATGGTCATCTCGGAGATGAGCTCCCTGGCCTCGGTCCACCTGGCGTCGTTGCAGAGGCAGCGGAGGAGAATGTTATGGCTGACGGTGTTGGGCCGGAAGCCGAGCGCCGGAAGGCGGCGGAAGAGAAGCACCGCCTCGTCGGTCCTGCCCTCCTTGCAGAGCGCGGTCAAGAGGACGTTGTAGCTGACGAGATTGGGCGCGGCGGCGCCGCCTCCGGAGACGATGCGATCGAGAAGCTTGATGGCCTCGTTGGCGCCGCGCTCTTTGTAGGTGGCTTGGAGGAGGAAAGAGTAGGTGAATTCGTCGGGGACGAGGCCTCTGGCGACGAGGCGCTCCAGGAGGTGGAGGCTGCGGCTGAGGCGCCCGCGCGCGCAGAGGCCGCGGACCAGCGAGTTGTGCGCGGGGCCGGTCGCCGGGAGGCCCCGCTCCGCCATGCGCTCCACCAGCTGCACGGCGTGGCCGACGCCGCCGCGCCGGCAGAGTCTGTCGACGAGGAAGGAGTACGCGGCGGCATCCGGGGCCACGCCGGAGTCGACCATGAGCTCCATCACGCGGACGGCTTTGCGGACGCGGTTCGCCTTGCAGAGGTCGTACAGGAGCTGCGTCGATCGGGCCGGGTCGGGTCGCTGCGACCTCGCCGCCGCGGACTGGAGGTGGAGGAACGCGTCGTTCAGCTTCACGTCTTTCGCTCGGTGATCTTGTTTCCATTTCTCCTTCGAAGCTGTGAAGGAGCTTAGTCTCAGTAGAGTCCCCATTTTTGGATCGGGATCGCCTTATCTTCTCTATGCTCTTTACTATTTATACGTCACTCATGGATATAGATTGTTTTCTATTTTGACCTCGAGCTTTCCTTAGTATTTGTCTAAGACTCTAAATGTACTTGTCTGTTATTTCTTTATTTATATTTTGACCTCGAAATTTCTCTAGTACTCCGATTTGAGCCCCACAAACATAGAGACGGAAGATAAAGAAAGAATAGGAAACACGAGTCATTTTTATGTTGTTTTCTTCTTCTTCTTCTTCTTCTTCGTTGGACTTCGGCTTTCTGAACCGCACTTGATTGTTAATGGACGATAATGGCTTGGAAGCTTCGAAGGGCAAGAAACGCCAGCGAGAGGAAGATGCGCCTGCTGAAATCAGCGATATTGATGAAATTCTATCCCTAGGTTAGTGTCTGTTTATTTATTTATGTTAAATGTAAACGCGTGGTTGTTGTTTCGATGTAATTATGTAAGTGCAGAGAAAAGTCTTACGTTCAGTGATACAATGGTGGGGCTTCGAATAATGCGGGCACAATTTCCAGACACTGACAAGGTTAGGACGATCAAGTTTCTTAGTGCCAATTTGGTGCGTTTTAGGATTTTGTTTGGTGTTAATGTTAGTTATTATCTGGGCGTTAGGTTTCCGTTCCATTCATTTTGCGGTCACAATTGTATAGCAGCATCGACGACAGAACAGAAGTTGATAGGCATTTAGAGGTATGTTCCTCTTTTTTTGTTTTGTTTAGGGTACACATAATCAGAGTTTGAGAGTTTTTAATGTTCTGTGCAGTCGTTGAAAAGGGAAAAAATGATACGGATTTTCAAGTTGAATACCGGACAAGATGATCACGCTATCATGTTTTTGGATGACTATCTAATCCAGGTTTCTCTATTTGCATTCACTTTCTTTGGTGGTCATTTTTTAGTTTCAATTATGGCTGGGTCGAGAATAAAAGCTTTTTCATGGGAATTACACTTGAAGAACTAATCCGTGCCTTCGTATGCAGCTAGACTGTATCATGAAAAGATATGAAGAGAAGAACCTTGAAAGCTGCAAAGTCTTTGAATGGTTTAAAGTGCATGTTCTTGATTTCAAGTTGGAACCTAGCATTGATCACCATGAACTTGTGAGCTTCTTTGCATTCCTACTCATGATTGTCTGTTTATGGAGATACCTATACAAAGAAAACCTTCTGCGTTATATTGTTTGTATAACATAATCTGGTACAAAAGGTTTAGATAGAAAGAAGATTGATACATTAATTGCAAAACAGGGCTGTAAGGCATAGTTGGCTGAATTGTGATGTATAGTATAGTAGGGCATCCCGTTACTAAGTTGGCTTGGCCCTGTTTGTCGAATTTCGGTATCTTGAAAATTTGCGCATAAATGCAAAATTCTTTTGCATTGTTGGTATATGATAAAAATGAAATGGACTTCATATCAAAATATTCAAATTTCTTGCTCTAAAACTATGGCTTGTAAACACAAGTGCCGTACACGTTTCGTTAATATTCCTTTGCAGTTTGGGAAGGATTACTTGTACAGGAAGAGATTATTTTCATTTATTGAAATGTTGGCAGTTCACCCCTCCCTAGACAACCCCTTCTGATTGTTCTGTATATTTGAAGGCCTATGTAATAAATAAGTTGTATTTTCCGTGGGTAATATGGCATTTGCATCAGAGAGCGTTCAATGTATCTATTATGCATTCCTAGTGA
This sequence comes from Urtica urens, assembly GCA_958296335.1. Classification (NCBI taxonomy): domain Eukaryota; kingdom Viridiplantae; phylum Streptophyta; class Magnoliopsida; order Rosales; family Urticaceae; genus Urtica; species Urtica urens. The sequence continues at coordinate 17,360,147 of OY282521.1, read as the reverse complement.
ATTTGAATCAGAAAATGCTTAGGATGCAAACATGCTTGCAAGTCAACCAGAAAACTGAATTTAAACCTCAAGAGTTTAGAATTTTTGCTGCGGCCATGAAGTGAATTTTTCTCAGGAAATGGTCGAATTCGTGCTACTACTTATAATAAAATATAATGCATTAACATAAGATTTCAATAGACCCTTCAATTTTTAAAAAACGTTCTGGTTCAAATGTTAATTTTGTTTTCTGGTGCTTGAAGCCTTTCTGGTTATTGTGACCAGTGCAACAACCTAATAATATCTCTAATGCTGTAGTGTTCACTCTTATCACTTGGAGGAAATGTGAAGGACGCTCATATCACGCTGCTTATTAATGCAGGCCTTCTTGTAAGTGATCTTCTGTGAGCAGACTACATAGGATTACCCTTTTTACCATAATGATCACAAAATGAGATATGGTACACAAATATTGTATTTTTGTTGTAATTTGACAGATTATGCGGTCTCGTGAACCAGTTTTGTGTTTAATGGAACCCCTAATCTTATGTTGTAAATATGTTATCAATTGGAACTTTATGAATATACATGGCTTTGAGTTCTAACATCCACTTTACTTTCAGACTCGGCAGCTTATTGATCCAAACATGTACTGGTTTACAATCCCAAATATCGGTTCAACACTCAAGGGGCTCTCGCAGGTATACGTCGGTATGAAAATTTCTAATGAATTTAAAATGTAAAAGGCTATTTTAGTTTCTCTCTTTGCTTCTTAATTAATGAAAAAAGTATAATGCCAACTACTAATGACAAGACTACAGAGACCTAGGCCAATCCTTAATAAAAACTGACATAGGAATATCTTTGGAATCTGAACAAGATACTGATAGCCAGAGCTCATGCTGTAGTTTAGTTTCTTTATAAAGTTCATGATGTTCTCGTGAACTGGGATGCGTAAGAATTACAACTGACTAGAGCGAAAAGAAGAAACTTCCATTTTTAAGAATGTTTTAATAAAGTCTTTGAAACTCATTTGTTCAGGGAAGAAAGGAAGTCCTTTCGCTGTTAAACCGGAGGAAATTCAAGGAAATGATGTTGGCTTCTTTAGAAAAGAAGCGTCTTCGATACTCTCCACTTGACATAAGGTTTCATCTTCGAGACCTCATCGGCACAGGCCATCTTAAGATGGTCCAGACCCCAACTGGCTTAGTTGTTCGAGTCTCGAAAGAATGAAAAGTCAGAAAGGCACTGTTTCAAGTCCGGCTCATACAATTGCACATGTAGTCATTCTTTTCTAGCTTGGTGTATTTACAAATGCTTCATTAAGCTGGTTAATACATTTTCCGTGTTTACTAAAACTTATAAAAAAGATTCAGGGTCTGATATTCTGCTGGCTGGCTAAAGGAGCTGAGGAAGGAACAACCGAGATATTCGCTGACTCAGAGCGCCAGGGAGCATTGGAAAATGAAAGATATCACAAGTTTTGTTTTGACTGAATGTTTCTGATCTCATTTTTGTGTAGATTCTATCTCCTATTGTAGGTAGGTATAGATGATTGGTTCTTTTAAACAAAAATAAATAAAAACAAAATTAATGAATACAGTTTGAGCCCAAGCTCATTTACTTTAATTTTTTAACCGACTTTTTAGCCTATAGTACATTTTTCATGTGGACCTTGATTGCTACGTTAGTCCTTCCTTTTGACTTTTCCATGTGGAAGAGGATAATTTCAGCATCACAGATATATCCAGTAGACACTTCTCTGCTAGAAAATGCTTCTGATGGAGACACTTTGTACAATCGCGAGCTTTGAAACAGGTGGCCGAAATCTCTTACAGACTCAAAATTCAACTCTGAGGTAAAATCCCATTACTCTATTTCTCATCAATTTGTATAGTTCATATCGACATCAATTCCGCTTTGACATTTAACATTTAACTGAGAATTAGTCATTCCTTTGATCTTTTTCTTACTACAATTAGAGCTCGCTTTTTTCTTGTTTATCAGTGTTAATACCAGAAAGAGACCATAGTCAAAATCATGTCTAGTGATGACTGGGCAATCAGGTTTACTCCCGTGTTGTCACTAATCAATGTCTTCGAATCCTCTCACAGTTCGGCATCGTCTCTGATTGCACATGCAAAACATATGAACTGAACATGAACTGTCTGTCTCTCATGGCTTTTTCTTTTTTTGTTATCTTGTGTGGACGTAGATCTTTTTCAAACAGAGTTGTGTGGCTGCTGATAAATTGGCTGTTTCTCTTTCGTACTTGCTATATTAATCAATGGTTTAGTTACTATTAGGATTAATAAATGCTCTTTATGTACATCAAATGAATACACTGAGTGTACATGGCCAATATAACATCTAAATGGTTATAGTTGCCAACCCCTTTACTGTTTGCCTAAGCCTCAAATTAAATCTTAATTCTCTACACTGATGGTGACGTAGCAAGAGTATGGTATGATTAGTATATCCAATTCTGTGAAATGTTTATTTTGTAATAGTTATTATTATTTTTGGGTTTCTGTTGTGGCTGGACCCAGGCTGGACCACAGGCAATTTAGGGTTGTCAAGGTGCCAATTACATCACAGAATAGCTTATCATGGCTGATATAGTCGGAGTTTAATAATTTAAAGCTGTGAAACCATTAAAACAGTTACATATATAGTATTACTGTATTACAAAGTAAGTGCAGAATTGAAGATGAGTGATAAATGAGCAGCGATCACTTCAGATTTTTTCCGTCCATATTTAGTTGATTTGCAACAAATGCATGTCGTCATCATAATATATTTTTTTATTTTATACTTTTCCACTATTTAGACTTTATTTTTGCTCTGGAAATATATTCAATTTACACTCAGTCTTTCGTGCTTTAGGGCATCCGTTTTATACACCCCCTGAAGACGAAATCGCGAAGTCTAAAAGAGGATTAGTTTGTCGTTATGAGACAAAAAATTAGCTACACGTTAGGTATGTTAAACTTAAAACTCTTTGTTCTTACTTAATCAGCATTTTTTCCACATATATTAAATAAATAAATAAATAGAATAGTACTCAGCACAAGGTTGACGGATTAAATTCTTAAAATACAATTTATAGTGTCTTATTATTCTCTTTCCAGTATGTAAATGACTCTGTTTTCATGTACCAGAATTTTTAGGGACCATCAAGTGAATTTTTAGTTCAATAGTCACTAAGTGCTATGGCATATAAAAAGATGAGAGTTTTTAGATTTATCTGTTTAAATACATAGACGTCATTATTTCTTTAAAACTTACGGCGTGGTTATTTTAAGGCAAAAAAGATATGAAATTGCAAATATAAATGGGTTCATAATTAAAAGACCTATTGCTGTAAGTATCCAAAAAAGAAAAACACAAGCTAATTCGGTGTAGTGAAAAAAAAAACCATTTGGTGGTAGCGGTTCTACTACTCTGTAAAATGAAGGTCTTAAATGTATATTCCGACAACAGATCTGGGATTCAACATATATGTGCGCTGCCTTATTATTATTTTTTTTTTGTGCTTGTTGTGCGCTGCCTTAATTAAAAGAATAAAATTCAAGCAAAAACTAGATGGTGTCATGCTAACAGAATATTTATCTTGGGATACTTTAAAAGAAATGCGCTTAAACAGTTGTATACTGAAAATAATTTTTATATAATCAGTTTAGAGTTTCGAATTAAGGTAGTTTTAGTATATATCGATCTAAACTAAGATCAATTTGCATATATCTAACGTTTTATAAATAAGTCGTAATTAGTCAAAATAATTCGTTTACAGACAAAAATGTCATAAAATGTTAAAAATTAAGAAAAATGTTAAGAGTAAATTGGACCAAAAATTGACTGTAAACAAATATAAATAAATAATAATGATTATTTACGACTTGTTTATAAAACGTTGACTATATCGAAATTGTCAACGTTTGAAGTGATTATAAAGTCAATATTTCTGTTAAACAGTTAACGAGTTGTTGTCAGTATCAATGATGAATAATTGAAACTTAAAATAAACTAATTTCAACAGATGGCCATTAATGTCTTATAGTTATTCACAAATTGGCCGATATTTTATGTATAGAGTAATTGGTGATGCAAGAGTACAAAACTCTCCTTTTTTATTTACATAAAAATACTAGAATCAATTAGATACTTGATCTTATGGAAGATCGTCCAGCATGCTTATTTATTTATCCGTCTGACTTTATTAGAGTTTACTTTTGTATTAGGCTATTTGCAGTCGTCATCCACGAAGTTTGCACGTTTTGGCATATTAGTCCCTATTTTCTTGGTTAGTACCACTATATATATAAATATATAATATGTATGAGCTTGGGATGCTTTTGTATGTACCGCTCATTTCTAATGTTTTTGTAATTTTTGACGAAGTGATTTTAAGAGCGTGGGTTCATCTCATATTATTTTTACAATAAATTGATTATTTATCGACTAAATTATATAGTGATTGTCAAAATTGATTTTTAAATTGAATTTTCGGTTTGATTTATGTTTGATTTTCAAATTAATTTAGAGAAAATTTATCTTTTAATTTGTTGAAGTTTTTATTAATTCATTTCAACGGAGGAAGTGGGCGGTAAACAATATTTGTGTTAAAACAATCAAAAGAATTAGTTAACAATTTTAATTATGTATTTACACATAATTTATGAAATATTGAGTATATTTAAATCTGTAAAAGTTTATACGGATATTTAACACAATTATCTTTATTTTTATTATAAATAATTGAAAGTAGTTAACCGGTTTATACAAAAGCCATCACATAATCAACTAGTTTCGATGTTTTTTAAATTATGTTTTCGTTTACTTGTAATCACGATTTAAGTTTCAACAACATAACCCGAAAGTTGCACACTTATATATTACTTTTAAATTGATTTCGCGGTGTGTTGTTTTCGCACGCGCTAACAGAGTCACATATGTTGCACCCTTTAGATTTGATAGAAAATGATGGAAAAGATTACAAAACGACATGGCGGAAAGTTTTCAAAGTTTAGAGACTATTGATACAAAGAAAAGAGCGGGAGCAATTTGCTAAAATATTAAAATATTAAGGACCACAAACGTAAATAAGCATATTTGTGTTCCACGAACTGTGGTTGCATGGAATGATTTTTGACATTTTATATTTGTTTCTTGCAAGTTAGAGAATATTCTAAGTTTCTCAGAAATCACTATTCTACAGCTATAAACATCCATATGTATTATATATAGTTGCGCGCAAATATATGTGTATTTTTTATATGCTTATAAAATTGTAAATAATATATGTAAAATTTTAAACGGAAAACGAGGTTGGAAAGAATTGTTGTATGCTAACATTTGACAAAACATTGATTACACACTTGTTTAGCCTTTTTTTTAATAGGATAACGATAATACACTTAAATTATGAACAAGAATCCAAAGATGTTACGAGTGTCGTTGGTTGTAAATGGAACAAAATAAGCCCTTAGCTCCAAGCACATGCCGTAAATCTTACTCCATCCCATATGTTGGAATTAATTCATATTAACCATCTCTCTATAAATGTGGATAAACTTTAGGTAATAATTATTTTTAGTGTGTATATATTGTATTTCTAAATCATATATATATATATATATATATATATATATATATATTTAGGAAATTAAGTCACATATATGTTGATTGTTGCATGTGCAGTTGATTTGAATTATTTAAGTACATAAATTAATTTCAATGAAATCTTTAAGTTTCAATGTTGAAGATTTTTCAAAAAATTGGCTAAATGGTCAACGTTTGGTGTGTCTATTGCAAAATGGTCAACGTTTGGTTAAATTTTGGTTAATGACCCTATTGTTTACGTGACATAATAATTAACAGGATAATTTCACAGTTTTTCCATTTTTCATTTCGAAAACTTTTAAAAAATTTGGGCGAATTCGTTCTAAAATTTTCGTTAAACTTTAACATGACCATTTACCAAGAATATGTTAAACGTTAGCCATTTTGAAAACCCACTATATTTAAAAAGCTATACTACTTAATAACCAAATCTTTTGCACAACGTTGAAGACTTACCCTAGGCACTCAAAAGAAAATGGGACATCTTAGATAACCATACTTGCTTGGCATTAAGACATTTCCAATGGTATTTTGCCGAACCTAACATGACGATTATACTATATCTGAACTTTTATGAATCATCATCACCTTATCCTTTTTTTTAATCTAAAATACTTAATTAAAGTTCCTATGCCATGCAAATGAAATATGCATGACATAGTTTAGCAATGAATAGTCTAAAAATAACCAACTTGTTTAGTTTACACCAAATAAATAAGCGGACACAAAAAAAAACAACCCATAAGAATGAGATTAGCGTATATATTTAACATTGATCGGTATTTTTGAAATCTCATAATGTTTAGATCATCACTAAAACTTTTCGTGAAAGCTTTGTCCTTATGAGGTTATGTAAGGTTAGGCAGCTAGTCCATTTATATACGTTAAGTGTAAAAGCTACTGAAATACTCGGTGTACGTACGTATACAATATAATTTACATATTAATTAGAAGCAACTGATCAAAGTCTTGGGGGTTTTGCTTTTTTAGGGTTTTGAGATAAACCTAGCCGTAATATTATTTGCGCCTGATTGAAAACTTCCAAAGCTGATCTGGTAAAAGCCCTTCTCAGCGCTAGAGTTTAGATTTATTATACACCGACACGACATGATAATATTGTTCACTTCATGACAATTACAAAAGGGTATCTATCACAAAACAGATTAGTACCTAACTAATTAACCTAATGTAACTATACAATTATATGTATTTATTGATTATTTAATCTAATTAATAGTTATTTCTGAATGATTGTATATCGTTACTGTAGCTAGGCAGGGGACCATAATACGCACGTAGCCACTTTACGTGTATATATGAGATCAAGTATTTGACCGAACCTTTGGTAACAGGAAAGATTAAGACTGAAGAAACAAGATGGACTTTCTTTAACGGGAAATAACTTGGATAAATAGTTTCTTGGACATGATTAATGAGTACAGCAATTATGTTTTATAAGGACCGAGTAAATATACAAAAATGGCAAAAGAAAGATTAATATGCCCTACTACTTGTAACTTCAAGGGAGATCACTAATAAAAGGAAAATAATTAAAAGCTCAAGAAAATGAGTACCTTAGCAACTTTACCTTATTTCAAAAATAAAAAAAACTTTACCTATTTTAGGACCTTAGGAGATAATGAAAAAGCGCAGTTAATAATATTTATAAAGAAATTGGTCAATCTACGGCAATTTACTAATATTTTTCTCATAATTCAAAAAACAAATCGTATTTAGTTTGTTTATTACTTGGTGAAGGTAAGTTTTTTTTAAATATCTCAACCGATTTATTAGCTGAGGATTGAATTGTTAACTATTTTTCAAGAAAATTTAGTTTTTCATCTAATTTTTATTTGTAAAATGATTATTTTTTGGACTATAGAAAAATATTAGTAAATGGTGATAGATTGTAATTTTCATATTTATATTCACTAAAATGATGAATACACATAATAGCTATGTTGAAGTAATTTTAAGTACGCAACATACTTTTCCTTCACTGCTTTTTTACTCTCTTTCAAAGCTCTAATTCATTTCTTTCTCTTGTTACCGATATATTTACCTGAAATAATTTGGTAAAAGAAAGTGAGCAAATTCCTAGAAAAGTAACAGGACAATTGAGCGATCTAGGTACCATAGTAAGTATTTGTGAAATAATCTCGACGAGAAGAAAAAGCTAAATGCAACATAGATATTGCTAATAGTCATTTATTTAACATTTTTTTGTTTATAGCTATAACTCAAAATAAACAATATTTTATAGACTAAATTACCCTATATATTAAATAGCTGAAAGTTCTATATTTTATTAGAATACAAAAAAGGCATTCAATACTTGATTAGCGAGATTTAGAAGTAGGGAATCAAATTCAAATTTGATGGATTTAATGAAAATAAACCGAAAACCAAAAGTCAGTCAGAAATCCAAAACTGTCACTTTCCTCATTGCTCTCTTCGACCCAAAACCGACGGATGAGAAAACAACATTTAACATTTAAGGCTGTTAAAAAATCTTAAGAGTCGGTGAAAACTATAATCTCGATTACAGAAAGTTTTGCGCAAAGAAGCTCCGCGCATTTCGTAAGTTTATTTCTTCTAAATACATTATTTTGATGGACACGCATTGTCTGAGGTATGAGTTTTTGGTTTATAGACTTCAGATGTCATGTTTTCTCCATGAAGGACAATTAATTTTTTTTTTTTTAATGTAAACGGTGTTAGAAAATAACTTCAATTAACAAATAACTTAAAAAATCAAAACTGAAAAATGGCCAAAGAAATTATAGGTAACAAAAAATAATTCCAGGAATTAAAATGTTGAGATGTGGATTGAGACATGATGAAACACAATAAAAAAACAGTGAACTAAATTATATATGCGAATTAACGATTAAAAGTTATGAACAATACAGTAAAATCATATATAGTAGAACAAAACTAACCCAAATTAATACGTTATTTACTTGGACTTCAACGAAAATAAGGAAAACAAAGGATAAAATTAAAAATATAAAGTAAAGAGAAATGGATCGGAATTTTCAGAAAAGAAAAAAATATCCCGCTTAAATTATAACTTTTTAATAATTAGGAAAATCTCAAGTGAAGAAATCAGTGATATTTAGAAATTAGCACACAATCAGGATAATTGCAATTAATTTTATTTATAAATTGACCAGATTTAAAATCGCCACACAACATATATACAATAAAAAAACGAGACATTTAAAATTTGAAAAAAAATTGAGAATTTTTAAATTTAAAGATTTAAAATTTAATCAATTCTATCTATTTCGAGATTCAAAATTTGAATTCAAGTATATTAGTTACCACCAATTCTGATTGGATAATTCTTAATTATGGAATTATATATATATATATATATATATATATATATATATATATATAAAAGGCATAAAAATATAAATGCAACTTTTTCAAATTTGTCACATCATCAAAAATTACTATTTTCAAAGAAAATAAAAAAATATTGACAAAATGCTATTACAATGTCTAAGTTGGTTTATTTAGATAAATTCTTAAAAAAAAAATACTAACACTGGACATCAAAGAAAATAGAGTTCACACTCACCCCGAAGCGGTTCAACAAAATCGGAGGTCTTGCGCGACAAAAAAATGAAGGCTTTTTATATAGTTTAAAACAAATTAAAAGTTTTAGTCAGTAAAATATAAAGACTTATTGTGTAATTTAAAATAAAATTGTAGTTATACTATTTTAGTAGTAATAACACATGACTTTTAATTAGAAAGTCTCCGGTTCAAATCTTCCGCGCCCCCGCCCTCGAGCCGGCCACCGTGACAAAGTCATCAACTTTTCTTTCAATAATTCTTTTGAGTTCTATGCGACCTAAGCTCGTTGTGTTTCAGCGAAGCCCCGAGTTTGAGATCTTTGGTCAGCGAAAGTCGTCTGAAAACTCAATATTGACTATTCAGATATGCATTGTGTAAGTTATTGGATGGAATTACAATCCTCCAAAACTATCTCTCGTGTTACAAAATCATTCACAATTAAAGTTAGCTCACAAGTTCTTGGTTATATACTTAATCATGCCACCTTAATACAATATTTTATTTTAAAATTCAATAAATCTAGAAGAAGACAAATAAGGAGAATTTCAGAATATATGTGCAATAATAGGATAAATTATATTTTTTTGTGTGATAAAATTTATTACGAAATATATATATCAAAATACAGAAAAATAATTAACAAAACTTGATCGTAGCATATTTCATTTAGTATTATATTATGCAAAATAATGCAATCGACCGCAAGATACTGCAATTGATCAAAAAGTTATTAAGTTTTCTTTTTATCTTATGACACATATATTACATAATAAAATTTTATTACATGTAGATACATAATTTACCTCAGTATCACATGTATAATTTTAAGTTCTCCAAAAATAATGAATTACCGGAAGACTGAGACTCAACTTAACCAGACACACCGCTGATAACAAGACAAATACGCCGCCTGTGCAATGAGCTTGAATTTGTCTATATTATTGATCTTATAAAAAATTGGGTCATGTTTGAAAACTTAATTTTTTTAGTACGAATTACATATTATAAACATTATAGACGTGAATTTTTTGTAAATCCATTATTATTCGTACAATGTTTATAGTATTTTTCGTTCAATTTTTTTTATAACCCTAACAACGAAAAATAAGAATATTAAGAATATGCTACAATTATATAATTTCCATAAGAAGACTCCACTCAAACTTAGCCACATATCAACTATGCAATTATAAATTCATGTTCTTTTTTATTTCTTAAAAAAAAACATGCTCATTTTAATTTCAATATTTCCAACAATAATACGGCTATAAGTAACTAATTCTACCTGGTTTTTCCCATTATTTTCATTTCTTGTATCTATGCATGTATGTATTGTACGTAGGGTCATATTCTCTGTTCGTTTTGTGGACGTAAAAATTAAGTTAAATTCGAATGTAAGTTGTAGCCATAAACCAAAACCATCGTTTGATAATACGTTTTGTCCCTACAGTCGTTATGCATCAATTATTTCATGCATGCTAGAAATTTATTAATATATAAATAGCTTTACATATGTACGTAACATCTTTTGGAACCTAGTACAAATAGCCAAATTATCGTGTCCCTACACACTGCTTACCATTCCATAATCGATATAATCATATACCTTATTGACCATTTCATTCATATACGACTATTAAGTAGAAATAATTTATGAAACTTCATGTTAATCATCAGCTAGCTCATGATTGCTATTGAGGTCTGAATGGAAGCCACATTTATTAACAATCAGTAATAATAATAAAATAATGGTTCACTAACTAACAAATTTCATAGCTGAACCTTCACGACATTATGAAAAACCTTAAATTTTCCACGAATATTTATTGTATTTTCTATTTGAAACTCATATTAACTGCGTATTATTTTTATTGATATACGCTAGTGTATGATATATATATATATATATACACACACACACGAAGATCGAAATGAGTGAACGTGGCCCCAACACCATATATATACACATATATTATATATCGTTCTTTTATCATCATCAGATTTATGCAGAAAAGATCTTGTAGATATATTTTACCGGTATATTTTAGACCTTGGTATATTTATGTAGAAAATACATTGACGTAGTAATACACTATTCACTAAGAGATAATGAATAGTAAACAATTTAACACAAACCCTTTACAGCAATAGTTTATACTTTCGCCCTTTATAAACAAAAATGGTATCAGTAGGCTTTCTAATCGAATTGAATATTAAAAGAAAAAGAGAAAAAGAGAAGCAAAGATAGGTCATGCATTTCTTTGTTTTAGGTCAAGCTTGAAGAACATTATACTTGCCCGCTAGAGGGTTCATTGAACATTATAAATTTGAAAACAAAAGCAGCATTTGGTTGTATATTAAGATGATGTTTTTGTAGGAAAATTCACCATCACAAAGGAATGTTAAACAGATGTCAGTCATAGGGATGCATGATTAGCTAGATACACGGTACACCCCGCTAAGACGTAACGTCCTGTTTCATAATTGATGATCTCTATTTATATATAATATGAAAATAAAAAATAGAAAATCCACATCAAAGAGATTCGGAAATGACAGGTTGACAAAATTGTGAAAGATATTGTATTCTATAAGCATACGCATTGTTTGATTAAAAGGCCTCATTGATCATAGATGATACGCTCGAGACTTACCACGATACTATACCATATACTAAATAGGACCTACATGTGACCGCGGAAAATTGGGGCTTTTCAATTTACTTTTATATATATATATATATATATATATATATATATATATATTTATTGGGTTAAAGAAGGTAATAGTTCTATAAGAGTTTAGAATTTGAATTTGGCCTAGTTAATCTTTTGTAAATGTTTACAAGTTTAATTTACCAAATTTTCATACCACATTTACCCTCATCCGAATTCCCGCCCAAATATAATTGAAAATTTAGAAGAACAACAAATCAGCAAGATTTACGCCGATCAACCACATCTATCAATATTTGGAGAGAAAAAATTAATGACTATTTAAAGCATACAAAAATCTCATTTCCCCCCAAAAAAAATTCGTTTCTTCCACAATTTCAAATTCTCATTTCTCCCCACTGATTCGAAATCATCCAGACGAAGAATCGTAAAAGTAATCCTTCCGTCGACGAAATAAACCTTCCCGCCCGATCGATTTACAGGTATTCAAAGTTATTTATGTTAATCTTTACGAAATTTCGGATGATTAATACCCAACAAGGGTTTTTTTTTGTATTTACACCGAGCATAATGATATTCTCCAGGCCAAACCATTTTTATTTGATTTTTTCCGGTGGCTGCGACGTCAACGATGGAGGCGTTGACGGCGGCAAAGACGAACACCGGCGAACGAAAATTAAAATTTTCATCGTTCTTCGTTCTTCTTACTCAATTTACGATGTAAATCAATTTACGACGTAAAACCCAACACAATTGTTGGAACAAATCCATTACAGTGTAAATTGAATATCATTAACAAGCGTAAATACTGGACGAAATTTGAATAATGTAGGAAAGTTACAGAATTTGAATACAAAATCTAATAAACATTAATAAATGGTGACGAAATTTAAAACAAAACTTCCCAAAGTAATTGAATAATTATTTCCAGCCAAAAAAAGAGGGATTTACTTAATTATTTATAATAAATTCGGTCAATCAACTATCCTAAATTATAGGATTTACATTCGATAACTAATTAAAACCGGGATGAATTAAAACAGAAAGTATTTAAAAAATTTCAAAACCGATTTAAAATTCAAAATAAAAAGAGTAAACTCAATTTACGTTGTAAAACTTACTCAATTTACGATGTAAATCAATTTACGACGTATTCAAAATCGATTTAAAATTCGAAATAAAAAGTGTAAACTCAATTTACGTTGTAAAACTTACTCAATTTACGATGTAAATCAATTTACGACGTAGAATCCAACACAATTTACGTCGAAACAAATCCATCCTAGTGTAAATTGAATATCATTAACGAGCGTAAATACTGGACGAAATTTGAATAATGTAGGGAAGTTAATAAATAGTTAAAACAAAAATGAATTTCAACGTGAATGGAATGTCTATCTCATAAAATTCGGGATAATTAATGAAAAGATGAACAACAATAAAAACTTAAAAAAAAAAACAAATATAGGTATATAATAAAATATTTAGAATTTAATAAGTAATAAACGTGTAGCCAATTAGTTGCCTTAAATTAAGGATCTAAAAAAACTGATTTGTAAAATCGGCTTCAATTAAAAAAAAAATTCGAAATTTGAAAAAAAAATTTAAATTTGGAAAAAATGAAAAACGCGGGTTAACTACAAATATGAAATTTGTTGCCACCTAGACGTTGTGGACATTTACAAAAGATTAACGAAACGTTGGCCAATTCCAAAACAGGTTTGCTTGCTAGGGTCATTCCGTTGAATTTTTTATATATATATTATATATATTAAGTTCAAAGAAGAAAATTATTACGATCTAAGTCAAAAACTTAATTTGTCGACAAATCTATCCAAGATTATGGTAGTTTCTTTTAGTCAGGTCATAATTTGAGTGGTTACTTTTCAAAATAAATTTTCAACGTTTCATATGTTAAAACGTATACAAATCACAAAACGTTGAGTGATTAGCGAGTTTAAACTTCACAGATTTAAATACTGCCAACAGTTTTTAAATTATTAGTAAATAGTTTAATTATTTACGTGACATCGAATTCTTAAATATTTTTTATTTATAAATAACTTGTAAATAATTGTTTATGTAGGTTATTTTTGATATTTGATGTGTAAATAATCTCAGCCGGCTATTTATCTATTGTGTACAAAATATAGGATATTTTTCAAATCACATATTGATGACTAGTATTTACAAATAAAAGAAAACTATGTACAAATTTTTCTTTGGACCAAATTAATATTGTTAATTCTTAGTGTGTGTATATAGATACGTGTGTGTATAAAAGTGCAACAGAAATAACCGTGACCGTTAATATGTGTACTAAGGACTAAGATGGGCAAGAAACGTCCTTTTCTTTAATGAATAAAGAAAAGTGAATAATTATCTCGTCCATGTACAGATAGTTAATGTAATATATGTTTATTCCCTTTCATGCCTCAACTTTCAAAAAGTTAAAAAACGAATGAGTATTCGTAGCATAATTCAAAATATTGGTGTTAATAAAAAAGGAATAGTTTTTTCAGAAAAAAAGGTTAAGAAAGGAGGAAAATTTGTAAATAAGGAACAAACGAAAAGTTTACTATCCGAATAACACGAGTGATCAAATTACTCATCAGAGGTTATATAATTGTCTAAGACAAGCCACAAAGACCAACGGCGAAAACTTTGGGTGCTTCGACTCACAAATTTCTTACGCTAGCTCAAGAATGTTCTTCATTCATCGCGGAGACACGCGAATAAGAAGAAGAATAACGTGTGCTCTCCGACACCTAACATTACTTTGATTATTGCGTGCGAGGCTGAGATGTCGTCATTCTTTGAAAATATTTGAGAGAATTAAATTCGATTAAATTGAAATTATATACAGATTGCTCTTGAGAGCATTTCAACGCTCTGGAATCGAGTGAAGTGCGAACAATTGTGTACTTCATTCGCTCTGGAGAGATTGTGTCCATTTCATAATATGCTATTTTCTTGTTTCTCGTATGGTACAAATAATACGGTAAGTGAAGTAATGCAGAATCTCATATGATCAACTCTAATCTAGACATGACTAGGTTACAGAAAGTGTCATTTGCATACCTTAAATGTGGGCTCAATGCCTATGTGAAAATTATAGACGCATAATTTTCACATAGGCATTGAACCCACATTGTCCGGTAAAAGTGATTTTAGTCAAATTGTAATGAAGACTTCAATACAATTCAAAACACATTGTCCTTTATGCTGCGAGGGTTGAGAAGGGGACACTTTCTAGTTTTAGAAATTTTATTTTTAGATCTGATTTTGCTTAAAATATTAAAATTATACTCATTATATAACCTCTATTTTAAAATGAACTTTTAACTCATTTTTCGACAAAAATCACCTCTAAATGAAGTGAATACTTGAGTTCATCTCAGTCAATCGAAATTTATCGAAATCAAATGACGGAGTTCACAAATTCACCGCAAGTATCGAAACTCGGTAAAGTTCACCTGATTTTTTATTAAATTTTTTTTATCGAAAATTTTCAAAAATCATCGTAACTTATCGCAATCTATCGCAAAAAAAAATATCGTAAATAATCGTTATCCGTTAAAATCCATCACAATTTGTTGGAAAAAAAATTGAGTTAATGAGTAATTTTGTCCAAAAATAAGTCAAAATTTCAATTTAAAATAGAAATAACATTATAAATTTATCTTTAAATATTTTAAATCAAATTGAGCCCGTGTTAAGAAATCTCTCTTCTAGTTTCCTCTTTTGCCGTGTGAGATTGTAGCAGGTAATGGCAAATTTTTGCCTAATCTTCGAATGCGAGGAGATCTATTCCGGATCTCTCACTACTGGCATGACTTTTGTCAGGGATAGAGAAAGGAAGGTGAGGTGCGTTGGTGGATTGAGGATTTTTGGATTGATATTTGTAAGAATTTCAATTTAGATTGGCTAGCAAACAAATCTTTATCCATGAAGAAGTACTTACAAAATTGAAAATTATTTCTTAAGTAATGACTAAAATAAGAAGAAGAAAAAATAAACATATGATAAAACAAAAAGGAAAACATACTAGAAACGGATGATATTTAAATACGGCATGCATAAATTTTGAAATAATTAATATAAAAAAAGTAATGTAAGTTCTTGTAATTAATTACAATAAAAGTTAATAATCTGACATATAAAAGATTGGAAACCTAAGTAATTTGTAATTATAGTAATTCAAGATTATAATAACTCATTATATCAATGATGTTACCATAGAAAAATAGTTATATTTGTATTATTATTTAAGAGAGATATAGACATGAGTATGCGTTTAATGTTGATGAGAGGTGGACTAAATGAAAAATAGGCTGAAAATGACTAAGAATGAAGCGATATGAAACAACCGAATGACAAGCTATTTTTCATCAATTAAAATTAGAGCTCAATTATTGAAATGTAGAAGAAAAAGAACAGTCGAACTCGTGCATACGTGTCCATAACTCTTACTTTGAACAACTTCTTAATTTTTAAATAATTTGGGTAGGATTCCAGCTTAAGGAGTCACATGTATTATACTTTATTTCGAAAAAAAAGTCACATGTATTAAACACAAAAAAAATTCATTTTATAATGAAAAATATTTAAAATATAAAATGTAAGACCCTATGACAATTTTGTTCAAAACCAAATTTTTGAACTAATCTCGGATCAAAATGCTCTTAAAAAATAGAGTTCATCGACATTCGGCGGAGTTCGAAAAAAATATTAACTTTTAATTTTCATCGAGGATCATCGAATTTTATATTAATTAATCGTTATTTGGCAACGTTCGTCAGTATTCTTCATTGGACATCGGATTTCATCGAAAAAGCATGAATTTAATCGCAGTTCATCAAATAAATTTGGGTTTAAAACCTTTTACTTCTAAACCTAATCTCTTAATTATCAAATAATTTTGAAAACATCTTCAATTTAAACAATATCAAATCATTTAAATAATACCAAAAATGAAAATTCAGAGATTTTTTTTTTTTTCGTTTTTGGTGAAAGAAGAAGTTTGGAGAAGAAAATAGAGGAAATGAATTTATTTGTTTCGGGGATATTTTTGTCTAAAAATAAATAAAAAAAATTATTTCCAGATAAAATTGTCATAAAGAGTGTAAGTTTTAAATTTAATACACTTTTGAATCTATAAAAATATGAAATTTCTCTATACACTTCTCTTCTCTTTTCTGAACCGCAAACAATTTTTTTCCCTGTAGCATACCTCCCTCCAAAGAGTCTTTATAAACAAAATAATTTAATTTTATCATTCAATTAATTTCAGGGAGAGTTGGGTAATGATTTGAACAAACAATATAATTAAAATAATACCTCATCATTCTAATAAAAAAAAAATTGGTTAAAATATTTTACCAAAATCACTTTAACTGATTTAATTCATCCCTATATCAAAAAATCAATTTTGGTTAAAATGTTAAGATTCAAAGAATTTTGCAAACAATCTCTTCTAAAAAAGTAGTCCACACTAAACCATAGCATACGCAAATTATGAAAGAGTAATTAGATATAAACTAAATTATATTTTTTAGTATTATAGTTGGCCATCCCAATATAATTATTAACTATATAACGTTGACTATTTAAAATAATTATTCTTCACTCTAAGTCCCTAACAAACAATAGGGTTAGCGTTTTATTTATTAATTATATTTATATATATTTTGGCTAAAGCCTAAAACGTTCATGGTTATAGATCTCCAAGCAACATTCAGTTTTCTTTTTTTCAGTTGAGTTTTTACTGTAAGTAATTACTGTTTAGCTAATATTTACGTAAAACCAGTAAGTTGTTATAATTTAAGACGTTCAGATTCGAAGTTTCTGTAGTTGTAAATATTAATTGACATATATACCGCTTACGTGAAAGACCTTAATCCATTCTCATCATGTGATTACGTGAGTTGATGCCACATATATAAGCTGAGCACTTCCCAGCTTTTATGTTAAGGAATTGAGAGAGGCCGTAACTTGGGAAGAGGCCGTTAAAACGACCGTTGGGACTGAAATTATTGGTTTCCATGGAAAAGAATACCAAGCCGTCACTCATTCTCTAACGTCATCGCCACCTAACAAAAATTCCCTCACATTAACCTCTTTCCTACTATCTAGCTTAGAACCCTACAATTATATAACTCATATTCAACCTAATCATTTATGTCCTCGTGTCCTTTCTTGATTGGCTATTTCATCGCATTATTGTGAATTATTATTTTACTCATCAACCACAAAACATTGGCTTCTGACGTGTACCCTCCTATGTGGTTCCTTGGCTCTGCGTGTCTAATGCCGCGTAAATTTAGTAGTATAATATTGTGGGATATATCAATTTAAATTCTAGTTAAAGAGGAGATATGAGTTTGACAAGCCTTGCTTTGGTCATTCTTCAATACGTTTTAGTGCATGTACACGGTTTCCGTTTATTAAACTCAACATGAATGAAGTTTTGCTAGAAGTAGTATAGGTAGCGACTTTGTGATTTTCGTTCATTTATTTGATCACTAAATAAATTGAGATCTACTTTATCGTTATATACATTTTATAACTCGTTCTCCAGCAACCACATACATTTATAATTATGAAATTATATATATATATGTACGAACCCAAAAGATTTAACTTAAAAAGGGTAAACATACAAATCAAAATTTAAATTGTGGTAAGAAAGGAAGAAAACTAGAAAAATTGGATTTTTATTGTAAAATTTTGCAAAAGCTTATTATGTTATTCATGAGGAGAATTTTTTTTTTTTTTTTTTTTTTTATCTTTAATTTTTTGCAAAAGATGATACTTGGACTCATTAGACTCATTATGTTCAAAAACTCTTTTGACTTATTTTTAGGAGACTTCTTTATATCTCAGAGTCTATATTTCAACACTTCGAAAAATCTCATTTACGTTGATGATATAAGAAAATCTCCGATGATTTTTGACAGACATGAGCATAAGTTATTTAATTTACAACTATTTAATCCCTAATCATCACACACTGTCGTAAACCACCGCAAAAATGTTGCTAGACCGACTAACCGCCGCGAACTATAATAAAACTAGTCGTTGTTGCTCTTTTCAAGGTTAATAGGAGATTCATTGTTATTCTTTTCCATTTCTTTTATAGATTGGTTGGAGATGATGTCCGATAGTTCATTTCATGATGATTAACAATGAAATTTAGCATATTTAAACAAAAACATTTACCCATGTTTGTAAAAAATTATCGAAAATCATCAAAAAATTATCGAAGATCTTCAGTGGAAATAAAGAGTTAGAGAAATAGAGAAGTGTGAAAATTGTGGAGAAGGATTTTCTTTTCCAAAAATAGGTTTGAAAGTCATTACGGTATTTTTGAACATAAAAAGTCCAACTAGATGTTGCAAATTTATTAATCCAGAAAATAAAGTTTATTTTCATAAATTTATTGGCTACATTAGTTTATGTATTATTCAACTAAACTCATGATGTTATCATCGATCCTGAATCATTTTTTTTAATAAAGCTTAAGTTACTCCGACGTCTTTTGGGACACGTATATAAGACATAATACCATCATATACCTCCAACAGACTAAACATAACAGATTCCCATAGGTCGAGGTCTTCTCCATTCTTCAAAAGAATCACTTTATAGCTGATCAATTTTTGGATAGTGTAACTCGTTTTAGCCACCATTACTAAAAATCATGGACCAAAACCCACCAACTTCTAAATCTATTAATTTTTTACACATTACATTACGTAGTAGTCACTCAAACCAAGCTACGACTACTTTATTCTACGAGCTCGTCGAATTACTATAGATACGCCGATGTAAATATTACAAATCATACTATTTCTGGCTCACCTACCTATTCAAATCTTCTTCCATCACGAACACAATGCGTATATGTGTACCTTCTCCAAGTCTTCACTCAGACACCTCATTATAAGGCTTAATAATTAACATCGTAAAGTTTCACTATGTCGTTTCTAAAAAATTGGCTGCAAAAAGTATTTTTAGAAGCGACTTGTAAAATAGACATTTGATTTTTAGAAGCGACTTTGTCTTCTTTGAGTCGACATATCCATTTTTTTTTAAATATAAATTTTTACTTTTAGAATCGACAACTCGCTTCTAATTTCACAAAGCGAACTTATAGAAGCAACTTATCACTTTTAAACTACTCAAAGTTTGGTCTATTTTTTCTCCGACAAATTTTATGAAATTGGGACATTAGAAGCCCAAAAAGTTTTGCTCCAAATGTTCACTAGGTATATCATTGGAAATTATATGCGACTTCTCGCTTCTAATTCTTAATTATTTTGCCCTAATTGTTTTCGCTAAATATCACGAACATAATTTTGTTTGGACATTAGAAACGACTTGTCGTTTCTAAAGTCTGTTTTAAATAAAATGACATCGTCTTTTCTTTTGAAGGACATTAGAAGCGACTATCAATTCTAATGTCGCTTCTAAATTAAGTTTTTTTTTATTAAAACGAACCAGTTAGCATGTTCGTCATTTTTAAAAAGTTTTCAATAGCCATTTATTTCAAAAATCCTCTGCCCCGACTGCCTCCAGCCGGCAACAACCACGAATTCGACGACGCCTCTCCTCTCAACTATGCCGCCGCCATTGTCTTCTTCAAAGCTGAGAGGTGCGTCGTCTGAGACTGAGAGCTGCTCTTCTTCGTTTAGAATAAGGTTTGTTTCTTTATTTCTCTTCGACCATCGCCATTTTGATTTTATTTTCTCTTAAAGGTCTATTAAAAGCGATTTTTAAAGCTTTAAAAGCAAAAAAAATCGTTGTAAATTAAGGCTTTTTGATTATCTTAGTGT
Organism: Urtica urens; assembly: GCA_958296335.1. NCBI lineage: Eukaryota > Viridiplantae > Streptophyta > Magnoliopsida > Rosales > Urticaceae > Urtica > Urtica urens. Next base: position 17,339,446 of record OY282521.1, on the reverse strand, counting down.
ACTCTACTCTTGGTATGATCATCCGTTGATTCTCTTTCATAGAGAGCCTAGAAAATGTAATTAGAAGATAATTGATCATAAATTATGATCTATATATCCTTTTGTTGAATCATTAAATTATGATAAAATTTAGTCATGCTCTTTGGGAGATCTCTTGTTGTTATTTATTTGTTTGTTTAAGTAGTTTTATATGCAAATCTATTTCTACTTCCATTTTGACTGATGGCACACAAAGATATCAAACTATCACATCTAAATTGGGTTTAATCTTTTTTTTTTGAATTCATCATTACGTACTTTGATTAGGATGAATAACCTTATTAGAATAAAATATCTTATTCAATGTCTCTTTAACACATGAATAATTTGTTTAGATATAAGATAATATTACTTCAAAAAATATATACATATAGCTAATAACTAACTTGAAAAAAATATTATCCAATAAAATAAATGTAGAATGAACTATTCCTCGAATATTAGGTTATCCAACAATAATGAATAACGTCAAAATTAAATGGTTATTAAAGAAATGTAGTAAGACATTGCTTGATCACATATAATAGCAACTGTGAGAGAGACCGAACGTTTATTGATTTTGAAACAGGAACATTTTAGTCAGTGACAGTTTTGTCCAACCCTCGACTATTTTGATCAATTCTGTCAACGTCACATTGTGCCAATTATATATACTATTATATGATCCCACAAGAAAGATTATGACCTTCCACCATTCGAATAGCTTAATCCCAGTTGCTCCAGTTATTTCATATAAATAAGCTTCACATTTCTAGCTATCACCAAAATAATAAAAGCTGATCATAATTATATATTCCGAAATCATTACCACCTACGTATACATGATATATATAATATGGGTCTACAATATTTATATATAGCATTAATTGCTTATAATTAGCATGGTAGATACATGTGTGACAGATCATATGTTTAAATCAGTTTATTCAAAATAACCATAGATCATTTATGTAGTATGTTGGCTTACCTTTTACCAAATTACTCGTCCCAAAAAAACAATAACAGAAATACGAATCGCTGAGATATATAGCTTGGTGTGTGTGCATGTGTATGATGGGGCATAGTATTGTCCTTGTTTTTTGATGATCATTTAGGGTGGACCCCACATCAGAGACTTATCGACCTGTGGTCCATAAATCACATAATCATCCAAATATATTCGTCTCTGATTGGAGTTTTGACAGATCATGGTATCTGAGATCTAGCTAAGTCGTTAACTGTTACTGCGTTATTTTCATTCATTCTCTTTTCTCTCTTTTTTTCTCTTTTCCAGCTATTAGTTTTTTTTAACTTCCTTTTCCGAATTCTTTTGTTGATGTGTTGATATTATTGTTGCAAGCTTGATCAATGTTAGCTCATGCGCTTATATTTTATTTTCAGAATCATGATATACAATAAAATATGTCCACCAAAGAGAGATCGTCGACGGATTATATTCGTTAAGTTAGCATTGAATTCGTCTAAGTGATCATGTTTGATATATACAACAAACATCAATAAAGACAATATTCTCTTGAAAATAAAATATGTAGCTTAAACTGGACTGACTTGAGTTATGTAGACACGAAAATAGAGAATTTGCAATTTAAACTTAGAATTGTGCATGAAAATGATTAGGATCTTTATAAATAATTAGTCTCAGAATATGTGTATATAGCATATATTATGATGCTCACACAATTGGTAAATTTTTCATTGTGATAGATTAATGAAAAATTACTCGCTATAATCCAAATGTACGAAACCCTAATAAGAAAGTGATCAAATACAAGGAATGACAAAGGGTATTGACAATAAAAAAGACCTACCTATTTATGGATATAAGTGTTAGATAAACTATGGTTATAAATTATTTTATTATGTGTACGACACGTGAGTGTCCATTCGTATCTTCCATTATTTCGATTCCTAATTATGTAATCCTCGATGATTATTCATTCCCTTAAAAGGCTGATCTAAATAATTTGAGTCCAAATTGTAAAATAATCCAATTTAACATATGATGAGAAATAAAAGGGGTATTTTGGAGGGTTTCTCTTAAATTAAATTAATTGGAAGTTTGTCCATATGTGCTACTAGATGATATCATCATTGTTAATATGGCTTTTCTCTAACTCTTACACACACCCAAACATCTGTTTTGAGAGAAGATTTCTTGTAACTTTGGTCTTTCTTGAATCTTCCGACTAAAACAAACGAATTACACAAGCATGCCAACAAAAGAATATTATATATCTAACAATATTCTAACTACGAAAACACCCTTATCCTAACTATTATATCATGTCTATATAATACCAACTCTCCCTCTCTTTCCAAAATATTAAATACCAAAACTCACCCTTTGAGATCTATCAAAAAGCATAATCAACTATTAGCATCCCCCTCTCTCTCTCTCATATATTCATCTATATATATTACATACTGTATAGATCTTTGGTGTCCGTACAAGAAAAGAAAAACAAAGAAACATGGGGTTAAGAGACATAGGAGCCACTTTGCCTCCTGGATTTAGGTTCTACCCAAGCGATGAGGAATTGGTCTGCCATTATTTGTACAAGAAGATCTGCGACGAGCAAGTTTCTAAGGGAACTTTGGTCGAAATCGACTTGCATACCTGCGAGCCTTGGCAGCTTCCTGGTAATACTTGCGTTCTCTCTCTCTCTCTCTCTCTCTCTCTCTCGTATTGTATTATATGAATATAAACGTTGGATCATTGTTCGTTCAATTACTCAGTTTTGTAAATGGTCTTGGTCTCTTTTTAGCTAGCTTCTAGATCACAAGATATGGGTTTTTGTATGTTCTTGCATTCATCATTTTATTTTTTTGTATGTTCTTGCATTCATTATTTTATTTTGTATATGCCAAGAAACTTCAAATAATACATACATGTATGAATTCAGTGTGTAATTATGAAAAATAAGCTTAAATATATATTTAGACGAAAATGCTAAATACTCATATGTATAAGAAAAATAAATCAATAGGACAGTGAAATTTTGATGAGATGCATTCTTTCTGTGCATAAGTACGATTGAGTTATGAAAATCACATCAGGCTCATGGTTGAGTTAAGAATTTTTTGTTGTCATGTGGCTCGTGTCTTAAGATTCTTGGAGAAACATGTAATCTCTGTTTATATCGTATTTCCAGTCAAAGACATAAATTCGGACCTATTTTTCGTTTTTATTATACTATTCTGAAATGTACTACAGTTCGTATCGGTACAAGTTTGAGACTGTACGTTTTCTGGACAATTTCTGGCGACTTTTGGAAACTAGTTAAAAATTGTTTACGAGACTACTATACTTCTTGAATAATTAAACAGCAAAGTTATGAATTAAAGAAATCTGTACATGCGTATGTAATAGTTGCTTTATCACTCGTTTCAAGCAAAAGTTACAAATATACGTTTTTTTTGCCGTTCCATGACTACTTTTACACAAATTTGGCGCGTTTTGCGGTTAAATGAATACAGTTTTTTTTTTGTCTTTTAATTTCACAACACGCGTCTATTCATGTAAATATATATACATATATATCCGTATACAAATAGATATACATGTATATATACATCTCTATTATACCATAAAGTCTGCTGGCTTCTTCTTCTTCATTATTCCCTAATAACCTTCTTCTTCTTCAATTCATTTTCCAAACCTGGCTTTCCTCTTCCATACCATAACGTGTGTACATAGATATTGTGAGAAAACTTGTAGTAATAACCAATTAAACAATTAAAAATTCAATACCCTTTAAGGTGTACTTTAGGGCTATTAATCATTTTTCCAACTAGCTCTAATAAAGCGCCAACTGAATATTGGACCGAGCTTATATATTGCTTGGACAACATAAACTCTCAAAGTGTTCATATAAGTTTTTTTTGTTTTTTGTTTTTTGTTTATAAATAAAAAAAACAATTATTGGAAGCCAGTTAGATTACATTATTTGGCATGACTTTTTTGGCACCTCTTTTTTTAGATAGTTGCTAAAAAAAGTTTATGGAGCTGAGATTCCACGGAGGGCCTAATACTTCAGCTTGAAGCTCAAAACTATGGAAACACTAAAATTACTTTTAGGTTAAAGTAGTCTCATTCACACCGCAATTACTGACACAAATATATGTCATCCCAAAATCTAGTTGTATATTCTAACGTGTACATCTGTATTTTATTTACACTTATATATATATATATATATGTGTGTGTGTGTGTGTGTGTATACATGTAATATATATATACACACATATATATTTGTTAGCTTTTTAACTAGGTATGACTCATAGAAATTAACAAGATTGCTATATACAAAAGGTTATTATATGAACTAAAAAGACCAACTTTTTATTTAAATAAACCAAAAAAGAAGAGCTAAGATTTGCGGCAATATTTAAAGAAAACTATAGTATTAAAGAAAAGCTGATTTAACTCTTCAACAAAGTCTTCCTATCATTCTGCATAAATAACATTAGTTAGATTTCTATATATATGTTTTCACTGTATGATATATTGATACACACAGTTTATTAATTACTTGATTAATACGATGAAGATGTGGCCAAGCTCAACGCTAGTGAGTGGTACTTCTTCAGTTTCAGGGACCGTAAATACGCGACCGGGTACCGGACCAACCGAGCAACTATTTCCGGGTACTGGAAAGCGACAGGGAAGGATCGGACGGTGATCAATCCGGCCACAAAAGAAGTTGTAGGGATGAGAAAGACTCTCGTGTTCTACCGTAACAGAGCTCCTAATGGCATCAAGAGTGGTTGGATCATGCACGAGTTTCGCCTTGAGACCCCAGATATGCCTCCAAAGGTATATATTTTCTTAAAATATATTAGTTATTTGATTTCCATTTCATTGTTTTGATTGAGTAACGGTAGGTTTATAAGGTGCGTGAATTATTAAGTACTTGAGTTGAGTAATAAGTGTAGATATTTATAACAAGAAATTCTAACTATATTCTCTGACAATATAGGGAATAGTACTAATATTGGATATAGCAGTGTCATGTGCTTCTTGACAGAGAAAAAAACTGAAAGAGTAGAGTTTATAAATTTATAGAAAATGGATTAACTTTGGCTTCGTTACCTACAAATGGTTATTTTCTTGTACTTTTAACGCGATTAAAGACTAGTGTAAAAATCAGTTGTAGTGTTCATTACATGTATTGACCTTTTCTTCGTAATTGTTTTTATTTACTAGCTAAAGTTCGAGTATAATATTGACTCCTATATTGATTCCTAGCTAACCGTTAAAGAAATTTTGAATACCAAATACAAATACAAATACAAATGTGTGCTTAGTTTCCAGTGTTATACATAACAATTAAAAAAAAATTAACGGTCATTAATTTGTGTTTAGTACTATGTCTACGTATACGAATATTTTAAAGTAATTAGAACTATATATGGTCCGGCTACGGCAACTTTAGATATCCGCAATTTCGTTGAATGTATATACATACATATACACATACATACACACACATATATATAATATTGATTTTATTTTTGTGACATTAGTATTAAGGCAGCATTCATTGCACTTAATTATTATAACAAGACCCGCTTCCAAAAAAAAAAATTATAACATGACCTAATTCTTATATTCTGATTTTTTTTTTTAGTCATCTCAATACATGTTAGGTCAACACAAACCCCTTTTGCTGGGAAATAAGGTTTTTATTAAAAATTGTTGGTGGTTGATTAATTTGCTAAGAATCTCTGATCAGTACCTATACTATCACATTATATTTCATTAACAGAGTATACAAGAGTGTAAGCGAATATATTCGTCTACATATTTGATTCTTCAAACTCTATCATTATGGACATGTATGTACGCTTATCAACAACCCCCAAAAAATTAATAATTAATATTCTAGGAAATATTCGTAACGTTTAATTAAAACGTGTTATTCAATTACTATAAAACAAGCACTTGTTAAAGAATGGTCATAACTTAAATAATAATCCGAATTAGAAATTTACGTTTGGTATTTTCTATTTTGTATGGTCTAAACTTAATATGCATTCTTATGTTTCTTGTTTGTTTATGTATTCATAATTATATGGTACAACCGTATAAACTATAGAATAATAACTTTAGACTATTTTTTTTAAGTATTAGATCATTAGGCTAAGATTTAAACGAAAGAGGTCTAAAACGAGCACATGTCTAACTCTCTCTGAATGATACCTGTCTAATCAACAATATATTCCAAACAGTTGTAAACTGAAATTCTAAAAAGTAACATTGGCTTATAAATTCAAACCATTTATGTGGTTTATAAAGCACCATTTATATACTATAATCTAATGTTACTATGACCTAAAAATGAGATCTTAACCAGTAAAATTAATTCTTTCTCTGAGAGTTCAAAAATAGTGACCCAAATAATTAGTCATGATATGTGAGAGATAAAGTGAGTGAGCAAGAATTCTTGTAAAAAATAATAACTATTCGGCAATTTACTTTATAAATAAGTAAATAATAAAAACTCGTAAAAAAAAAAAGCTCACTGTTTTTGCTACCCAATTAATTTAATAAAAAAATTGTATTTTATTATCATTATGTCAATTAATTATATACATCATCATCATCAGATATATTATTGGGTTTGTGTTGTCACAGGAGGACTGGGTTTTGTGCAGAGTGTTTCACAAGAGCAAGGCAGCAGAGAGCAGCACGGAAGTGCAAAGCACACAACACACATCGTTAGTGAAGAACATGAATGACACGTCATCATATTTTCCTAATAATCCCTCAAACCTAGCTTCCTCTCATGTCACTTCTCCTCCAAATAATGACAACGCTCGTCACAACGCCCAAACACCATTGATGCCTAATTACGGGTATCAATTATACGACCACCAAATCATGACCTCATTCAGTTCACCGATCGCCTCATCGCACCATGACCGTGACCACAGCGATGATAACGGAAACAACTCTTTACATGTCGTTAACGATATTGATCGTCATCAAAAGTTCGGCGTGGATGTCAACGCGGACGGTGATTTAGGGTTTATGTGGGATTCGAATAATCTCGGCGAAGATGCCTCTGAAGATCAGGGTCTGCATAGTTCGAATTTCGTTGATTATCTGAGATTTGAGATGAATGACAACAGCATGGTTTTCCTTTGATATGGTCAGCATAAATACACCATTATTTCTATATAGTTATGGTATATATATGCATATGTATATGCATTTATAGCTAGGGTCAGTCTCATAGCATGGTTCATTATTGGAATTTGTTAGGTCTATAATTGCTTAGTTTGAGCATTAGGGCTTTATTGCATTTTTTATTTATTTGTTAGTTGTGTACAATACGTTGATTGGCCAGATTGTGTATATGTGTATTCCTTATATTTATATAAATATATTTGTATGTAAGTAGTCTTTATAAATGATAAACTGGGGTTTTAAAATCGTAGAGCAAAGATTTACTCTATAGGTGTCACGTTTGGAAATAATATTGCCCAAAACATAATACCTTATGATCATCGTCCATGTGGTTTCTATTCATAAATTTTGTTTCTTAAAAGTGTGGCCTTGTAAAGGGATTATTGAAGATCCAAATAGCCTTATATTCACATATATATTTCAAACAATATATCGATCATATCGAATATATGTTAAAGTTCAAAGAGAATATAGAGAAAGTGGAGAGATGTAGCAGAGAATGTATTTTCGATCTCAGATGAAGCATATAGTAGAGTTTAAATGGAGACATAGCCCATAAATAACCCGCCAGCATGAGACAATGGGTTATCAACTTTTAGTCTAAGTGAACGAACAAACAAGTATACAGTAATACACCCCAAAAATATAAAGTACAAACGACACATTACTTCACTGCACAGACAGAGGTAATGTCTCATTTTTTTTAAGCAATAGGCACTCATGTTACGTTCTTCTTTTTTTCTTTTTTTTTAATTTATGCTTTTTTTTAGTGTTAAATTTATCTGAAGGCGAGGCAATATAAAGAGATAAAAAAATTAATAGACATAAAAACCTACCAATTTTAAAAAAAGGAGTAGCTGTTTCAAACATAAAAATTGTTAAATAGCTAAAGTTTTGTAATTATTAATTTATATTAATAACTCGAAATAAACCATTTATATTAACAAAATTAACCTTATTCAAAACTGGGAAAATAAGAAAATGAGAATTCCAGAAAATAAAAAAGAGAATTATAAACGGTCATTAATAATAGACCACTAACCGATGTTTTTAAAATATAAAAAATAAAAATAAACCCAGCGGTTACTACTCCAAATAGGCGGAATTTTATAAACATTTATTCTTCATTATTGAAACACTCTACCTCAAAATTTGGAAACAAACCGTTTATGTTGACAAACATTCTAAGCTAAGAACAAACTGTTTTGATAATAATTTTAAAAAGATAACAAAACGGTTTTGTGTAACCGCTTTATATCCAAAAATAACTTCAAATCAATTAATTAATTATCCGAATAAAAAAATAAAATAAAAACAAAGTTAATGTCGAAAGGACAGGTTTTAATTGGTAAAACACGTCTCTTGACAATGACACATCACTATAAATTGGCTATAAATTAGAAAATAAAATATGACTGATACACAATAACAAAGTTTCATAAAGCTATTTAGAGCAATTTTTCTTTAAAAAAGGGAGCAATGTCTGCCATTTTTTCAAAGACCAAATTCGTCCAACAAGCTTTGAACCCAAACCAATTTTAGATATAGCCAGGGATGGGGGTACACAGTTTGGGTTTAGAGCTCGCTTCATGTCTCCTGGTTTTATGGCGATATTTTTTCCTCTGGTGTTGATTTCGACTTCCTAAAGATATTAATTATGCGCCCGCATATCGAGCTTGGCTGAAGAACTTGGACTATGACCAAGTAATTTTTATTATTTTGTACATTAAAAAATTGATGCACTAAACTTGTTTATTAAATTTTGAGGATGGGCCGAATCTTACCTCAAGAATGTCAAGGTATCTGCTTGGATCATTAGGCTGACATTAGAACTGCTAGCTAGCTGCTTAATGTAGCTATAAGCAGCTGAGAATTCTATTACAAGTGAAGCTATGGAGTTCTCAATAAAGTTGCAAAAAGTTGACTCAGCTTAGTCATCGGAGAAACAACAAATCCATTGCAACTTTATCCCCAGACCCAGAAGTCCCACCGCCACGTACTTCATACAGTCTATATATCCGTACCCCATTATAATGTCCTCCCAAGAAGAAAGACGCAAGCTTAGGCATAGCTCGGTAAACCCAGTGTACACAGAGAGAAAGAACTCTGGTTGCATGTTCTGCATGTAAAGTGAGTTAGGGAAGTACTGATTTCTTCTTTGTGAAAAAACTACTAATTTCACTCTTAATCATCTTTAGAAAAATATGTACAAGTACATAAAATAGTATTGTGAGTTACACCTTGCATTTAATATGCTCTTTTGTTAAAATTAGTCGCCGGAATATCATATCTAAATTCTATTGTGTCAAATTTATATTACTGAAAAGATGTACACTTAAACACTCTCCCAAGAGGCTACCAGATGTACGGAGCGAAAGAATGTTGAGGTCGTGAGTTCGAACCACACCCGCAGCAAAAATGCCCTAAAGAAAGCTACGGAATGTACAGAGCGAAAGAATGTTGTTGCATTCTGCATGTATATTGAATTGGGAAAGTACTAATTTCTTGGAAAGGAACTACTAACGTTGGTCTTAGAAAAAAACTTATAAAACGACTGTCAATTGGAACTTATATGTTGTATGCTTAGCTTAAAATTACTATGACAAAATTGTAAGTGAGTCTTTTGAATTTTGTACGTCGAAATTGTGTGCTCCTATTTTAAAACTAATAATCGCCCTAGCATGTTGCCCCCAGAAGAAGAACCCCGTATTTCTTCTAGACAATCTCCTAATCACCAACTTCCTTGACCTTCCGGCACTGAGGCAGGCGTCAGCCCCCATACATGGTCTTACGACTTTGCGGAGACCTGTGTTTTTGGTACAAGTATGCGTGTACAAGGCTCTAACCCGTCGTGCGGGATCTCAATTCACGATCATCGGTTCTAATGGTCTCCTCCAAACAAAGAGAGACAAGTGTCATTCAAGTCGAATTGGAGTTATGATTCACCATAAAAACTCGCTAGATTATGTGTCGCGGCATTACAAAGACGATAAATATGTAAAATATTCCTCTTCAAGCTCCCTCGCCTCTCTGAAGATGTGGTGTGAGATCATACCCAGTGTCAAGCCCTCAACAACCATTTTCACCACCCCTAAGCAATCAAACTAGATCTCCACTCTCATTTCACCAACACTACCCGCTAGCTCCATACCCAGGAGGACCACATACGTCTCCGCAAGTTAGGGGTGAACCTCTAGCTAAGGAAACCGTATGCGAGGCGATCACCAAATCTGTGTGGTCCAGTACAATACAACCTATACTCCTCCAATGCGATGGCTACTCCTTACTCGTGAAGGAAGCTCTCGGTCCACACTGCGCAAGCTCTAGTTGGTTTTACGCTTGCCTCCCAGAGATGACGTTGTTCTCGTGGTTCCATAATTCCCAATAATAGCAATATAAAACTCAAAATCACTAATGTCAACGTTCTGCCGTCTCTGAAAGCCGAAATAATTTGAACGAATCCCGCTCATTACTAACCTTTCTAACCCAGCTACATCCCCGTATTGCGCTAAACACAATATCTTTCTTCTCTTATCACAAAGGGCATAAGTCATCCATAATAATCCCGTTCTATACTAACGCGGATCTAGTCGAAGATGAGAGTCCATGTACCAGCCGAAAAGAAACAAGCAGATCGACCAATCACCAAAAAAAGTAAGCAAGGTAAGTGAAGAGTAAATCGATTAGACATCTCAAGGTGAAAATATTGTTGCTCACTGGAAATATGGAAAATGTGACGGTAGGGGTCATAACAGGGTGACATGCACGTGGAGATATTGAAGGACGTGTAATTTTCTTTGTATTTCATGGATTGGATGTTTTTGAATGAGTTGTAATTGACTTGAATCGTGTCTCTTTGTATTTCACAGATTTTATGTTTTTTAATGAGTTCTAACTTAGTTGAATCATGTCTCTTTGTATTTCACGGATTTTATGATTTTGATTATTGTGTTCATGTTGGATTTTCGATGATCTCAATTTCACTTCTTATATGAAACATAAAAACGTTTAATGTAAAGAGATCTCATAAACATCAAACATAAATATCTAATGTAAAGAGATCTCATACAAAAACACTAAACTAAAGAGATGTCATGCTAAAACATGTATATAAAAACGTCAACAAACCTCCTCCTAAAAGAATAATCATGTGGCCCATTTTTTCCTATAAATATACATGGTAGAACTCATCAAAGCCTTGAAATCCAACCTGACGTGAAGGTACTCCATGTAATTTACACCGAACATCCCGCAATCACCATATTAAATAAAGAGACCAAAGTTAGCAATATGGTTTAAATTTTAGAAACTTGTCTAGTTCAATGAAAAGAATTAATTTTTTTAATTACTTATCTTCACACTGTGGGTCAGTTTGGTCCACTGACCATATAAAGGTCGGGACCGTTAGATGTCCCGCTTTCAGCTCTTGGTACGCCCATTGATGCTCGTTAAACAATACTGAACGAGCCATGATGAGCGGAAGTGCTCGAATCCGAACCTACATAAAGATAGAACGAAACATAAACAATTTGAATAGGCGAACGAAAACATAAACAATAGAAGTGTTTTGTAATGACCACCTCCATCAACTCCTTACACATTGGCAAATTCTCGCAAATTTCCCTCTTGACAATCCAAAACATGGATATGTCAATATATTAAGTTGGCTCGCAAGGTGAAGCAATGTTCATTCTTGAAGTTGACAATGAACAAAATTTCTTTCGCACCATTCCACGACAAGATCAATTGGTGACGGTGTCCAGTCATTGCCATAAACAATCTCCCCCGATACAGTCGTTGTTTTCTGCGGTTCTCGATAAACTGATTTTGTCGCCTCCATTAGCATATGAATGATCGCATAAATATGCTACAAAAGCAAACCGTATCCATTAGATTAATGAAGAGTCTAGATTGTTTAATTGATAAGAGAGATGAATTAATTAACAGGAGACGTATTGTATCTGTTAGTCATTTTGCGTTCTCTAATAAAACGCGGAAGAATTTTGGCCCGGCGTCAGCGGCTTGCAAATATATCGTCTTCGCCTTCTTGTCATCGTGAATAAGTGTGTCCATCCACTTGAGAACATCGCCGAACTGATTATTATTCAGCAACTTCACCGCAAAGAAAGTGAAAGGAGAAAGATTGGATCTCGAGTACTTATGTCGAGTTGGATCAGTGAAGCCGGAAGAAAAAGTACATGTGGAGTTTCAAAGTTAAAATCAAACATATGTCAAATGAAAATGGAATTTAAAGTACCATACAAATACACATATTATTTTGTAACTAAAAACTTAAGTTTGAAATGATTTATAAGTACGGAATGAAATGTATTTTACAAAATGTTTACAAAGTATAAGATAAAATAAGTAATTGCATCATCTTAGCCCTAAGTACCTTTATGAAGCCTCTTCAGCTTTGGCAATGACTTCTTTGTCACCGTCACTACTCCTTTCTTCTTTCCCGTATCATCTTCGCGCTTTATTATTTCCTCTTCGTGTAGGTCTTCGTCGTAGAAGGGTGTGGAGGATCCTGAGAGGTAAAAGGAGGAGAAGGATCTTGAGAAGCAAATGGAGGTGGAAAAGGAGGCGAACGCGAAGGACCTCGTTTTTGTAGAGCGTGTGTCGTCAAAATTTTGCCCAGAGGTGGCCTAGTAACGTCCTCAAATACCATGTTCAACCTCAATCACATTTAAGCTGTGAATTAAAAGAGATTAGATTTGTTGGTTAATGAAATTTGAAAATTAACATAAATTTACAGAGACTTGTTAAATATTACCTTATTCACTTGCATTTGTGATTGTTGACGCCCGAAGGTAGCCATACAATGCAAGTTTGTGCCAAATGAATGTCTCAAATCATTCTACACCACCTTTTGTTCACACAAGTACTCATTTCACATCTTTGCAGTAAAAAAACGGATGAGTGAGAGCAGTAGTATGAGCAGAAGCCTCTGTGTGAGCGAGAGTGAGAATGGGAGTGTGAGGGAGAGGAGCGGTCTAACATAAATAGTTAATAATGTTACTCATTATTTTCATACTTAATAACGTAATAAATATTTACAGTAGATTAGAGTTGACTTATAAGTCGTTGAGTGTTCGCGATGAAATCCTCGTTAAAGTCATCTTCATTTCTCCATAAGTTCTTCTCACGAACATGGAATGCCAAAGCGAGAAAGTCAATCTCATCCTCGATATTTTGTGGCTCCACTACGTTCTCGGGCTCTATCGGGTAGAACGTTGAAAGAAGCTGATCCTCCCACTTATTGTGAAACTTCATCTCACCAGCCAAGAGGTCTCAGCATCTATAAAACACCCAACTACGACGCCAATATAACTTTTAAAATTAAATATTCACTATTTGCATAAAACAAACAAAAAATTGAATCCGTACTATTAAAAAAACAACTATTAGAGAGTTAGTCATATTCAGATAAGCATGTCTTAAAAGTTTAAGAAGTTACCGTATTCTTGTCGAAATATCTTATCAACGTCTTTGCTAGTCAGCACTAGACCGTTGCACAACGACTGCATCCTCGGAAATCGATTTTCGAGATTCTTGACAACTTGCACACTCAACTCAGGAATAGCCTCGAACGTTCAATATTGTAGTCCATGCATATTTCAAGTAAGAGTATACTTCACCTCCTTATGAGTGATCGTCTCGTCGTCGAACTTATTCAGCAACCTCTTGTAGTAGGGCGCTAAGTTCACCGAGAGAGATGAGAAAGTCAATGTCCAACTAATATGACCCTACGGTAGACTTTAGAAGAACGAGAGATCAATTACCAAGCAAATGTACTTGTCGTCTAAGATTGTGTTGTTCTCGGGTCCTATTAGGTATCCATAGACAAATGCGCACAATCCTAGCTTGAACGCAATGTTCGGAATAGAGCACTTGCTCAACGCCATCATCAAACAGTTCACCTTTAAACTGGTTTGACTGTTTATTTGTTCTCGTAAGAGGTGATCCGAGCAATGTGCGTCTTGTTCAACTGCACTCGGACCATCCTCCATCGATAAACTAGTCACAAGCGCGTACTCAGACTGGCCGAACCTCACATTGACGTTTCCAAGACCAAATTGAATTTTCCTTCTCTCCGATGGATAAACTTTGCGCTCAAGAAGTCCATGGGTTATAACAGAAGCAAAGTTGAGTTGATCTCCACTGAAGAACTGCACGAACGGAGTCTCTCAAACTCGTTCATTCAAACCAAGTTCGGGGAACTTATTTCCAACAAGCCTCAAAACGCTTGACTCCATGTACGTGATCCGACTCGGAATGATTTTATCGCATATATATTGTAATTTTTCCTGAAATATCATCATATAAAACAATCAATCGAAATCCATCACAAAGTATCACAAAGTGTCGAAAATAGTAAAAAAAAAACATGAAGATCATCGCAATTTATCATCATATCGCAAATAATCGTAACTAGTCAAAAAAACATATCATCATAACTTTTCTTAACCTATTGCAAGTTATAGGAGTTTTTAAAAAATTCATTTCATCGCAAGTTATCGAAAGTTATCCCAGACATCGAAATTTTTAAACAAAAAAAATCTTATCGCAATTTATCTTGAAGTATCGCAACTTATCAAAAAAATATAAAATATATATCATCGCAAGTTATTGTATATTATTGCAGATCATCGAAACGTATCGCAACTTATCAAAATAAATTAAAAAAAGATACATCATCACAACTTATCGAAAACTATTGCAAGTCATTGTAAATTTTAAACTTTTATCGCAAACTATCGTAACACATCACAACTTATATATATATATATATATATATATATATATATAAAAAGACTAAAACCAGATATCATCGCAATATACCGAATTTTATCGCAAGTTATCAAAAAAATATATACATATTCAATCTTATCGTAAGTTATTGCATATCATCGCTTTTTATTAGAAGATGCCCTTAAATTCCATTGCAATTCATCGCATTATCTGTTTCATTGAAATAATTTTTAACCTAGTCCGTGAAACCATCAAACTCTAATCTTCAAATCTAGTCAAAAGCAACAACTCAAATGGTCTAAACGAAGCTAAATAGACATGAAAGAATAGAAAAACTAACATTTTTCTTCATGATTAAAAGATTCGGAGAAGAAGACTCTACCCCGACCGGCACGAGCATAAAAGAAAAACGACAGTCGAATGAGCAGATTTTGTTCGTCGTCGCACATTGCCGCAAGTCGTCGGATGAGCTCGCAAGGGATCGCAAATTGTTGCAGCTCGTTGGAGACAGGGTTGGACGTCTTTTTTTTGTTAGAGGTGAGATTGAAGATAAAGTGAAAGAATAAAATAGAGGGAGAAGTATTTTTGATATGTTGCTATAGATCAAACTCAATTAATGAAATTTCTCTTATATAATTAAGTCCAATTTGATCTTTAAGAAAGTCAAACAAGTGTTTTGGACCCCACTAAATAAAAACTTAAATTAAGTAGAAAAAAAATTCATATTTAATGTATTTTTAGACCAAAATGGTGAAATATTATCAAGTAATTTAAACAAATATTGTAAAAATTAATTTGTTTCAAGTCTTACAAATCCTAAAATCGGGCATTTACCCAATCGTACCCTTGTTATTATCTAAAATTATATTAAATGAAAAGCACATAGAAGCATTAAGAGTTTTAAGATCTTAAAAATAAATATTTATTTAGAGGAATTACTTAAAGTATCATTTTTCCCAAAATCCACCCAAACATATTTTTTTCTAAAATACAAGTAAATTTCATGTGAAAAAACGAAATACTTCTTTAAAAAAATAAAATTAACACAAATGCTCTACACTACACGACCGGCCAAAAAAATTAAAAAAATATTAAAAAAAATTAAAGTGGAACCGTTTTTATCTTTTTAAGTTTAATTTTTTTTTAAAATAATAACTGATTAATATGAATATGAAATAAAATGTAATAATCGGTTAATTCTAAACTTTTGTATTGGTATTTTGAAAAAAAATAATAATTTTAATGAATTTTGAAAAAATCAAGTAAAACTGACGGTATTTTGGACCATTTTTCATTTTTTTATACGTGTATACATGGGCGAAAATCAAGGAATTCCCTCGTTATACATGCATATGTCTAGGAAAGATATATTCATTTTGTTTATATTTTTAAACATAGTGGAAATAAATTGTTTATTTTTTTAATGCTTAAATGATATTTTCGTCTAGTTCAATAACTAACGGTTTTACAATTCTGCAACATTTAATACTTTTTTCTGCAAATTTAGTCATATAACAATATATAGAAAACGATAAGCGTTTTTAGCTGTAAACTATTCTTTTCGAAGACCCATTACTGTCGTTTTCGCAGTTTCCTATTAGATCATTAACAGGCCCGTTGAAGTCGATGGCATTTCCTTTTTCTTCTTCTCGCCGTACTAAGTTTCCATATACATGTATATATAGTAAATCTCTACAATAAATAAAACAAATTAGGAAATGAGTTCGGTTGTGCTGGTCTTTGGCCGTGTTTTTACATAGACTTATACTGATTGTTCTTTGTTTGTTTGAAGCTGGAACTCGCAATGGAGCGTGATTGGGAATAAAACCCGACGTAATTACCCTTCTTTTTTTATTTGGAAACCCTCTCAGGTACGCGAATCTTCATTAACAAACCGAGCGTTTTATTTTCCATGAAAGCTTTTGTAGCCCCCACAGCGTGTTTCATCGCATATATATACATATATATATATATATATATATATATGTGTGTGTGTGTGTGTTTGTGTGTGTGTTTCTATGTCGAGAAGAACATGTTTCTTTGTTTGCCTAATCGGCCACTTGAACTGACAAATTTTTGTACATTTATTTTCCATGTACTTCTGGGTAAACATGTTTGGCTCTTTGATGCGCCTTTTCTTTTGATTCGTCATCTTGTTGAATTTAGTGTTTCAGCTCCAATGGGCAAAGAAAAGGAGGCAACTGAACTGTCCAATGAAATTGGGGAACCGCTCTCGGCTCCGCCGGGTTTCGTTTCCCTTACGTCGTTTATGTTGGAGAGAGACTCGTCGCAGATTGATGACGTGTCGGAAATATGTTTGTCGGATAAACCATGGATACTCTTCGACCGTGAAAGTCATGATGAATCCGAAGAATTTGAAGAATCCGACTCCGAGCAGTCTGAGAAGGTACGTAGCGTTCTTGCTCCGTGGATTTATTGTTTCGGATACGCTGCTATATTGCTAGTTTTGATTCTGATTATCAAATTATAGATGGTCTTGCCAAGCTTTTCTTCCTTTTTTATTTTTTTTTCTTTCTCCTGTGTAGACGCACTTCTTTAACTTCTGAATTGTTCAAAATTGAGTCTGACGAGGGTTTTGGGTTTTGTGCTTGGTTAATGGCTGTTTTCGTTTCAAATCGGGCTATGAAGGATAAAGTTATATTTTTTTTTTTCGGACTATGATAGTTTTGGCAATTTCCTTATAAGCCTTACTGTATTAGTATTGTTACCTTACAGGATTTCTCTCCAAAAACGAAGTAAATTTGTTTGACTTCTTGTAAGGATGTTTAGTTCTTTTCTTTCTATTATATGCCAATTCGTGTTCCAAAGGAACAACGTAGATGAACAAGACTTTTACTTATTCTTATTTGGTTTTTCTTTCTTGATATTGCTAACATGTTTTTGTAAATTGTTCGTCAGGTAAGAGCGAGATCATGTCCTGACGATGCAAGAGACGAAGTCATGAAAGACGCTCCGGTTTACTATCCAACAAAAGAGGTTTTTCGTCTATGAGTGTTTCTAATAATACTCATCTTGTGATTTATTATCCAAGTTTTTGATAAAGGCTAAAGCAAAAATCTCAGGAATTTATGGACGCGGCAAAGTACATCGCAAAGATAAAGCCGAGCGCGGAGCCTTATGGAATTTGCCGCATTGTTCCGCCACCTTCTTGGCACCCTCCGTGTGTCATAAAGGAAAAGAAAATCTGGGAAAACTCGAGATTCGTTGCCCGTGTTCAATGGATCGATGGGCTTCAAGATCCCCATTCAGATAGCGAGGAAGATCACGTGAATAGCAAGAAGACGAGAATCGCTCCGAAAGAATTGGGTTCCGGATCTCAGTGCGGTCGAGAATTCACCATCGAAACCTTTAAAAAATATGCAGACGAATTCAAGTCTCGGCATTTTGGGGAGAGAGAGAGAACGAAGCCAAATGGTTCCTTAACCGTGTCTCACGGGGAATGGGATCCCTCGATTGAGAATATCGAAGGTGAATACGAACGAATTGTTGATATCCCTAGTGACGAAATCGAGGCAAGTGTTTTTCTTTTTCTTTGATCAAAGCTAATTCTCTTAGGATTTACATGGAAGTGTAATGGTGCTACATATTGTTTCTAAAAGATTCTTTGCTATGATGAATCGGAGTCGAGAGTTCTTGGCAGTGGATTTCCAACGACGTCAAGTAATAGTCATCTTGAAGTTGTAAAGTGCAGTTGGAACTTGAATAACGTTCCCAATCTACCTCGCTCGCTTCTCTCTTCAGAATGCCTTCGCATTTCACCCTCTTTAGGGCCCCGAATCAGGCTAGGAATGTTGTTCTCAAGTCATCACTGGGTAACATTCTTTACTGATTTCTCGTCATCTCAATATCATATGGTTCAGTTGAAACTTTTAGATTTACGATAGCTTAGGTTTGTCTGGAATTAGTGAAATAGCCACAATGTGCAAATACCAGGTTTTGATAATTTTCTGTTACAACTTCAAGTGTTTTGGTGCATATGGGGAAAAAGGAACAAGATTCTCTTTGAGGATGAGGAATGAAACTTTAACTTGGTTTTAGAAAGCATTAATCTCTGTATCGCTCTTTGGTTACATGTTAATTGTAATGAGTTTTATGCTTTCTCGTTATCTGTTTTGATAAGGGGTTGGACTTTTTTGCTCGGATGTTCTTGTTTACTCTCGGTTTTGTAGTTTTTCCGTTAACAAAAATAGAAGTCCTTATTTCTTAAAAAAAATTTAAATCCTGACCCTGTGATTAATTTTTTTTTCAAGTGATGAATTGCTTATATAAATATTAGTCACAATGTAAAAAAAAACATTACTTGACAACATACCTCTGGTTTAGTTTCCCATCAGTTAGTTTCGAATGGCTAATTTGTGTTATTTTTTCATATGAATACCCTAGTCATGTTTTTCTTTTCTTTTCCTTTTACGAATCAGAGGGTTGAAGAGCACCACTTGTATGCATTATCCTACTTGCACATGGGTGCCCAAAAAGTATGGTATGCTGTACCTTCAACAGACCGCCCTATGTTACAAGCGGCTTTAAAGAACTGGTTCACTGATGAACCTGAAGAGCAACATAGACTGGTAATGCTTAGTGTTTTACTCATCCATCAAATTTGTAGAGAAACGAAAGTGTTATGGAAAGAAATAACACAAAAGAGACGGTTAAGCTCCTCTAACTAAGAGATGGTTAAGGGAAATTAGCTAAACAAAAGTGTTATGGAAAGAAATCGAGATACAAGTCCATTTCTCAATGTCTACTTAAGTTAATATCCATAGCTTTTCTCTTTATAAATTGAATAAATGTATATCTCTCTGTAATACCAAGTCTAAAAGAACGCCTAACTCATTATCTAGTTGACTACCATTTATGATTAACTCGGTACCAGCACGAAGCCCACGAAGAGATTATATTTCTAACACTGATGAAGACCTTGGTTGTATTTATTCACAGTGTTGACTAAAAAGATGATGCAAGGAAGAAAAGAAAAAAGGCTATTATTTGATTTTTTTTTTTAAAAATTGTGGATTTGAACAAGGATCCTTAGATGAACTCTCATCGAAATCTCCTTCTGAATAGAGAGCCATTTATAGAGAAAGTAGTAAAAAAGTTGGCCCTTTGTGATTTGCTGATTTCTTCTTGTTCTATAACGCGACAGGTCAGCTATTTATTGCCGTCAGCGTTGATCAGAAAAGACATTCCTGTGTTTCGATGCGTTCAGAGTCGAGGGGAATTCGTAATCGTCTTTCCGGGCGCCTTTCATTCGGGCTTTGACTCTGGTTTCAATATTTCGGAGACTGCAAATTTCGCACCTCTTGACTGGTTGCCTCACGGACTGTCCGCTGTTGAATCTTATCGCAATGTTTGTAGAAGAACGTTACTATCGTTCGACGAGATTTTGCTTCATTCTGCTTTCTTAGCTGTTAAGGAACAATGGGAAGTCATTTTCTATCGAAAAGACGCGGCCGGTGACCGATTCTGTATGGATGCTTATGGAAAGGAAGGAGTTTTAGCAAACGTGTTAAAGGTAATATATACCCATGAATTTATTGAATCAATTGCACACAAAATGATAAGCATGGAAAATATTCAGATTAGACCTATCTTTAAATATCTAAAAATGAACTTTAGTCTCAAATCGAACCAAAATACCCTTATTCTCAAAATTTGTATACCATCGTATCTCATCGTATATCATCATATCTTATCGTACAAAAAGTTATCGTATAGCATCGTATCTCATCGTATGAATTTTTGAAAATTTTGAGTCTAAGTGTATTTTGGTCCGATTTTGGAGCTAAAGTCTATTTTTAGATATTTTTAAAAAAATGAGTCTAATCTATATATTTTTCATACTTTAGGTCTAGAAAATGAAATTTCTCTTAGACAACAAAACAAATGAGATTTCACAAAAATCTGTGAAAACCACCGGAATCGGGCAAAAAGTTTTTTTTAAGTTTCCTCTATTCTCTTGATGCAGTCTCGTGTCAAATCGGAAGAGACGGCAAGGAAGTATTTCAGCAACCCCTCGAAGATACAGAAAATGACCGAGGATTTCGGAGTTGCGACAAAACGAGAATGCAAAATTTGTCTTCAGGATCTGCATTTTTCAGCAGCGGCTTGTCCTTGTTCCCCGAATATGTACTCATGCCTATACCACACAATGCAGCTCTGTGATACTTCTACCACTTGTACTTGGAACGACAAGTTCTTCCTCTTCCGCCACGATATCGCCGACCTAAACCTTCTTGTTGAAGCAGTGCAGGGAAATTTGAGCTCGATCTACAAATACGCCAAAGAAAAACTCAAACTCTCTCTGAGTTTAGCTCCAGATCTCGCTCCAATCTCTCCGTCTTTCAGTTCGAGTAAACCACAACTAAGCCAAGGCTCCAAGTCGAACATCAGGGCAGAAGCCAAAGAGCGTGTTCTCCAATCGGGTCTGAACAAAAGGAAATTCCCCGATATCGTGAGTAAACCCACGAAGGCCTCGAATGGTCGAGAAGCACTTGTAGAGAAGATCGTGGCACGAGTCACTGTTGCCTCGGAACAGGAAGAATATCGTCCTTACTCGAACTTTGAGGGCGAATTTCCCACTGATTCTAGTTCGGATGATGATTCGGATAGGAGCAAGTAAGGGTTTCGATTTTACGTTCTTGAAGGCACTTTCGTTTCCTCGAATTGGAGAACCGGGTTCCTTAGATTATCTTAGGATCAGTTAGGTGTGTCAAAGTGTGTTATTGTAGTAACGTACAACTCATTATGAGCTATCCTTGTAAACTACATTATGAGCTTGATCTCCATTGTTTGAACACATCAATTGTGTGTTCTTCAGTTTTTAAATGTACCTAAAAGGCTAAAACTATAATTTAATACTATGGTGGAAGATTCATCTGCAATTTCAACTATTTCAATAAGTTCAATCAACTGACTGCTTTCTTGGACCTCAAATCTAGGTAGGGAATTTATGAAATCATGTAATAATAGATAAGTTGGGAATTTTCCAACAAATATTTCGTACAAACTGTATCTTCTGGTGACCTTTGTCCAAGCCAAGCAAGAAGAAGAAGAATTTATTAATCACAGAGTAAATTAATCTATACATAACTCAATTTCTGTAGTTGTATACAACGAACTCAGCTTTGTAGTAAGAAGAAAAGCAACATGCACACTAATTAAAGACCAGCAGAGACTAAACCATGTAATGTGATGATCCCGATCAGCGAGTTCTGATCATCGACGACCGGCAAGAACTGCACCGGCGACGGTGGAGCTTCCATCTTATGCATCGCCTCCACCGCCATTGATTCCGGCCCGATCGTCCTTGGGCTCCTACCATTCACAAAAGCTATCCATCAGTATCTATCTCTCTCTATATATTTAAATATTATATATATGTTCTTGAAGTTTCAATCACCTGTTGCACATCTCCCCGACGGAGAGCTTGAAGATTCCTTCCCCGCTAGCTTTGAGAGTCCGACGCAGATCTCCGTCCGTAAATGTGCCGATCAAGCGATGATCTCCGTCGACGACTAAAAGGCATCCACACCCTTTGCTAGTCAGTTCAACCAGCTGGTCCATTATCAGATCCGTCTCTTTGCAGATCGGAAGTTCATCTTTCTTCTTCATCACATCTTTCACCTGAAAACAAATATCAAATTTTAATTCCAAAAAGCCCTAATTTCAAGGACGAAAACCCTATCCAATCAGAAATAACCCTAAAATTCAAGGCATACCTTGAAGATGAGGCTCTTTCCGATCCTTCCAGCGGGGTGATTCGCGGCGTACTGGTCCCTGGTGAGACTCCTGGCCTCCATGAGCGCGACGGCGAGCGTGTCGCCGAACACCATCTGGATTGCGGTGGAGGTGACCGGAGCGAGATCGAAGGGGCAAAGCTCGCGCTGGACGGGGAGGTGAACGACCATGTCGCAGGCGGCGGCGAGGGGGTTTCCGGCGACGGAGGTGAGGGCGACGAGGAGGACGCCGCGGGATCGGGCGCAGGGGACGAGGCGGAGGAGCTCCTCGGTGGCGCCGGACTTGCTGAGGAGGACGAGCACGTCGCGGGAGGAGAGAGCGCCGATGTCGCCGTGGAGGGCGTCGAGGGGGCAGAGGAAGGCGGCGGGGATGGCGAGCGAGACCAGCGTCTGCGAGATCTTGCGGGCCACGAAGCCGGACTTTCCGACGCCGGAGAAGAAGATCGTGCCGGTGGAGGAGAGGAGCGCCTTCGCGAAGGCGTGGGTCTCGGAGACGGAAAGGTGGCGGAAGAAGTAGTTCAGGTGGTCTTGCTGGGCTTTGAATAGAGACTTGAGTCTGGCTTCGTCGATGCACGGCGGAGATTCCCGGCATTGGAGGTCCGACGCCGACGCTGACACCGGAAGAGAGCCCATTCTATATGTGTACAGGAATGTTATTGTTGCTGAATGTTGTGTATATATATATATGTATATATGTAGTGTGGGTGTGTAATTGATGGGTCTGGTCCGGGATCGGGAAATGTATAACAGCTTTTTTTCTCTGTCAAAAAGAGAAAGACAGAGACGCGGTTTTTTCTTTTCTTTTCTTTTTTTTTTCTTTTTACTTTTTCAATGGTTAGATTTGGCGGGTGCGAAGCTTGTGAGTGTCGGCCAGAAGGCGGTGATTTCTTTCTTCTTCTTTAAATTGTGCCTTCCATTCCGGAGTAAAACTCGTTACTTATTTCTTATTTATATTTGTCTACGTCGATGACTTGCGCATAGTTGGAAGTTGGAACTAATAAAATATATCGTATGAGTGAGCTCTTACTTCAAAAGAAAAATATTTGAATTTAAAATGAAAGATGCAGGGAGAACTCCTAGTTTACAAGTTGAACGCGTCTAGAACGGAATCTTTGCATCAATCAATTTAAATTACATAAATTATAAATAATAATATAAACAAATAGTTGATCAAATGAACAACGTTTGGAAGTGTAATTGCGAAATGAACAACGTTTATGTAAAACTTAGTTAATGACTCAAGTGTATCGTGGCACACTGTTTTACGAGTTGACTTTACGAAATTGCTCATATTAGCTCGAATTTTACATAAATTTCGGCAACTTATAATAATCATTATTTTTTATTTTAAGTGTTTTACATAAACGAGATAAGTGTGCTTTAACCTTGATTGGGCACGTCATTAATAATTTTATTGGCCGAATATTTGTTTCATTGTTTATTAAGTGATTTCTTATTTTATACTGATTAAAGATATGAAACACTCACAAAATTAGTTTTCCCTGTTTATTCTCTCGTGTTCATGTTCTTCATACTTGCTCTCGAGTATTAACAAATTTTTGGATGGGGCAATTAATGAATTTCACTGCTCGTCATGGTTTCCATCTTCAGTTATCAAGTAAAACATATGTTAATTTATAATCGTTTTACAAGCATCAGACATTAACGAATCTATTTGTCAATTAACGTCACAATATTTTGATAATCGATACGTAATTTACATTATTTAACACATTTACTTTTTCGTTAAATTATTTACGATTTCACAATTTTATACGTGAATTCTAAAGAAATTTTGTTTACATACTGTTAAACTGTTTTAAGTTAAATTGTTTTACAGACTGTTAAACTGTGCCCATTATTTATAAAATACCAAAAAATCATTGAAATACCCATAAACAAGGTTAAACAATACGAAATATACGTGCATTAAGGTTGAAATACCCAGATATCGTTTTCATTTGGATTACCTTCAAATAAAATCGGCCTAACACATATACTACAAACCCTAAATCGATTTTAACAACATCAAATAAAACAATATTTTATCCACATATAAATGTTGAGATATAAGTGATTGAAGAAACCTACATCAACAAAATTGAAATCGTCATACAAATTTTTCATGAAAACCGGTTATAAAAACCCTAAAATAAAAAAAAATAAACGAAAGTTAAATAGAAAAACCTAACTGTTGTATTCTGCGACTTCGACGTTGGAGAACGATTCGAGTTTGTTAATCGACGTCGTGAAATCTGAGGATTCGCGTGATTTTTTATGGGTTCGCGTATGTTCTTCTTTTTTGAGAGAAAATAAGTTTTTTTTTTAATGAATTAAAGCTTGCGAATTGGTTAATTGAAATTCGTGAAACTAATTCATCCGATTTCATCATTACTTTCTTGTTTTCAGTTTATTGATTGACGAGTAATGTATTTGTTGCAATTTTTTTTCGGTTTCCCAATAAAGCTCATGGACGACATGACGTGCCATTACAAATGGGCGGGAAACGTTTTGGGGTATTTCGTCCAAATTTTTTGGTTAAACATTAACTTGGTCATTTACCAACTTGTTTTCAAACGTTGGCCATTTCGAAATTCTTATATGTTTAAAAGGTAATATAGCTCATTAATCAATTACTGTATGGTGATTATATCGACATGTAACAAAAAAACTAAAAAAAACTTCTCGAAACTCTTCTGGTCTGAAAGCAGATAAAAATTGTAAATTAGCGCAATCGAAATGTATGTTTCTTCGTAATTGTATCAAAACTCATTTAATTTTAGTGTTAATTTTGCTGGTAAGATTCAGGTGCCACTTATAAAAAGGTGTGAAACGTAACCAATAAATAATGTGCTTATGAGAAGTTTTATTTAGAACTATTTTCAACAATTCAGAAACGAGTTTTGAATAGCTAGTTGCAAGTTACGTGATTTTTTTTAATGATATGCAAGCTAGATGTTTTTTTTACAAACAAAACCTCACGTCTTTTAACGTTCTCCGGAGGAAAGAAGGGGTAGAGCGGGAATTGGATAGGTTAGAGGACGCTAAATTGACAATACATTCCATCCGAACAAGGATCCGAGCTTCGTCGAAAAAAATAAAACTGTAATATAAATCTCTACCTACTAATTGACATAGTTCATGGGATATCTTATTTAAGTTCTTACTAACCCAATAAAATTTTAAACAGTCAAATTCCAAACGCAATCTAGCAATATTTTCATACATATGAGTAAGGTACCCAAATTGCGAATGATTTGAGTCAAAACCGAGCATAATTCCTTGGTCATCTCTTTCTAAGATTATATTTTGGTGGCCTCGAAATTTTGCTTAGAGGACACCTGGCAAAACTCCTTTCATTTCAACTTCTTCATGAGATTTCGCGCCACATCCAGACTGGGACACCCTCGTAGTCTCTAGTCACAACTCCCGCTGACATCCTAGAGTTCCTGAAAGAGACGTCCACATTAATTTTAATATAGTTTATGGGCGGACATAACCATGGGAGGTGGGGTTGAGGAGATAGTCTAGGAGTAGAGGAAGTCAGTGAAAGAAAAAGGTTAAAGGTTAGTGGCAACCAATCTGCGAATTCAAACTAGAGAAGAGGACAGTGATGTTGATTTGTTTTTGAAAATAAACTTTTTACGGTTGAGCTTTTTGAGGATTCGCCAAGCTCCAGTAGTAAATATATCCATATAATCTTCGCGAATATTCTTGAAAGAGTTTACTAAGAAAACTTCTTCGACTATTACAGAACCAAGAGTACGCAGGTCCAAGTTCCATGAGTTACCACAATCTTCGAGAAGCCATATTCTGGCACTCCACTCACGTCGAAATAATAAATGCAAGAGGGTTTTTTGTTCCATGCCGCACAGGTCGCATACATCATAAATGAGGAGACAACGCGTAGGAGGAAAGGCTTTAAGGTGAAACAGTTTCGAGCCAACTTCCATAAAAGAGTACGCATAATTCATGAATCTTGAGATTCCAAATACTTTTTCAGATTGTGTTAGCCTCACTGCAAGGGAGTTTGGAGTTTAATATTGATTTGACTGAGAATAAACTCGAAGGGTTAAGATTCCACATGAGGCGGTCAGGTCTGGCCCCTTCTAAGATTTTTGTTTCCAAAATAGGGTTCACCCAATATTTTTCGCAAAGGTAGAATTTTTTAAAGGTCCCAACTTTTGATCCTATCCTCCATTAAAGGACATACTTTCGTTCCAAAAGAGAAAACATGTTGTTGAAGCTGGATGCGAGGTAGAGGAAAAACTTGGAATTTTCTGAATCCCAATCATCTAACATATTTTGGTTTGTCGTGGGAGGAGTTTATCCACCAAAATTCTATGGTCATCATGTCAAGACTTTGGCAAAATGAATCATGGAACTTAAATGAGGCCATGTTATACGTCGTCATGTTGAGAATGACCAGTTTTATAAGGGTGGTTATGCCTGCTTTAGAGATAGATCAGGGCCGTCAGGCCATTGAACCTATAGCTTGTCCAAAATATTCCGCTCAAGGAATTGAAAACTCTCGCTCTCCTTCTCAGAAAAAAAGAGGACTTTTCAGGTGAATTATGTCTTTGGAACATTTATGAAGACACAACAAATAAGAGATCATCAATTTAATCTCATGAGTATAATTCCTAGAAAATAAGAGTTCAGACTTCTACTTATTAATTGTTTGACCAGAGCAGACGCAATACCCCTCATCACAACTCCAAACATGAGAACATTAAATTACATGTTAGATCCATAGAAAATAAGATTTAAAACATGTGGCGTTCTAAGAAATAGACGATCATTAGAACCACAAATGAAACATAAAAATAAATGAGAGTAGTTAATATGACAAAAAGCAAAAGTCTTAAGATAAACCATATAAAGTGAAAAGTTATAAACCATATAAAAGGAACGGGGATCCATATAACCCCTAAGATAATGATCATATTCCTAATTATCACTCATCGAATCATGCTCATATTCAATTATATGATATAACATCAAATCATGCTCAAATTGGAAATTTTTCTTTGGCTCGTGTATTTTGTATGTTGTGGGGTATAAAATCAGTCCAAGCTAAAATTAATGTATCAAGTCCAATAAAAGCTGAATATCTCAAACACTTCAGTTCAAGTTCATCAGACGATATTACCGAACTTTCTTCAAGGTGTAACGAGTTCGATCTTCAGTCAACATAGTCGAACTCGCCGCGAGACCGGATTAACGACGAATTCAAATCTTTAACATCAAAACACGACATGGCAGCGACATCGACAATCTCGACGCCACGTACTACAAGATAATCGTGTAATTCGTAATTTAAATATAAAGTATATTAACTCGATACAATTATCACATTCGTTATTATTATTCCTTAATATCTATTTTATTGCTAGAGTGATTGTAAATCGATATCATCTTAATATAGTTAACACCTCGTCAATTCCTCTATTTAATTTTGAATTTTTGATATTATTATTACGAAGTCTTACTGAGATCCACATATAAAATATAAATCGTATGAACTATATATTATTTTGTTTCGTGATTGTCGAAAGTAAAATCTAGTATCAACGTGTCTCATATATGTTTAGTTTGCTTTTTGTGGACTATTTTGAAATTATAATATAATTTTGATATATATGACATAGGGCACGGGCTTCAAAGTCGTAGGTTCACGGTGCTAGTGAAAGTCTCTTAGACGAGGTGATTTTTTAAGGCAGCAATTTGTTGCGAGTGAGAATCGAACCCACAATTTCCTAACCGAAAGTTATTTGATATATCACTAAACTATTTTAGCTACAACAATATTTTTCTGAGAATTTTTTTAATCTAGATGAACAGTTTAGACACTTAACCTTGAGACAGGTTAAATACAATAACTTTTTACCCATTTTCTTGCTCATTTAATTATTTTACATATGCCTTAAAAATAAATTATTTTACCTACTAGTATCTTGTTTTAAGAGATAATATTTTAAACCTTTTTGATTTCCTATTTAGAACTGAATACTTATATTGAAAGTTACGGAAATGATAATTTTTATTAGTACACCACATCTGTTCAAGTTGAAATCTGATTTTACCTAATAAAATTTTACATTTCTACTAAGCATTGGAAGAACATAAAAGGGTCAGAAAATAATATAAAATTGTCTGGCGAAAGAGAAAAATCATTTTTTAAGGCAAAGAGAAAAATTATTAAATAGATAACTAAAATTAATAATAAAAATAAAAAAACGACACTACAAAAATTTACGAACCCGGTTTTGCCATTGGGGAAACTTAATATTGCCGAGCAAGTCCCTTATCAATATAAATGCAGTTTTGCCTATATGAAACAAGACCAAAAAGCGACAATCTTTACAGTCTTAAAGCGCCACAAAAATGCAAAACCTCCTCTAAGCCCTCCCACTCTCATTCTCCAGAGTCGCCTAAAATGTCGCAAGCTGTTAACCTAGTCGGCAAGAGCGTCGTCCATGGTATGTTTCCTTCTTAAACTTTGTTTGATTCTTAAGAAAGTGCTCGAACAGGTCTTGAAACTTTGAACTCTAGGTCAGAATTGAATTTGGCGACGATTTTTTTTCCGAAGTCTACCTTATTTTTTCCAACTTTTCTTTTCATTTTTCTGTACTAACTGATTCGATTTCGATGCGCTTGTTAGTGTTTTATGTGTAAATGAGTTTCTGCTACTATGTCTTAGGGTTTATCTTGTTTAGGTCTATTGGTGTGAGTAAGAAATTAACGTCGAATCATTTTCATAAATGTGCTGTTTAGAGTTTCTTTACTTACTATCGCCAGTGTTTCTTTTGGATGATTTCAAAATTATGTTATCGTTGTGTAAGACGTTTTAGCGTTTGCACGCCACATGCTTGTTAAAATGTTTCCAGATAGTCTAATGTACCCCTTATTTTATTACCAATGAGTAATATACATCTATTCTAGCGATTTCATGTCCAGTGAACTCAGCATCAATATATAATTTCAAACAGAAAGTTTGTCTAGTGTTCAGTCTTTCGTAAATCTCATATGGCCAGAGTATAAAGTTTGATGCTTCAGGGATGGCAAATCCTAAGACTCATCATGTTATTTTTTATTTGTTCGTTAATATCTCGGGTTGCTGTTTATTTCAGGTTCTGGACTAACAGAAGGTAAATATCTTCCTTGTGCGGGGGTTTCGGGAAGAGCTCTGACGGTGAACCCTTGCTGTTCTCGAATCTCTTACGGACCCCATTCTCAGGTTGTTTGGCCGCTCAGGTGCACTTCTGTGGGACCCACTTTCGTTTGCAGATCGAGTTCCAACAACAACAACAACAATGGTGCTTACAATCGGAGAAACCCAGATTACCCGAGGCAAAACAAGCAAGGGTTCTCTAGAGGCAGGAATAACAACCGGAACCAGAGCGACGAACGCGAAAGAGACAGAGACAGAGACAGGGACGGGATCGAAAGCCTCGACGATTCCGATATCCTTTCGTCGAAGAACGGCCCTTACGGTTCCCTTTCGAGCTCTCCGAAGTTCCATGCCACTGCGACTCCCGGGCCCAGAGAGAAGGAGATCGTCGAGCTGTTCCGGAAGGTTCAGGCTCAGCTCCGGGAGAGAGCTGCGTTCAGAGACGAGAAGAGGAACGAGTCTTCTCAAGGGCAAGGGAAAGATAACGAGACCGTGGATTCCCTCCTCAAGCTGCTGAGAAAGCACTCCACCGAGCAAGCCAAGAGGAGCAATGGCAGAGATTCCTCGTCCGATCATCAGCAAGGGCATAACGGTCAATACATAAGAGGAAGGAGCACGGGTTCAACCATCTCGAGTAATAGCACCGGCGCGAGATATTCTGGCCAAGACTCGATCTCTTCTTCTTCTTCTCCGAGGCCTGCATCGAGCTTTCAGCGCAGATCGCCAATCCCGCGGACAGATTTTCAGGCCGTTGAGAATTCGGTGTCTCGTGTGGATTCCGGTGGAAAGGGAAAGGTTAAAGATATTATTCCCGAGGCTGACTTAGGGCTCGAGTTTGATGATGACGAGGACGATGATGAAGGCTCAGAGTCTGAGTCGGAAGCTGATGAACCAGAGCTTGTTCAGCTATTGGAGGTGGACTTGTCACGTGGCGAGGAAGCTGTAATTGACGATGAGAGTGACGATGAAGAAGAAGAAGATGATGAAGAGGAAGAAGAGCATGAGGACTTGAGCACATGGAAACTAGCGGAACTAAGGGCACTAGCGAAGTCTCGCGGAATGAAAGGGTATTCAAAGATGAAGAAGAGCGATCTGGTGAGCTTGCTTAGTGGGGCTTCGGTTTGACTTTGATCCCTGAAAGCCTCTTCAGTTAGACTGGCTGTGGGATGTAGGTTTTTTGCTGTCTGTATCTGTGTTGTTTATGTTGTTTGGGCTTGTTTAGAACTGTAGAAGTCACCTTGTTCTGTGTTCAAGAGTTTTGAGTATACCAAACTAGTGTATTCCCTTATTTTTTTGAATTTTTTTAACTTGAACGTATATTTTTTTAATAGTAATTTTTACATCATAAATCATAGTAAACAATAAAAAGAATAATATGGTCAGGTAAAAAATCCCCAAATTTTTAAATGGTTTTAAACATTTACAATCGTTTGGTAATTTCCTTTGGGTATTAAGGTAATAAAATAAGTCGGTTCTTTGAAGTTTGAACAATAGATACAGAAATGTTCACTGCCCATCAACCAAAAAAAGAGGAATCCGATGACAACTCTCTGTCCGATTAAAACTACTAACCCTAATTTCTAATATCATTTTAAAACACTATAGAAGAAATTGGTCGCTACAAACTATTACTTTACTTTTGTTCGACTTTAGAACTTGTCTCTAAGTTTCTATTCCGCCGACTATAAATGATTTTTAGTCGGCAGAATGTAGTATCTGTTTTTCAAAAATCGAATTAGTC
Organism: Urtica urens; assembly: GCA_958296335.1. Lineage (NCBI taxonomy): Eukaryota > Viridiplantae > Streptophyta > Magnoliopsida > Rosales > Urticaceae > Urtica > Urtica urens. Next base: position 17,307,788 of record OY282521.1, on the reverse strand, counting down.
GTGCACCCTTCAATTCGAATTAGCAAGTGTTTTTTCCTAATATATAGGGTAATTTTTGTATGTACTCAATTAAATTATACTAAGGTTGATATATTTAAAATTTTATAAAAAAAATCGTGGATAATCAAAAAAATTTGTTTACAGACGAAAATGCTCAAAATTGTTAAAGATTAAAATAAATATAAAGAGTAAATTGGACAAAAATTAACTGTGAATAAATAACAGTTGTTATCTATGACTTGTTTACAAAACGTTGAGTTCCAAATTGTCTATGTTTGAAGTGGGTATAGAGTTATTTTTTTTTAATATAAATGCCAAACCGTTTAGATAAAGAATTAGGCAATATTAACTGCTCAATTTGTTTTATTTATTATTGTTCCAAATTATAACAAATTAATTTTTGCACATGGATAATATATCTGATTATATCTTTGATATGCTTGTAAACATATGAAATCGAATATTTACTCACGAAACTTTAGTTATATGTTTAACAGATTTAAAAATTATTTTAGTGTAGTTCCCTTGCAACTATGCAATGACGAACCTAAGCTTCAAGTTGAATTTACGGAGGAATTGCCTAAACTACCACTTTTTTTTTTCCAAAATCCACCCAAACATGTTTTTTTTTTCAAAATACAAGTAAATTTCATGTGAAAAGATGAAATACCTTTTAAAAAAATAAAACTAACACAAATGCCCTACATCATATTACCAGCTAAAATAATTAAGAAAAAAATTGAAAAATTAAAAAAAAAAAAAAAAAAATTAAGGTTGGAGCAGTTTTTACTTTTTAAAGTTTAATTTTTTTAAAAAATAAATAAATAATAACCGATTAATGTGGATATAGAATAAAATGTAAATAAATTGTTTTAGGGGTATTTTAGACTTTTATACTATTATTTTGAGAAAAAATTAATTTTAGTGAATTTTGGAAAAACCAATTACAAATGATGGTATTTTGCCCAATTTTTCTTTATATAAAAAAAATCAAACTTTTTCAAAGTTTATAATGTAAATCAATTGTTTTTTATAGAGTTAAAATATTTACTACTAAAAAGTCAAGTCTAGCTCCGATCTCATTGGTGGAATAGAAATTAGTTCCTCAAATTACCGGCTTTAAGTTATATATTTTTCTTGGAAAATATCATGGGTTCCAATGATCGATCTCCACCATCAGCACAATATTTGCAAACCTTGTAGTGAATGACTTGATTCTTTAAGTTGTTTGGTTTAAGCACAATATACATTAATGGAAGTATAAAGTATAAACTTTTGTATCATTCCATTATACAAATTTTATTAACTTCTTTCGTTGCAAGAAATTTTTAGGAGCCCTCATTAGCGTCAATGTTCTTATGGATAGAAGGCGTTCCGCATGAAAGTATGGAACATCATTTAAATACAAACATTTTACCAGGAGACGTGTCACATTTCTTTGATCGCTCCCATCTTCAGTGCAAGAGGTGGGTTTATGTGGGAGGAGCGGTTCGTGATGACGCGGGATTAGATGGATATGCTACCTATGCCGATGAGGTTTTGCACCGCCATTACCACCACCCTCTTGACTGATGTTGCTCGCAGTCGGTGGTGTCGCCATACCGTCACCACGACAACCGAAATTGGATGATGTTGCAAAATTTCATGTGGAATTTCTTTCATCCGCAGGGACAGCGACGCCACTGGGAGCTCACTACAGCCGCTTTCCCTCAGCGTATTGAGGAGACTGTCGAGGCATACAAAATTTGCTTCATGGACGAGATCCATGAGGCATGTCATGTTCTTGTTTCAGAGAGTGTCAGCAGTCGTCATTTTGTTAGATGAAGCCGATGTTATATCTTTTGAGTAGGCCGTTGACTAAGTCTTAATGAAGACTAGTCTATTTTTGGGAATCGTAGACCCATAGGCTCGTAGTTAGTCGATGTAATGTTGACGTGTATGTATGTTTGGATGTTGTGTATATATCTTTTGACTATGTAAATATGGATGTCATGGTATGTCTTTTGGTTGCTGATTGTGTGTGAGAGTATGGTATTCTTGGTTCCATTGTTGCGTTTGAAGTATGTTAATCGTGTTTTTCTCTATGTGTAGGTTAAAGAAACATGTCAGAAACTTCGAATGCTGATAATGCAGCGCTACTCGGAGCGCATCTATTTCTCGGAGCGCGTCAAGTGCTCGGAACGCATCAGCCGCAGATCTCGATGAGATCAGACATGCACTCAAAATCCAGGCTGCCAAAGCAGTCGAAAGAGACCAAAAGGTCGAGTAACAACTAGATACCCAGAATCGCACAATCATAAAACTTCTATCGAGATTGAGCGCAACACCTAAACCCGACCTAGAGCCTCTTGCTCCAGGAGAGCAACGTGTGAACTTACCACCAGTATCAGAGAAAGTTCCTGAAGAACTCAACATCCAGATTCCTGATGTGGTCCCTTCAGTGGGAGAACTAGTACATGAAAGGTTTCGCAGGCAGAAGTCACCAACGTTCGATTGTGGTGTTGATCCAGTTGCATCCGAAAATTGGATCAAGAAGATGCAACAAATCTTCAGCTATATGCAGCTTTCAGATTCTGAAAGAGTGGTTTGTGTTGTGGACCAACTCGAGGGTGAAACTCAAGGTTGGTGGAAAGTACTGGCGTCGTATGAATAAGTGAAAACCATGACTTGGATCACTTCATCAATCTCTTCCATGAGATGTACCTTAGCGAAGCGAACATGTCGAGTAAAGTGCGTAAGTTATTGAGCCTACGGTAAGGCTCGATGTCGGTGTTCGAGTACGCGACAAAGTTTGATATGCTAGCAAGATTTGCATATTCCCTAGTCCTCACTGATCAAGCTCGGAAAATTAAATATATGCACGGACTCAATGTGGACATCGTTAGTCAGGTTGATAGTGGAGAAACAGGTCCCCGTACTTACGCGAATGTAGTGAATAGAGCTATGCTTATTACCGGATGGCGCGAGAGTATTCAAACTCTTGTTCAGAAGCCAGTTGTACCTTCTGGCCCTGTAAACTCAAGTCATGGCGATGTGAGAAAGAGGATTTGATTTCCGCCAAATAGGGAACGTATCGCAAAAAAGAGATGGAATGAGGTCGCAACAAGGCTCAAGTAATCGCCATCAACTTACATTTGAGAACAGGTCGCTGAAGGTGAACCAAAACAAGGGTCGATGGGATAATAAAAAGGTCAGGACCATTCAACAAAAAGGCTAGAACATCTGGAAACAACTCATCAGCAACTTGTCGAACGTGTGGTGGAACACTTGATTGAGATTGTCATGCTCGTACGTGGAAAAGAAAGCCAAGTGTCACGAGTTTGCCCAAACGCGGAAGTCAAGCGTCCTGCACCGATCGAGAACCAAAAGCCTAATATCAGAGTCTTTTTTATTCATGAAGATGAGGTTCGAGCAGGATCCTCTATCGTTGTCACATGTTTGATGATGTAGAGTACTCCAGTTTAGCGGGTGTCTCTCGTAAGCGTACCGCTCGAGTGATCGCTCCGGCGAGCCATTTCTTCGTGCCCGTAAGCATCGAGCGTCGGTGCCTGATGAAGATGGTACCACTAGTGGATCCCAGACAATGTGAAAATACTTAAGCCGCTGAAAGACCACTGCTCGAGGTCTGAAGTTTTTTTTTTTTTGTGGTTCTGCGGATTGTGGCAGTCGGAGAATATTGGACAACCTCGTGGAGCAGCAAATATTTAGATAGAGTGTGATCACACGTCCATCATGCTTAGTACTAGGTTAGTCTTGCATCTTTACTTGCTTATTTGCACGCACATGGCATTTGTCGTTTTGTTTTATAGGTTAGACTCCCACTTACTGAGTCATCCGACTCATAGCTTTATAACCCTTGATAATATAGATAAGAGAAATGCAGCGATACAGTGAAGAAGGTGATGACCACGACCGAGACTTGGAGTCTCACAATCGGAGAGCAAATATGATATTTTAAGAATATTTTGTCATACTTTTTTACAATATACGCTCCTAAAACTAATGTCGTAACTATACTTAAATATGAGGAGCCTTAATTTGGATATATTTATGTTAGTTTTGTAAAACGTATAATATGTAAATTACAAAACGATTTTTTTTTTCGAATTTTTGCTAACTATTAAAATGTTGTTTATATTCTACATTTATATTTTATTGTACTTATAATTTAAAGTTGTATTTCATTATATTCTCATCTTGGTTGTATTACCTTTGGACTCGATCGCGACTTGCGAGCGAGATGATGACTCTCGCGGATCGTGACAAGAAGATATTTATTGAGCTGAACTCTATTGTTATGGATTTGTGCCCCTCTTTCTATTAATTTCTAGATTCGTTATTGGTACCGTGGAGAGTTTATTATTTCTCTAGCTAGTTTATTGTTTATTAGGCTTTGAATTATCTCGATTAGACACATACAATGTCGTTCGATGAAACTAACCATGACTCAGGCTAATATAAAGTGAAAGTCAATATGGAAAAGCGAGATTTAGTTTAGTTATTAGACACTAAAACGGCTCCATGAAAACATTATACCACAATGTTATAAGGTGTTGCTTATGATCTTAGCAAATATGACATGGATTGTAATTTGATTATGGTTAGGTGGTCTTAAGTCTTATTAGACGTGACTCTTTCAATATAATACAAATATTAAAGTAACTTTTCATTTCCTTACCATTAAAATTGAACTCATGATTTTCAATTTAAAAGTGATTTCATTATATACTAGGCATTTTCTAAAATTAATTCTAAAATTCTGCGTGCACTAAATTCCCTTTGAAACATAATTTTAGAGAATTGGCGTGAGGTACAGGACAAAAATATTGACCACATTGAAAAGGCAAAGCTCAAAACTCATATGATCATATGACTCAGATGACCTCGCACCGCACATTACATTGTTTTTCTTCATCTAAAGAGCAGGTAGTATATGGGAGAATTTATTATTATAATATAATAATAAATAAAGCGCATAATTTTAGAATCTATTAAATAAAAAAAATAAAAACAGGGTTGATTTGACGGCTGACTTGAGTCTTCTTGATCAAGGATATTATTTAAGCTTTACCTCAAAAGTCGTCTTAGCCTTTCCCACGTTCCGGCTATGACAGTAAAAACAAGTGAATTGTTCTCCAGATTAAAAAAAACAATTACATCAAAATCAAATAAGTGCTTCTAATAATTTTTACTTCTTCACATCTTCTCTCGTACCAAATTTGTTGATCATGGTATGTGAATCTTGGAGTAGGCAAGCTGGGAGAGAAGGGTAGGAAGACATTAATTACGTCACTGTTGAAAACAAAAATGAAATAGGAAAAAAAAAAAGATTAGAAAAAGGACGTTAGACACGAGAGCCCAAATTCATTAGAGAATACATTATTATTAGGTGCACTATATCCTTTGTCCTAAAGTTGAGACCATCTTTTATTACATTGTCTCTATACCATCTACTTTTTTTTTAATCATATATATTTTTTTATATCATCATTCTATTTGATCTATTCATTTGATATCCTATTTTATGCCCCGCTAAGTAAAAGAAATCATTTAAACAACTTTTTTCCATAAAAATAATTATAATAATAAGAAAACCCTCAACAAATCTATAACTGCATTAGGAGTCAGGACCCACCATTTCACCACCTCCACCTCCTTCTCTACTCCTCTTCTTCTCCTAATTATCATTATTTATTTTAATTTTTTATTTTTGTAAAATTCCTTTTCCATTTTTATTCCATCTCGCTCTCTCTCTCTCTCTCTCTCTCTCTCATGCAGTTTCGTAATGAAAGCAATGCATGGGTATAGAGTGATTGTACAATATTGTGGTTCATTATTGATCTCAACAATCGATCGTATTTGAGATTTCATGTTCCTACTTCCTATTGGTTTGGGATTCTTCAGGATCTGTACATTTCTCAAACGCAGCCTCGAGCCACACAAATTTTCCTGGTACGGCTTTTGATTCAATGCTTTACTTTTTTTTTTTCTTGTTCGTGGAATGTTTACAATAAATTTCTCAAACTCTCGGCTCTTTCTATTGTAAATAGGTTTGTTGGTTTTTCTTTTTGGCTCATATCTGTCTGATTTTTTGGCGACAAGCACAAACTGTGTTTAGTAAGTATTTTTGAAGAATTTTAGTTTAGAAAATTGCTTGTGGAATCGGGTGAAGTTGCATTCTTATTGCTGTCTGTAAAGTACTGAAATGTTTGAGGTGTTTGCATATGAGTATTCTTGAATTCCGAAATTGAAAGCAAAACAAAAATCATGACATAACCACAGACTGAAGCTTAGTTGAATTGATTTTTCACAGTCTTGTTTAAAAATTTGGGTTCTGGTCATTTAGTTATTGGATTTGTGTTCTCTTTTCAGTATATAATATTCATGTTATTTTAAAAGAGAGAACGTGTAAAGATAATTCATTCATCCAATCCAATCTTTGACTGGAAAAGTTTTCTTCTCCTAAAAGCTTAAACAATAAATAAAGAATGAAGTAAAAAGGTTTGTCTTTTGCTTACTTGAATCCAACTTAATCTGCTCTATTTTAGCTAAAAGACATTTCTATATAAAGCTAAACTAGATGAGACTGCTTAGTTGTGAAGATGCTAATTTACAGAAACTGTGAATTGCTGATGAATAGTTTAGATCCACTTGTTTTGAAATAGTGATGTGATTGTTTCATGTTGCTTTCTCAATTTGCATTGGTTAAAGTCTTGTCCGTATAATCCCTGGTAAATTTTCCTGGATAATTATTTTTTCATTTCAGAACCCTGGTATTAGGGGTTCGCTTTTTTGGCTTCCTTCAGTATATAGAATCATTCTTTTGAATCTTCTCGTGATACAAGGAGAAATGCTTTGTGGAGTGTAATGTTTGGAAGTCTTTATTATTACGTTACATTGCTCCTCTATCTGTGGTCTAAACAGGATCTTCTACTTAAAAAGAGTTTTTGCATTTCCCCTGTTTCTCTGTGCTTGGTCCAGATCGGTTTATTATTATTTTTCCCACAGGCTTCACCAGAAAATGCTGGGTTTTGCCAGTTAATATGACATGGAAATTGGAAGTTCGGGAAAAAGATGATAGCTCGTGATAAGCATCTCCACTCGACCCAATAAGATTGTGAGTTTGACTCATGTTACGTAAGAAAAATAATGTAGAAAATGTCAGTAGAGCTTGGGTTTTCTTGATCCTTGGATGTATCTTCCCACCACTTCCTTCCCAGATAAAAGGGCTTTTTGTGCAATGTAGAATGTTGTTACCATGGAAAGTTGCTCAAAATCTTCAAAGGGTGAATGTGTATAGATATATTTTGCTAGGGTATTCAAATCCTAGCAGGACAAAAAAAGTAGTTATTTTAAACAGAGTGACTGTTGTTTCAACAATGCTGATGGAAGTTTAGACGTTGTTCGCTTTCTTGATGCAGGTAAGATGGAAACACCTGTAAAATGTCTTGGAAACAGCATTTCTCGATTCATTCATTTGGTTTCATGCCAAAATGTGAAGCTCATGCCTATAGAGAAGGATTACAAAACTGTAGCTGGTATTCTGAAGATTTTGAAGCCTGTTCTCGATGATGTGCTGGATTACGAATGCATTTCCGATGAGATGCTATGTAAAGAATGTGAGGAGTTGGATATGGCTGTGAATATGGCGAGGGAGTTTGTGGAGGACTGGTCACCCAAGATGAGCAAGATTCGGAGTGTAAGTTATACTTGCTTCGCATTAACCAGGAAGTGCTGCCATCCTTCTTTCTGATTATCTCACATTATATTAAGATCCGAAATCCAAAAGATATATCTAGTGCTCTTTCGTGCGTCCAAGGGTGGTCAAGGTGTCAATGTTTCGATGGTATTTAATTTTTTTTTTATCTTTGTACCAGATCATGAGAAGCGAGCAACTTTTGATGAAGCTACAATCTTCCCTCATGATAATATGCTGCACTTTACGTAGACTTCTTCAGTCATCCACACCCAATTCATGTTCAAGTGCTATTCAGGTTTATATATGACTAAACCTCGTGTATTTTTATATTCAGCTGGGTACAGATTCTATTTCGTTTTCCGAAATATCTTGCTTTCCTGTCTGAAATGGGGTGGATTGATAGAAATTTTTAATTCTATTTGCACATCATCTTAATATCTAAAGTTATGATGGTGTGCCTGGCTAATCTTTTGATATGCAATGTTCAGCATTGCATGCAGGAACTTCAGTCTCTAAAGCAGGAAAGAGTTGCTATGTGTATAGAAGAAGCAATGAGAAGTAAGAGAAACGACATATTTCCATGCTCCAAAAGTCTAACGAAGATTATCGAGTCACTCGGTCTGACATCGAGCCAAGAACTGTTGAAAGAAAATATTGCTCTAGGAAAGGAGAGAGTGAATGCTGATGAAGTCAGTACAGGGAAAGGAGAAGCGAATCAGATCGACCAGATTGTGGATCTAGTCTCGAGTATCCGTGACTGCCTGGTTAAACTTCAGCGAGTTGGACCGGTCTCTGTCCCCGCTTACTTTTGCTGTCCTCTGTCTTCAGAACTTATGTTGGATCCCGTGATAGTGGCTTCCGGTCAGACCTATGAGAGACCCGCCATCCAAAAGTGGCTTGATAATGGGCTTACCATTTGCCCAAAGACCTGTAAAAAATTAGCGCACTTGAATGTCATTACTAATTACACCGTCAAGGCAATGATAGCAACCTGGTGTGATGAAAACAAATTAAGACTTCCTGTTAGCTCTAATCGCGGTAGACCACTCTTGGTCTCACCACACACGGACTATGCCGATTCTGGGGTTTCGACTTGCGCCGATAGCTTTCCGGGCTCGTTTCAAGGTAGCAATCCAACCTCAAGATCATCTGAAGAAAATGGAAATGGGTTCAACAAGAGGAATGAAGAAATTTTCTCGATACTGAGTGAAGAAGAATACAATCCTCACAGTGCCAGGGACAAAGGACACCGATCTCTTGAGAACTCGTGTTCTCACAGCAGGACCGAGTCGGCCACAAGTGCTGTCTCTAGTATTGATTATGTGACACCAACGTTGATTGAAGAGGCTTCAATGGTTTCTAGTATGCCTGAAATAGTGAATGAGTTTTCCAGAGAAATTACGTCGGAGAGCACTGGCTTTCCGAACAAGGATTCAAGAAATTGTTCTTTCTTGTCAGCAAAGCAACCGACAAAAGTAGACATGGCAGCCAGCGGAGCTCTAAAAAACTTCAACAACCATCCCATCTCACTTTGGGAATCAGTATCCGAAGAGTTGGCCACAGCTTCGCACGTTAAGAATCTGGTGGAAGATCTCAGAAGTCTATCGATCGATGTGCAAACTAAAGCCGCCGCAGAACTGCGACTTCTGGCAAAGAACAACGTGGAGAATCGCAGCATAATCGGGCAGTCTGGTTCGGTCAAGCCACTACTCTCTCTATTGTTTTCAGAAATAAAGGAGACACAAGAACACGCCGTGACAGCCCTTCTGAACTTATCGATAGACGATGCTAACAAGGCCAGAATAGCGGAGGCCGGAGCGATAGAGCCGCTCATCCACGTCCTGAAAACAGGGAATGACGGAGCCAAAGAGAACTCTGCCGCAGCTCTGTTCAGCCTCTCCGTGTTGGAGGAGTACAAGGCCAAAATCGGGCGCTCCGGTGCGGTGAAATCCCTGGTCAATCTTCTGGGATCGGGGACTCTAAGAGGGAAAAAAGACGCCACGACCGCACTTTTCAACCTGTCTATCTTCCACGAGAACAAGGCGCGAATCGTCCAAGCCGGGGCCGTGAAGCACCTCGTTCGGCTGCTCGACCCGAGCTCGAGGATGGTAGACAAAGCCTTGGCGTTGCTCTCAAACTTGTCGACTGTCGCAGAAGGGCGTCTGGGAATAGTGAGAGAGGGAGGTATTCCGTTGCTGGTCGAGGTTGTGGAGACGGGTTCTCTGAGGGGAAAGGAAAACTCGGCCTCGGTGCTTCTGCAACTTTGCCTTCACAGCACCAAGTTCTGCACATTGGTTCTTCAGGAAGGAGCGGTTCCACCGCTTGTGGCTTTGTCTCAATCAGGCACACCCAGAGCTAAAGAAAAGGTATTTGTTTTTCCTTTTTTTAGCGTATGACATCTGTCCTATATTGAAATAAAATAAAACTTGAAGCGTGTTACAAATTGTATTTTCTTTACTAGACTCGAACCTGCGATTTTTTTTCATGCTGTTTTTGGTTTGAGATTACTAAAAAGGATTTTTTTTTTCTTTTTTTTGTACTTGAGTAAATTGCTGAATGTGCTCAAATTTGGCTTTCATATTTGGCATGTGTGGGTTTTTTAACAGAAGAAATACCGTCTCTCCGCATACTAAATTGGTGTGTTTTGTACAGGCACAACAGCTTCTCAGTCATTTTCGGACGCAGCGAGAAGGGACAACAGGCAAAGGAAAATCATGAAGAACGGTGTGGAATTTCTGAGCGTTTCATCTGTCAAGAACTCAAGAGTCTTTATGGCTAGTACCGTATAATTCTTTGTTTTTTACCATATGGTTCCATTCAGAATTATTCTTCAGCATTTTCCTTTCCCTTACGTTGGCTGAGTTGATTAAACTGTAGACCCAGGCCGTCCAAATCTTTGCGGTCAATGTTCTTTATTAAGACTGCCTTTGCCTTGCCATGGCAATGATGCATGGGAATTAGGACTATTTTCCTCTGTGGTGAGTGGTTTAATTTGAACGTAGGTTTCTTAGTTGGTTGAGTGGTGAAGGTAGAAAAAAACTGTGCAGTTTTATCAATGTATATATACTGTATATATATATATTATATTATAGACTCGTGATCTGCTACAAATCTAATCTATCTGTCCGTGCACAAGAGTTCAAGTTCATTATCCGTTTATTTTTCTTGCGAAGAGAGGAACACGAGACCAGTTGACTTTTACAGAAACCTACGTTCCAAAGATTGGAGAAAATGTTATTAATTGCCTTTTATGTATTTCCAGTGGTTAACAACTATGCCTGTCTTATATTTGAAATTATTAGTTTCAAACGCGTATTTAAGCTAAATTTAGAAAGTCCCTAGAAATATTATGCCAAGCCTTGGCAGCTTTTATTTTTAGAATGATAAGTTTCTATATACTTTTTCATGTTTTCTCCAAGTATTTCTACACATTTACATATACTTTTACATTATAGTTTATATCATAAAGGAAGGAAACAAATGTCTGCTTCTCAATGAAATAAGATAATTGTGTTGAAATCCCAAAAGTATGACAAGTTGAAGTCTCCTTAGAAGCAACGCTCACGTTTATTTTATCCTCTATTTAACGTTTATGGTTAAATATTTTTTAATGGCAAAAAATTACAAACAAAATACGGCCTGCAAACAATTTAATCATACATTAAATACATTAAATAAGAGAAATTTCAATATGTCATTTTTTTATTATCTTAAATTAAACTTTTGATCAATTTTCGAACAAAAATATTTTCGACTCGAATAAACTCATTTTTTTTTCTCCACGTTTTTTCCTCTTTCACTGAAAATAACAAACAAATTTTTCTCTCCATTTTCATTTAGTATTGTTTGAATGATTTGATATTATTTAAAGTTATTTTTGAAATTATTTTTCGAGGTTATTTGATAATTTAGAGTTTAGGTTTAGAAGTAAAAATGAATTAAAATCTAGATTTTTCGATGATTTCCGATGAAATTCGTGTTTTTCGATGATATTTTGATTTCGGTGAAAAAAATTAATTTTTTTGTCCCGCCGAAAATCGATAAATTCAGATTTTAATTTCATTTTAAGAGTATTTTGATCCAAAATTAAATTAAAAGTCTAATTTCAGATAAAATTGTTGAGAGAGAATATTTTCAACAAAACTTAGCCCATACAATAAATTTTCTCTATGAAATTTCTCTTAAATAAAGGCGCTCTACCTAACTAGTATTATGCTTATCGAAACTTAAAAATGTGAAATAGCCATCGTTTTTATTAGAGCATCTGCAGCTGAACGGTATAACACCATATTTAGTGTTATAATTTGCTCCAATCACTGCACCAAATATGGTGTTATAAACAGTACCGCGCCAAATTATAATACTTCACCGATTTTCATGCTCACCGTCGAGCTTGACCTGCTGGAGCTGCGGAAAGACGTCGGAGCGGCGAGTTACGACTCCGCCGATGCGCACCATCGTGTTCAGGTGGATCTGCTATATGTTGTGGATCTGGTCGAAGACTGGCAGATGTTGGAGCGACGAGTCACGACTCTGTCGATGTGCACCATCGTGTTCAAGTGCATCTGTCGGATGTTGCAGATCTGGTCAAAGAACGGCAGACGCCGGAGCAGCGAGTCACTACTCCGCAGATGCGCACCATCGGGTTCAGATCGATCTGCCGAATATTTCAAATTCATAGATCTCAGCGAGAATTTGTTCTCAGGCGAGCTTTCCAAGACGATGCAGAGGTTTTCTCTTTGCAATAGTCTGAATCTGCGTGTGAACTCGTTCGAAAGCGTGGTTCCGACCTGGTTTGGAGGGATGAAGAGCCTCGAGGTTATTTACCGGAGTCTCTGGCTTCCTGCGTGAACCTTCAGGCTCTAGACATCAGTCAGAACTCGATCGCTGGAGATTTTTGTTAATTAATATATAATTAACGATGATTTGTTGATTAGTAAGCAATTAATGATAGAAAAATTTCAATTTTCATTATAAAAATCGATTATTAGTGTAAAATTCAATTTACGTTGTAAAACGTAACTCAATTTACGTTAGTATAATTCTATTTCAGTGTAGATTGGATATCAATTAACGAACATTATCAGTGTAAAAATCAATTTACGTTATGAAATGCAGTTCAATTTACATTGGAAACAAAATCATTTCAGTGTAAATTGAATATCAACGACAAATAGATAATATCAAATAATAAAACCGGTTAAAAATATTAAAATTCCCAAAAATAACTTAATAAGATAATCCGGACATTAATTAATGATTTTTATTAATTAATCCGAAAATAATTGGTCAATTAAACCGCTCATAATTTTAAGATTTAAAAGGAAATATTCAATTGCCAAAAATTATTTAACCAAAAAATAAATTAATTCAAATTTGAAACGAAAATTAAAAAACGAAATTAATTCAAAATTTAAAATTAAATTAAAACCGGAAAGAAACATAAAGGATAAAAATATAAATTAATAATGTTATTAAATATGTCTCGTCAGCATTTTGTACATTTATAAAAGTTTCACCAAACGTCGGACATAACCAAAATAATTTAAATTCAATTCGCCAAATTTTGTTTATTTGGTCATTCAAAACTATATCCTCGCTCACATATTTTCTCTACCGACAAATAAAATTTCAGACAGAGAAAACAGTTATCAGGCCGACGGTTATTCGCAAATATAGATTTAACTCCTTTTGTATGATTGTGAAAAAGAGAAATAAATCAGAATAAATAAGTAAAAGTTGAGCATGAAATAAAGCTAAAATGAGATTACATTTTTGATCGTGTGCTTCATGACCAGGTTAAAATGTGGTCTACATTGAAGATGAGAGAAAACCAGAAAAATGGACTTAAAATAAAAGATCATAATATATAATTAATCAAAACTAACATCAGTTTATTGGCCTAAAATGAAGATGAGAGAAAATTAATAAAACATTATAATATATAATTAAAAAAAAGTCGAATGATCTTTGAATTTTTTGAAACAGAAACATTAATCTTGCTACAATTAAAACATTTAAATGTTTTAAAATAATCATAAATAATGGGCTATTAAAAGTAGTAAATTTCGTAAATGTTGGGATACAATTAGACAAACATTCAATTGATAACTGGATCGGATCAGTTTTAAAATCGAAGTCTCCAATTATGCAAGGAAATCAACTTAAATAAACCTAAATTAATGTGATTTACTCTATCTTGAAAATTTCCAGATTTAAAAAAACAATCGAATATCTCAAGTTTGAAATTCAAATTTTAAATTCAATTTAATAAAAATATATAATAATTCAAACAGTTAGTTATGTTATCTCTGATATAAAAATATCCAATTAAAATATGTATTTAAATAATGAAAATAAATAAATGTAGAAATGTAAAGTAACTTTTTATGTTGTATCATTGAATTTTTTTTGAAGTGATAACGATAGCCTATTGTTAATATTGTTAATATCACTTGATTTTCAATTAAAAGTATTGGGGGTTCGATTTAAAAAAAAAATCAAATGAGTTTGATAAATGTAAAGAAAAAGTTTAGATTAATCTGGTTAGAGTAGTTATTCACTCTTAAATAAATTTCCAAACACTTGAATACACACCATTAAATATTTCTCTTATTATTTGAAATAATGCGCACATGAAGACATGTAACTGTAAAGCTTAAATGATTAGCCGCAGGAATAGGTCCTTTATTCATTAGTTAAGTCAAGTAAAAACCTAACTGAAAGCAAATCATAATTAAAATATTTATACGTAGCACCTAATCCCATCCCATGGATCGTTAGTAGATCTTTTCTGCCTTTCCGAAAATAAAATAATAAGCAAATATTAAGGTACTGTCACCTCGTTTTCTCTCTCTCCTGGATCTTTAATACTATATTATATATATAAAGTAATTATGTGGAAACACCTCGTTTAAGCCAAACAATTATAATAATAATCTGGACTCCACAGAGGGAATGACTCGACGCAATCCAATCAAAATAAGGTGTCGGCGAAGACTGATTGATTAACAGAGAATAAATAATCCCAAATGAATCTTAAAAATACATAATTTTTTTAATCAAATAAGGCTATATGTGCTGATTTTATGCAAGCAGCCCTAACTACCAATACTATAATTAGCTAATCAAGTATATCTGTTTTTTAGTTTAACTTTCATCACAACTGTTCACCATGACAACAAAGGTAAGTAAGATGCTTAAACTTTTTATATTTTTTAATTTATTTCTTAATTTCAACAAAATTTCTCAAACAATAAAAAACAAATATTTATTTCTCCTAGTCAATTATTCTTCTGCTGATGATACTGTAAATATCTGATACTGATAAGACATATAAGGAAACCCCATATAAGTTTTACCACTTAAAGGGTTCAAGTAAAGAATATGTTGAGATGTACCTATACATATATGTATACATATATCATGCGGTAAAAAAACCTCTCCTCAGATTACATGAAACGTAGTACATGTATTTAAGGGAAAATTACACTGTCTGCCACTTCCCACTGAAACCTATTTTGTTTTCTCTTCTCTTGAACTGAAATGACAACACCACTGCAAAATATACATCTATATATATGTACATACATATATCAGTGACCAGAGTGAAACTTATTATTAGAGCACCCGGCCAATTAGAGGAATTTGTGGGAGGAGAGGAATATGATTAGTGAATGTCCGTACAAAACGAGTGAAATAAAAAATATTATTTATTTTCTAATGGGAGAGTAAAGCGGGAGAAAAGGGGTAAAAGAAAAAGAGCTAGTCAGTGAGAAAAGAGAACACTGTAGTGAAGTGAAGTTTTAACCACGAATCTGCAGCTCAAGCATTACCTATGTATGCATAGAGATATAGAATTATTAATGATAATTGGTAATAATATAATTATTATATATATATATATATATTAATGTCTATCTGACAGGAGAGCTGATCCATATGTAAAGTCATTTCAATGCTGTAACGGGTATGGAACTGAATCATCTCCAATAACTCCCGTCAAACAATGCTAAAGTAATTCCAAATACAAGTTTGTGTCTCTGAGAGAGAGAGACGCAAGATATGCAGTCCGTGGGCTAAACTGGAATTCGGAAATCAAATATAGTTACAGAAACATAAATATTCATAGCGAATGAACAAGCGCTGAGAATACAGTTATTTCGGACAAAAAATATACATTGCACATATTTGGGCTAGACATGATCATATACCGTCTATTTATCTGTTTTCTAGTAGTAAAGAACATATTAAGATAATTATAACCAGTCTGTAATTTGTTGCCTCAAAAGCAGTTTCATCATATCATATCATGCGCATATTATTACACTATTCAACCCAGATCTAACTTCTGTGATTAAAAAAACACGGACCCCATCGTCATATTCATACACAACCAACCAAAAACCAACTACAGTCACCACTTTCTCACGCTAACAAGCTATATATATAATATATATTATATATAAACATGTACACAAATACGTCTCATCAAATTCATCATTATTTGCAAACTACTTAACTAGTACTTAAAAGTTAAACCCTAAAAACTCACAAGTGATCAAATAACTACCCTACAAATTAAGAGTACAAAGGATCACAACAACACCTAAGCGAATCATTCTAAATAGCATAACCCTTAACAAACATAACAAACATTAAACACAACAACACAAGAGACAGACCATATGTCTTTGAGTAACAGTGGAAAAAAACCTTTCACTGGTGGTGGTGGTGGTGGTGGTGATCACAGATCTAGCCTCTGTTAAAGCAAAACACACACACACACATATACATATACTGATCATCATCAGCATCAAATATAATTTACCAATCAACCCTCTCCAATAATAACAATAACAAGCTTTATATCCCTATATTTCCAAACTTCTCAACCCTAAAAAAACACAGCTCGTCATATATAAGATAACTACCCTGTTACACAGCTAGAGAGAGAGAAAGTAAAAATTACAACAAGTAGAAGAAAATTCCATATAATGATCAAGAGAACCAAAACAGCATACATACATAAATATATGTATATATATGTGCGTGTGTAAAGACTACTAGTGGTGGTGGTGGTGAAGATGGTGAGGCATCATGAGATGCGGGTGAGGGTGGTGGTGGTGATGCTGCATCATGATCTGCACCGGAATCGTCTGAGTCAGGGAAGTCTGTTGCTGCGCCGTCGTCTGCGGCGGCTGATGAGCTGTCGGATTCGGCGGAGGAGGGCGTTTGCGCTTCTTCTTGTCGTAGCTGATTCCACGGGCCTTGGACTGAAGATCTCTGACTTCTCGGAGGTAAAGCCTGACGGCGCGTGCCCCGAACGGGTTGGCCTCGGGCTTCCCTCCGTTCTCCTCGAAGGCGGCGCGTAGCCGGCCGATCAGCGCGTCGAGGCTGCCCCACGCCTGCCGGAGCGGGCAAGGGCACGGCGCCGGCGGGTTCGGGTGGCCGTAAAACGGACAGATCGGCGTGTGGACCTTCGTCTTCCCGAACTGGTCCAAGTACCGCAGAAACTCCAGCACGTGGGCCCCACTGCACCGCGACAGAGACAGAGGAGGCCGGTGGTTCTTCAGGTACTGCCCGAACGTGTTCCAGTCCCTCCTCTTCTGGTTCTCGTACCGGCTTGAGCTCGCCGTCGTCGCCGTTGCAGTCGTCGTCGACGATGAGGCCGGAGGAGATGACGTCATCAGAGCTATGCTCGACTGGCTTTCTAGGTCGGTGTTGATTATTATTGATTCCATTGCTCACAGATATCGATCTAGGGTTTCGGGAGTATTATTATATATATCGAGAGAGAGAGAGAGAGAGAGAGAGAGAGAGAGAGAGAGTGTGTGCTTGTGTGTGATGGTGAACTTTTGGTTCTTAGAATTTGTGCGGTATTTCTTTATTTAGAGGGAGGAGATTAAAAAGGGGAAAGAAATTAAAAGAAAATATGAGAAGGGTGTGTTTCACTGTTGAGTGAAAACAACCTCACTGGAGAAGAGAAAGGGAAAGATGAGAAAGAAGACACAGAGATATTACTAGTAGAGTAGATGGGATGTAGATATAGACTACTAGTGTATTGTTTCTACTAGTGCTAGTACTACTTAACTCAGAGCTTCTGCTAATTAATATTCTTCTTATTTATTCATTGTCTTTTGTATTCAATGTATGAATGAATATTTTAAGAAATTACAATAATATTATTGATTTCCTTTTTATTATTTTGGGGTCCTGTGTTTGTTAGAAGATGTGATGACGAGATTGATGAGATAAGACGTCCAGGACTGTTTTTTTTTCAATTTTTACGATGAAGTATTTGGTGTATATATATATATATATATTTGTATGGTATTTTTTGTTTTCATTGCTTTGTTTGAGTAATACTAGAAAGTTTGTTTGAAGGCTAGCTTTGGCACAACAAGATTGTTTTTTTGGGGATGTTAAGATTGGAGCTAATTATTTTTTTCATTCCCTAAAAAGGCTTTAACATGTCATGTCTAACATCTTTTTGGTATGCAATATGTTGAGTATTTGACGTATGAGTGACTTCTATTATTTTATGTTTTATTTCTATCCTCCGTTTGTGCGTGTGTAAGAATGAGAGAGAGGAAAATGTGATTGCGTATTTTTAGGGCTTTATCTTTACTTGTGTGGAAATCGAAATAGGGTTTTGGACAGTAGAGGTTGAGAAGCAGACACAAGAAAAAGTTTGTGATGACTGATATATGACGAGTGTAATTTGTTTTTATTTTTATAGATACACACATAAAAATTAGAATATATATATCAAAAGAAAGATAATAAGAGAGAAGTGAAGAGAATAACATGATTTTGTTTCTTGACTCTGTAGTATTGAATGACAGTTCCTTCATCCGTGACCAGAATACCCCAAGTGGAAGTGGAAGTAATTCTTTTTCCTGCCTCTACTTTTCTTCATGACCTAATAAAATAAAACACTAATAGTCATGACATGACAGCAATTAGGCCCCATCATTTTTCTTTGTTTTTTATTTCATACCATACAAATTACAATTGAGCTTAAATAATGCCGTTAAATGGCTTATATAGACATCATATATGGGTGTCTGTATCCGTGCCTCTGTTGATGATGGAAATTAAGAAACTTAATTAAAGAAGTGATTATCATCCTCCTGAATTACCTAACACAAATATCAATATCCCCATTATAAGATATAGATAGTTATTAATATATGTATATGCATGAGTCAGCTGAGTCATGACTAGATCATTTTACATCTTCAGATATGCGTGACTTCAAGTATGTTATTAATGAAATGTGTCATAATTAACTTTCAAGACGACAAAACTCGTGGGGGGCTCAAAGGTGTAAATGTACGTACTTGATGTACTGTACATATACATGTATACGTATACAAATATATAGTACCATGAATTTTAAAAAAAAATTAATCGTTGCGGCTTGTGTGATATATAGCACGCGGTCAAATAAAAAAAAATCTTGATAATATTATTATTATCTAAGTTAAGAGTAGAAAACTTCGGGGACTGTTTACACCAGTGAGGCATAACTTTTTTATTAATAGAATTTAGCAAGATATGAGAATTATTGTAAGATGTTTACAAGTCGATATATATAAGCAGGCAATTCTAGAAAGGTTTGGTTTTATATGGAGTGGTATACAGTTGCATTAACTGTTGGTAGTTAAACAAGTCTTTTTATGGTAGCTCTCTTTTCCTTTCCGTACTTTGCTGGTCAGAGGGTTTTACTATGTTACAAATATATGTATATATATGCAGTGTAAATATATATACACACAAAACTTCATTCACTTTGCTGACCCCTCAACTCAACGCCATTTACTTTTCACACTCGGACAGACATGCACACATGTGATCATTTCCATTATTTTATTTAACTTAATATGCAAGTTATAGAAGATCGTCTCCTATCGCTCTGTTGTGTCTCGTTGGATGAAAAATGGTGTAATAGATACCTTTGAAGTATACTCGTGCCGTTTGGCCATGGTGTATCTAAACAGTGTGTTTATATGGTGTATATATATAGGTTATTGTTGAAATGGGTGACATTTTAGTTATGTGTAAATTATTAAAATATCTACGATGTGTGTTTCTAATTTATTGAAATTGGAACGGAAATAAATTCGATAATTTAAATATATAAGCGTAGATAACTTAAGTAATTCTTATTTATAAAAATATGACTAAACACTATTACAAATTGAAATTTCTATGACTAGATTTACAACGGTTCAAAAATCTTTGTAAAAAATGAGATTTACCGCGGTTCTTGATAAACTAAGAGTTATTAGCGATAAAATTAAAATCGTCCCATATTCAATGCATTTTTTTTTTTTTAATATTTATTAAAGTAACAATAAGTAGAGTTGTAAACCACTTTACCTCATTTTTAATTTATCATATGTTTTCGACTTGTTTCTTTTATTTTTGTTAACTAATCTTTTTTTTATAAAATTCGGTTTTAATTAAGGGTATTTTTATCAGATCAAATTTGTTCATGTAGTTTATTGGCTATTGCGTAAATTAAACAAATATTTATAATTTTGAAAAATTTATGTTTTTAATTGACTGTATACTCAACATCTTTCAGAAAACTCGCGTAGAACTTTTATTTTTTGATCGTTTATTTTTCAAACACGATTGGCTTATTTTTGTTGTTGTCTCTCTACATCGGAGAAATTCATCGACACATGTTTACAAGGCTGCTATCAATCGTGCGTAATTTATTTTGTTCAACATATTGTTCGTAATGTGTATGTGCATTTTTGGGTGAAGCAATACGTTAGAAGAATATGTGTGAAAGAGGGATATATGATCCAAAGAAAGAGTGAAATTAATCGAAGAATTAAAGAACACAAAAAAAGACAATTTAGCATTATCATCGTTCCTTCATATTTCATATATTAACACTTTAAGAGACGATAATTAAATAACATCAAAGTAAATACACGAAGAGTTGTTTACCCAGTTTAGCTCTTACCTATATCTAGGGAGAAATATTTATCTCGATAAAGGAATACATTTTAGATCGAACAATCAATAAGTTACAGAGGTGTTAGAAAAGGAAACTCAATTTCCTAAATCTAACTCCCTCTTTCCAGAAGTATAATTTAATCTAACGCTCCCCGGCATGAGCTCCACTCACCTCTCACTTTAACACACATAGTGTTTCCAATTAATGCTCGTGTAGAAGAAACTTAGTACAATCATAAATAAATCTACAATTTTTTTATCCTTTAAGGAGCTAAAACCTTACAATGAGACGTATATAAAACTTTTTTCAAGAGTGTTTCGGCACCTTGAAAAATGCATAACCCTAACAAAGCTTTAAGCAGAGTATTTATAGTACTAAGAAAGCCGAACACTCTTTGTACCGAACTACACACGACTCGCGTTGAGGGTATCCCGAAGAAACAATAAAACTGGTGAAAAGGCGCCAAACAGAGACAAATAAAATACATAGAGATGTTTTCCGAATGTAGGAGACACCTTACCTGACATCAAAAAATGGCTAAGCAAACTAGTCAAGACAATGAACTTAACACAAACATTTAAAATTGTAATCTAATAATTGTTTTGGCAATTTACGTTTATAGCCACTAAATAAAATAAACAAAAAATTATGGACTATAATACCATTTCATATTTTAAACTCGTAATGATATTAGCGTTGTTTATTGATTATAATGAATTTTGAAAAAGGAAATTGTTAATTAGTAACAGGATTTTTGGGGAAACTCTAATAATCAATTAATTATGAGAATAAACCAAAATAAATTTATCGCCCATTTAATACAAATTTCTCTCCTTTTCTCTTTCACTAAATATATGCTCTCTATTTCAGAGACAAAAAATTAAACATAAATTTAAATAAACACAATACATTAGCGTCAAATACCAGAACTGAAAACATAAAAATCATTGAAAAATAAACTAAATTAACAGATACTAATACTAAACGATAAAAAATTTGATCATGATTAAAAAGGATGATGAATATTTACAAATAATAGTGATAGCGAGTAATTTGTAGATGAGTTTAAGACAACATACCACAATCACAATGTTGGGATCCCTACTACTAAATGTGAGTTATGGTTTCGAAATCCGAGAAGAATTGTATAGAACAAGATTTAGAATTACAACTTTAAATGTTGAGAGATGTAATAAAGTGACAATTCGATAAAATAAAGTAACCAAAAATAATCATGCGTTTTCATAGCTTCGATGAAGATGATGAACCATGCTAAAAATAAATACAATCTTGGTCAAGGACACCATTATCAACTAGGTGAATCACTACTCAACAACTTAAGTCCAACAACACAGATGACAAAATCAGAAATCTATTTCATAAAATGGGGATTCATGTATTTATACATGTGAAACACACAAAAAATGAAATCGGAGATATATTTTGAGGAGAGTGGTGGTGAGGCCTGGAATGAGCGGCTCGCGGTGGTACGAGAAGGAGAGGCTGCGCAGCGGTGGGTTGAGCTGAGAAGGGGGAGAGGAGCGTCGTGCGGGGCTTAGAGGTCGAGTAAGGGAGAGAGAGGGACATAGATTTTGTGCTATGGTAAAGATGATTGATAAGAGAATATAAAGTATACGAAGAGATGAAAATAAACTGAGTAAAACGAGTCTAAACAATAAGATGCGACATGTTGTATCTAATGGTAACAAAAAATTGAAATAACATTTTGTAAATGAAAAAAGAAGAGAAATTTTTGTCCCGTCTAAATTTTTTAGACATCAATTTTTTTTTAATTATATCGCATCTGAAAAGCCAAAAAAGCGTCATCCTAAAATGATATATTGGCGATTCAAAAAAAGGAAAGAATGGGACTACTAACATAATTGCCAAAAATAGTTTTATGTCATGCTGTTGTGTAAAATGAGTTTCTCTAGTAAAGTAAGCTTAGTCTGTGTGCCAATTGATCAACTAAAAGTTAAGTTTGAAATAAAGCATCCAGAATAATTTAGCATAATAAATTAGTGTATATAAATATTTATCATTTTGTTAAAAACTAATTTTTGAATGATCGATTTTAATGATATTATTGATAACCCTTTGACTCAAAACTAGTTGAGGTCAAACATGCTTAATTTTAAAATCGTTGATTATAAAAAATGCATAATTTGTTGGTACAATAAATTAGCGTAATTTTGGATATATCGAATGTTTGATTAAGGGTCCGTTTGGAATCCGGAAAATACGAGTGAAAATGAAAATTTGAATGAAAATGAAAACAAAAGGGAGAATGCATGAGAAAATCAAAATTTTATGTTATGTTTAGAAGGATGGAAAATGCAAAATAAAAAAATGGTAATCCCTAATATTTGTTCATTATTGTTTTGCTATACTAAAAACATCAAAATGGAAAATTAATTAAAAAATTGTAATTATTTTATTAACCATTAAATTTAAATGATTATTTTCTATAATTTTATTTTAGCGACTTATCAATATATGTCTTTTCTAAGAGTATCTAGTATTTTAATATTTTTTTTTATAATGATGCATATATGTGTAGTTGAAAATAACTTTAAAATATTGACGGTATATAAAAGGAAAATCGAAAAACTCCATAGTGAAATTTTTTAACTCACTAAATCTGATATATTATTGATATTTTTTTTAATATTTAGCTAAAATTAGTTGTTTTTTTTATAATGGTCGAGAACTATATTGAATTTTATTTTTGAACAAATATTAAAATAGAAATTATTATGGAAGCATTGTCATTTAAACTTTTTATACTATTTTTTTGCGCGCATACATGAATGAATGAGTGAGTGCATAGTTTATCTACCTATTTCTTTTATTTTCTTTTTTTTTAAGAAAAGAAAAAAAAATTCAGAAAAACACCGATTTTTTTAAAGAAAAAATAAACCAATTATTTTTTATTTATTTAATTTTTGTTTTTTATTTATTTATTTTTTTTCTTAAAAATCAATTTTTTTAAATATCTTTTAAGAAAAAAAATCAATTTTTAACATACATTTTCTTATATTGGAAAATGAAATCCACTTTTTAGTTATATATTTTCTCTCATATTTTCTATCTTATTATTTTTCCTACTATTTTCTTGAATCTAAACAACCTAGAAAAAACGCAAGGGAATTTTATTTTATTTTTTATCGCATTTTTCGGCTTCCAAATGCACCCTAATGGATAATAGATAGTCAGTCAATTTCGTTTACAAAATATTGATTAGGGGTAATTTGGACATAGTATGCAGTTTAAATGAATGTCACGTAATTAAAAATACATATTTACTAAGTGTGTATAAAATATTGAGTATTATCAAATCATTATAAATAACATTGACTGAGGAGCCAATTTTCTGTTTTATTTATCTATTTATTTTTTCTTTTCGGGGAAGATATCGTGGTTGTCACTTAAAAACATCAAAAAATTAGTTCTATACTCATGTTTATGTTTACCAATTTCAACATACCCAACGTTACGTTAATTTTGTGTAAATACTTTATGTAAGTTGTTTTACGAAATTATTAAATTTTATAAATAATCTATTTAATTTCTTCAAATAAAAAGGTCAAAATGGTCCGATTTTTTTCGTAAACAATTTACACTGGATATTTACACAAAATTATCGTCATGTTCAATATATTAAAATTGGTAAAAATATTTATATATACCTAAAAAACTCTAAAACATTTCATTTTGTCCCTTATGAATGTTTCTTTTTGGCTACGAGCTCGTCGCCCCAGCCGGCTCTCGGGGCTCATTGTCTTTCTTTCTCTCTACTCTACCATTTTATTTTTTGAGGGTATTCCTCGAGGGGTGTTTCAGTGAATCCCAATAAAATATGATAGTGGTAGAGCTGCGCAAAATCAAATTATATAGCATTGGCTTTATGCAACCAAAAATTGATGGATAGTCTTGCGGTACCAAAAAATTAAAAATAATTTTAGTTAACGAAATTAAGCTAGATCATTTGAGAGTAAAGAGTTTCCAAGAGTTTTAGACATATCAACCGGATTATCATAACAGTATATAACTAGAAATATCTTTACGAAAACTAGGACATGTTTTAATTTTGCCCTCTACTATGCTCGAGACTACTTCCTTTAATATTTTGTTCACTATATTGACAGCACAATGACTAACATCATAAAATGGTTATTTATTTTAAGGACAATCTCTCTTTGAGTTTTATGCCAAGAATTGCAATATGAATAAAGAACGAAAACGGGCTTCCAACCAGAATAGTATGTGATCTGGGTCGTGTCGCCTCTTTTGGTAGCATTCTAGACTAAATCATGTTTATTTTAACAGTGAAAATTCCCAACCCTGGTACCAGGCTTGCTGAAGAAGAAATAGTGAACCCTCTTCACCCACTCCGGCTTGGTCAACCACAAATCGACCACCGCTGTCGATTACAAAGAACCTAAAATCCAGTTTTGTTTACTCACTACATTTTTTTTCTTTCAAAAACACGACGGGGAAAAAGAGAATCAGATCGTGAATCGAAATCAGAAGAGTTTACATGAACGAACTTGGCGATGCCTGAAAACTTCAGCCCTTGTGGTTCTTCGCCATCTCCTCCACATCCAATTCTACGTGCAATACTGGAGCGTCTTTATGCAAGCTTTTGTGACTGATTGATAAATTAACCACCGGAGTTTCCAAGTCAGCTACTAGTACAACTATCAAAAACAAAATTTAGCTGAGAAAAAAAAAATAAAAAGGTTCAGAAGCGTGCCTGTTCTGAACTGGTCCATGATCCACAGCTGTTTCTAGACAGTATATAACTCTACCAATTATGTCCGTCATTGGAACTGGGCCAAATTTACGACTATCACTGGCTTCCTGTCAGTCGATTAGGTTCTCAATATGCGCACATAAATATGAGATGCATCTTGAAAGCAGATATATTAACATCAAATAGCAACTTAACACCATAATGTCTCCCTTATATATTTCATGTATATTATCAATTAATTAACACTTTAGCTGTGTTGAAAAGACAAACTTAGATTTCATTGTGAAATTTGACAGTGGGAAGTATTGTGTAATTTTCTATATGCGCAATATAAGAATCACGACCAGGATCTCAAAGCTATAAGCCACTCAGATGTTTTAAAACATTTGGAGAATAAAAATCAACTTACGACCAGGATCTCAAAGCTATAAGCCACTCAGACGAAGCAGTGAAAGTAAAACCTTATATAACAAATTAACAATATCTAGTCCTGAACAAGGTCCCTGTGGATGTCATATAGCTGGTGATGCACAATGACTTTCAAAATACAATTTTTAGAAAAGAAAAATATTAAGTTGGTTTATTTAAATGCTTGAAGGTGTTCATACATGCAAAACCATTAAGAAACTTGACAGTTACCAAATAGGATGTAATCATTGAAAGCCACTTTAGGATAAGATTTCCATGTGTATATTCAATCATTACAAACTAAAAAAAAATCATAATTTTGTGACAATCATCTATCCAATTACTTTAACCATGCGATGATGCAACAATGAAATTCTACTGCAGATTGAACATACCTTTGGCTTTAATTTGTCATTGTCAGCCAGAACCCAGCATTCATCCTTATCAAGGACAAAAGGTTCCTCCTTCTCATTGGAAGACTCCATTTCATACCCTTCAACGGCAGCTAATCTTCTTACTATATGAGTTTCCGAGTTCTCGGGATTCTTCAGTAACACGACATCTCCAACATGAACATGCCTATTCAAATTATTTCCATACGCTCTATCAGAAAGCCATAAAGTTGCAATAACCAACTAAAAGTATAAATGAATGATTGGTATCAGAATGTCAAAATTCACAAGCACTGGTTGCATGGAAATAACTACATATTATAGCATCTAAAAAATACTTATAAATACATGGTAAACCAACCATGTTGTTGTTTAGATAGTTAGTCCCATATGCGGTAACATTACTTATATATTCTCTTGTCCCTCCCTCTTTTTGCAAGGGTAGGTTCTACATAGAGTTTTTAAAACATGATTATCAGAATATAAAGCTAGAAACAAAACACAGAGCATGGTAAAATGATGCAATGAACAAATCACGAGCCAGCCACCTTTTGAAACTTCTTCTCTCCCCAGTAATTTTGTTCTAATTTAAGATGATTGAAAAATATGGTTAAAAAGTTTGTTAAATACGCTGTGTCAGGAACCGGTAATTTTCGGACAAGAAGAGTCCCTCCGCCGACAGTTGGAGCCATCTCTGCTCCTTTATACCAATGCATGAACGTTATCTTTCCCTGGAAAAAGTTTTTCCATATCGCATCACTTGCTTCTCTATCTGTGATTTGACCTTGTTTATAGTTCTGCACAACCAAAAAAAAATGCTGTCAGAAGTCTTTTCCAATAGCACCGGGATTAAAATAAGGAAGATTAAGCACATTATTGCAGAATAATTACACCTCAATATGTCAATTACAGATAACAAAGGTCGATTTCATCAAATTGATTCCTTAGTGTAAACTAAAAAGTAGGAGGCCTATTATTTACTTTGACATGAGTATCATGAGTTCCATCTCAAAATATCATGCGTAACCCATGACCTCTGTAAGCACTTGTGTTCCCATTTATTTTCGATGTGAGATTCTTAACACGCCCCCTCAAGATGGCGCCTTTTTGTGTTTGCTCATCTTGAGCAGAATCTCACTGATTGGACCAGATACCCGTTTGGGTTTTATGAGCTCTAATTCCATTCACTTTCAATGGGATATTCTTAACATTTAATGTAGTCAGGTATTCTGTTCCTGAAGTAAAATATTTGAGTTTCTTCCTTCCAAAGTAGGTTTGCCCGAGATGGAAATGTTCTAATTATTACTATTATCTTTTCTTTTTTAGTTCTGCAAATCTGCAAAGAACTGGAAATATCAAAATTTCATGGTGTATACGTTTAAAATGGAAGTTGACGTAAGGCTGATACATATAATTACACAGTTGGCCATTATCCCCGACATGTATGGAAGTATTAATGAAAACAGAATATGATCATATTGGAAGAAATCAAAACAGTCACAGGTCCCCAATCCCAGTGCATAATTAGTGCCAATTGCGCTGATCTACCCACAAAGAAAATCCTAACAGAACACAATTTTCAATAGCCCGATAACAAATGATACTCTTTCTCTCGACTACATAAGCTACCTAAGCTAATCAAAACGATCTCGATTGGCCAGAATCAATCGCCGCGAATGAACAACAGACGCACAAAATCCCACAAGATTACGAAAAATTAAGATTCGTATGACGAAGGTGCGAGAGAGAACCTTCCAGCTGAGAGCGACGGAATACTCGAACTTGTTAATTGCGTATCGGAACCAGGTTGAGAGGGACGCCATTGTCTCGGAATTTCGAATCTCTGAAGGTTTTTCTTTCACATTTCCCTTAAACCCCCAATATTTGGTTCTTGTTTTATTCTAGGTCGAGGGTTTTCGCTACAGGCAATGCCTGATTTATTATAAATTTATGTCCTCCTTAGCACTAAATGATGTCCTAGTCCTAAATGTAGTTTATAGGATTTGGTTGTAAATAATGGTATTTTGTAAAGAAATGTTCCAATAAAATTTATTGAAATTCAAATATAATTTTTAAAAAACCCGGTTAATATAATTTTTAAAAAATTCAGTACTAATTTTATTTTCTAAAATTTCGAGTAACTTTGATTGGACATTGCTTATATACGTAAATCGCAAGTTCATCTGAGCCGTTTCGTCGTGTGAGTGTTTATTCTTGTAGTTGTTATTCCTTTTTTGTAAATTTGAATTAGTGTGTATATATTTCTCTCTCCGAATACTGATTAAATGTTTTTTAATCACCAAATTCGTTTATATTTAGTTAGTTTGTGATGTCTAAAGTAAATTTCCTTCATAAAAGTTAGTTTACTTCACAATTTTCACAGCGTAAACGTATAGTTTAAATTGCATTAAGTACTTCTTCTACTTGCTCGTAAGCGTTTCGCTTTTATTTTATTTTTGACAATTAATTAGCGGTTCAATTTTACAAACACGAAATCGCAATGTTTCTCAAAGAAGGAAATAGAAAAAAGGAAACTGCACTTCTTTTATATCCGGAACGTGGAATTTTTTCGTGAAGCTGAAGAGCAGTTATAAATTAGTAATCTGAATCCCGGACTTTTCGCGAAAAATTCTCCAATCCCGCCAAACTCTGTCTCTAATCCTCGTATTTCCCTCCATTTCCCAAATCTCACATCTTTCCGATTATTCTCTCTTTCCCTCCAATCCCAACCCCGACTTTCCACTCTCACAGCCAAGCCCTAATTTCTAGGGTTTTCGTTGAGGCAGCCATGCCTTCGATCATCTCGCCGGGGAAAATTCTCCGGATAGACCTCGAGAACTTCAAGTCCTACAAAGGCCTGCAAACAATCGGTCCGTTCTTCGACTTCACGGCGATTATAGGGCCCAATGGAGCCGGGAAATCGAATCTCATGGACGCGATCAGTTTCGTGCTAGGCGTACGGACTGGTCAGCTTCGCGGAGCTCAGCTGAAAGATCTGATCTACGCCTACGACGACAAGGAGAAGGAACAGAAGGGCCGGCGAGCCTTCGTGCGCCTCGTGTACGTCCTCAGCCATGGCGCGGAGCTCAGCTTCACGCGGACCATCACCAGCGCCGGCGCCAGCGAGTATCGCATTGATGGCGCTTCGGTCTCGTGGGAGGACTACAATGCCCGCCTTCGCTCCATTGGAATACTCGTCAAGGCTCGCAATTTCCTCGTTTTTCAGGTCTATTTTTTCTCCCTGCCGTTAATGATGCTGTTATTATGGCCGCGAATGCCTTCACCACTCTCGTTTTTTAAAACATTGGATGCGATATCCTTATGGGTTTGTGATTCCCTGATACAAATATTTTAGTTGTAAAATAATTTTTGTATGATTTCACTTGAATTGTGCTCAACCTGGTTGCTAAATTTGAGGATAATTGAGAGTCGACATTGTTTTTGTTCAATCCGTGTGGTTCAAATCCATATCTGCCTAATACTGCAATCCTTGAAAGAGGAGGGTAGCAGCGAATTAAGTCTACTGGGGTTCATATCAAATTCCCTTCTTTCTCCTGACGCCAAGGAAATAAGTCAAAGTGTAGTCACACGTCTAAAGTGGCGATTATACCTTCTTGCTGGGGATTTGGGTTTAACAAAGCAGGTGTATTTATCTATAACCGTGTGTCCGGGTTAAACCTGGCATTATTGACTGGGAGACTACCAATAAATGGTTTCGTTCAGGGTAAATCAAACCTGGGACTGCCAAGGTCTCAAGATCGCCCTTACCACTAGAGCAACCCTTGGGGCTATACAAATTGTATCTTTTATGTTCAGATTATTCTTTTGAGTCGTGGGGGAGGATTAATCGTTGCATCGCCTTATAGCTTTCCCCTTAAAATTTAGATTTCTGTTATCTTTCTCTGACCTGTCTCTCTCAAGTCTGATCTAGTGAGATTTAGATTGTATTGTTTAAATTTTGCGCTCCTAGGATCATATCAGTATATCTCTTTGGTTTTCTCCCAGTTTTTTTCTTTCCTCTTTTAGATTTTATTTTACTTGTAGAAAGTAGAGGATAAAAATCCATGGCCAGTGTGATTGCAAAATCACGCTTCACTATGTGCTGGATATTGGTTCACATTGCGACTTGCAGATCTCAATCTATTGGCTTAATGTTTAACATGAATTGAATCGATCATGCAGGGTGATGTGGAGTCAGTTGCATCTAAAAATCCCAAAGAGTTCACTGTACTTCTAGAGCAGATCTCTGGGTCTGATGAACTGAAGAGAGACTATGAGAAATACGAAGAACAAAAAGCCCGGGCTGAAGAACAATCAGCTCTTATTTACACGAAAAAGAGAACCATTGTCTCAGAAAGGAAGCAGAAGAAAGAACAAAAGGAAGAGGCAGAGAAACATCTACGGCTGCAAGAACAATTGGTTTGAACTGTTCTTCCTTTTGATTTTTCTTATAGCTGTTTGTTATTTTTTGCCTTTGGATTTTTCGCATGCTACATAGTCTTGTTTTCATTTCTTCATTATCCTTTTCTCTCATAAATTTGGTGTCTCTTACAAAAACGAGTATATATATCTATCCTGTTTAAGTTATGCATGGTTTTCTTTAACAAGTCTTACAACTCTGTAAGGCCTTGCCATCATTTTTATTTGCAGAAATCACTGAAGGGAGAGTACTTCTTATGGCAATTGTTCAATATCGATAAAGATATCACAAAGACAATTGAGGACCTTGATGGAGAAAAGAGAAGCCGCGAAGAAGTAATGAAAGAAATCGATAGTTTTGAGGGCGAAGCAAGCAAGAAGAAGAAAGAACAAGCCAAATATCTGAAAGAGATTGCTCAGTTTGAAAAGAAGATCGCCGAGAGGAACAATAAACTTGACAAGCATGTGAGTTGTTACAGATTAATATATTTTTATATCTTGTTTCATAATATGTTAATATTACTTTGTCGAATGCTGATGAATACTAAGAAGTGGAGAGGGATCTATTTTTAACATTGTAAATATGCTGGAACAATAGAAAGAGGAACTAAATAGCTTGCATGACAGTGTATTTGGGTGGCTAGTAACATGATGACCAGGATAAAAAATGTTGAGGAATGCCGTATGCAAGTTACTCAGTTTGCCGTTTTAGTACTTTGTTTTAGTGTAAACATGTATGAAGGGTGTATAGTTTGAGTTGGCATTTAGGGCTGATCATGAGATCTAATTTAAAGATGAATGGATCTTAAAAACCGATGTTCAGCGTAGAATATTTTCAATTGCCATGTCTGGTGTTTAACTTGTCTCGTTTCAAAGAAACTATATGATGTCTTACTCCAAAATCTAATGAAATTCTCACTTTTTGAGTTACTGGTTACATTTTTCCTATGATCATTTTTAGAAAATAAATTATAGTCTTTAAAATTAAGATTTCAGACGGTAAGATTTAGGACAAGACCGTAATTGATATGCACACAACAGTTCTGGTGTAATCGGCTTGTACTCCTTGCAGCAACCAGAGCTTCTGAAACTAAAAGAGGAAGATTCTCGCATAAACTCAAAAATAAAGAGACAGAAGAAGGAGCTTGACAAGAAAAAGGAAGAAAGGAGGAAACATGCTGTGGATATAAAGGAGCTTCAGAAAGGAATACGAGATCTGAGTGCAAAATTAGAGGATTTACAGGAGAAAGGGCGGGACAGTGGAGATAAGCTTAAGTTAGACGAAACAGCCTTAGCAGAATATTTTCGAATGTAAGTGGTCATAACCTTTTTTAGATTTTTATTTTCACAGCTCCATGGAGAGTCCACAGACCATTTAAGGCTTATCTTTAATTAAATCTTGTATTTTGTCTCAGAGAAAAATTCAAGAGCTAAATCTGTTAACTTTTTTATTTATTTGAAATGTTGGCTATACAGTAAGGAAGATGCTGGGATGAAAACTGCAAAGCTTAGAGATGAAAAAGAGCTTCTGGATAGGCAACAGCATGCTGATCTGGAAGCTCTGAAAAATTTAGAAGAAAATC
Organism: Urtica urens; assembly: GCA_958296335.1. Taxonomy (NCBI): domain Eukaryota; kingdom Viridiplantae; phylum Streptophyta; class Magnoliopsida; order Rosales; family Urticaceae; genus Urtica; species Urtica urens. Next base: position 17,275,552 of record OY282521.1, on the reverse strand, counting down.
TTCAGCAATTGAGAAATCGTAGCACTGAAGTAGATTCTCAGGTGGACCAAAGGCAGAAAAGGCTGAAAGAAATTGATGATATGTCGGGGAAACATAAGACCGACCTCATAGAGCAGAAGAAGGAACTGCGTGATATGCAAGAAAATCATCGGAAATCTAGGTTACTAACTTTCTTCTATATTTATTTAAGTATGATTTGCAAAAGGTCAAAAATTATCTGCCAGTGGCCAACACAGCTCAGTGCAGGCTTTGGTAGGTGTACTGTTCTAGCATCTGCCCAGATTTACTTTCAATAACAAATTTTTGGCTATATCTTGTACATAAATCTATATTACTGGCATGTTTCTTATGATCATTATCATCTTCAATTATTACAGAAACAAATTTGACAGCTTAAAGTCAAAAATCAATGAACTAGAAAACCAACTTCGAGAACAAAAGGCGGATAGATATGAAACTGAGAGGGATGCCAAGTTGTCGCAGGCAGTAGAGACTCTTAAACGCTTGTTTAAAGGCGTCCATGGACGCATGACAAATCTTTGTCGCCCTACTCAAAAGAAGTATAATCTTGCTGTTACTGTTGCTATGGGTAGATTCATGGATGCAGTGGTTGTCGAAGATGAACAGACTGGAAAAGAATGCATCAAGGTTTGTCGACATCCCTGGTCAATTTCTTTTCATATATGCATTTCTGGGTGCCACCAGCCATTTGTGTATATATTTTATTTATACCGGTAACTAGTTATAAATTTATGTTTTCAATCACTTAATTTCTTTTTCTAGATAACCATTTCTAAAATGTCCCCTTAAGGTTTAGTTCTACGACGAGAAAGAGAACATTTGACTTCCAACTTCGGTAGAGGTCATAAGTTAGGTTATAGGGGTTACAGTATTCCTTTACGAACTACTAGCAGTCGACCAGCAGCGAGCTAAATTAGGAAGAACAAAAGGTTTACAGTCTTTACAATTCGAGAAAAGCCACAAAGTGATATTACAGTTACGAAGTGCGTAGCATTATAGAGCCTTCGTAGCCATTTCTTCTAATACACAATGGCTGAGATGACACCAATTCCTTCCTTATCTACCCGGAATTTCAAGCCGTAAATACACTAGCCCAGGTTCTCCTCTGGAACTGGGTTTCAGCAGTGTGTTCTCCCTGATCAGATTGCTCAGTTATGAATATTGATAAAATTATGTTATCTCTTTCTTTTGGCAGTATTTGAAGGAGCAACGACTTCCTCCGCAGACATTTATCCCACTTCAAACTGTTCGTATAAAGCCAGTCAGTGAGAGATTGCGCACCTTAGGTGGTACAGCAAAGCTGATCTTTGATGTGATCCAATATCCTTTTCTCTGTAATAATGGTTGATGCCACTTCAGAGACCCACTTGATCGGTGACATATTAATCCTGTGGGATATGTTTTCACTTGGTTTCTTGCATGTCTGTTGAAGTGATTTAGGATTTTAGATTCAAAATGACATGCTTGATAAATCGCTTCAAAATTGTTCTTTTATGGGTGTACCAAAGGTTGCCAGAATCATAGATTTCAAGTCATCACATATGTTACGATCACATATATGTTGAGTACATCTTCTCTTCTCTGTGCATAACTTAATCTTGAGATTTGAAACATGCTTTACCTGTATGCTATTATTCTTTTTCTTAAATATTCCATGTAGATGCTATTCTTCCCTCCGGTTTCGCCGAGTTTTTTTTTTACTAAAAGTCCTGGTGCTATTTACAAAAAAAAGCAATACATTCTTTACATGCGTCCAAAAGAGTATTTAGATTTATAAACTGCGGTTGCATTGGATGATGGATCTCCACTATTTTTGTGATGCATATTTACTTATATTTGTTCACAAGTATGTTTGAAGAATTGATAACAAGAAAATTAGATAGGTAGTCTTTCCATTTGGCAAGCATAGAAAACTTGTGCTGGCAAATTATGCAATGCATATTTAGTTATTAGCTACTTGTGCTTGTTACCTCCGGCAAGCTTGTCATTTTCTCAAATAAGGTGTTATGGTTTTCAGGTCATTAATTCATTTGTCCATATATATAAAGTTTGTTGTACTTACTGTTGCTTCATTTCAAGAGTTTCTTCTGAATTTTAAATCATGATAAGCTTGTGGACTTAACTATCGTACATTTGATCCTGCGCTGGAGAAGGCAATTATTTTTGCTGTTGGAAGTACCCTTGTATGTGATAATCTTGAGGAGGCCAAGGTTTTAAGTTGGACTGGCGATAGGTTTAAAGGTACTTAGTTCTCTACTTGATATGTTTATACACAGGAATTGAACAAAGTTCAATAATTATGGTTTCTTTAGGAAGTCAAATTAATTTATACAGAAAATGGAGCTTCTTGTTAGCAGTTGTCATATGAGATTGGGCAAGTTTGTTGAACTGTTGGGTCGCTTTTGAAATGTACAACCTATTTATATCTTATAAAATGTTTGTTTCTCTTTAAGAAAAATTATAACTAAAAAGACAGTGCAGTAGAGATTAAAAATCAATTAGTATACTTAAAAAAAAAATTAAGTTAACTATCTCTTTATCTATGATGTCGAATCAGTTGTTACGGTTGATGGCATTCTTCTCACCAAGTCCGGTACAATGACTGGCGGTACTAGTGGTGGAATGGAAGCAAGATCAAAACAATGGGATGATAAAAGGATAGCAGGTTGGTGCTGTTTATATATACTATACATCGTTTTCATTTTGTATTAGCTCTTTTGATTCAATGTGATGATTACCCTATTGTAGAACTGAAGGAGAAGAAAGAAAAGTTTGAGTCAGAGTTGGAAAAACTTGGGTCAATAAGAGAAATGCAACAAAAAGAGTCTGAAGCATCTGCAAGGATTAGTGGATTTGAAAAGAAGATCCAGTATGCAGAGATTGAAAAGGTGACCTGGACACAAAAAATGGAAAATCTAAATATATAATTCTTCTAATGATCCAACAGACCTGTGCTTAATCTATTGAACGTTTCATGTTATAGATTCCTCCTTTAAATTTTATGAATGCAAAGTGTTGGACTTTGACAGTATGGGTTGAAGATTGTATATTTGAGTGCCTATTATTCAGTGTATAATGATCGCAGTTTCTCTGTCATTTATAGTGAGCATCCTAATTTTTGTGTTCATCAAGCTAAATGAGAATCTGATTTGTTGCCTACCACCAACTGTCGCAGGCTGTCTGTACTAGACTACATAGCTGTTGTAAACCGTACTCCTGAATTACATCTGAGATTGATTCTTCTGGATTTTTATTTTTTTTGTTTTTTTATCAATTAGCTTGAGGTAAATCAATCATGTGGTGTTTTTTTTCTTTTCGCAGCGTAGTATTGAAGACAAACTTACCAATTTGAAGAAGGAGAAGAAGATTATTAAAGATGAAATAAATCGTATGACCCCTGAAGTTCTAAAGGTGACATATGGTTTTGTTTCCCTCTTTCAGGGATATTATAATTTGAATAACCATTTACATGCACCATGTTTTGTGTGTTCAGTTTAAAGAAGCTGTTGATAGGCGAAGCACAGAAATAAGGAAGCTGGAGAAAAGGATCAATGAAATTACTGATCGTATCTACAAAGACTTCAGTAAATCGGTTGGAGTTGCGAATATCCGTGAATATGAAGAGAACCAGCTGAAGTTTGCACAAGAAAATGCCGAAGAAAGGCTTAGCTTGAGTAGCCAGCTCTCCAAGTTCAAATATCAGTACGGTCTACTCCTCTGTTATCCCATCCAAATTTCTCGTAACTGGTCATTGTAAATCGTTAATTTCAATGTCCAGTTTTCGAGTTGCAGTTCAAGTCTTGAATTATGAACTTTATGCATAAGTAGTGCAAATAACATCACATGTGAAATAACTGTTGGAATTTGCTTTAAAGAGCATACATGTCTAAGTTAACTCTCAAATAGGGTATTCTTATTTCAGGTTTATGGTTTGTGGTTCATTCTCTTGTATTGGATCTTTAGTTATTCCAACGATGAAATGATTTTATGACATTAAAAGTTTTGTGACCAGTATGTGTACGAAACTTTGCTTTGCATGTAGTCTGGTTCCAGGCCAATGATCAGCTCAAATCTGATGTATATCCATTTTTGTTTAATAATACTTTCCTGCTTTTTTTTACTAATGTATGCACAACTTAAGTGTATTATTTTCTAATTTTCTTTCTATCGTTTCATTTTTCTCTAGGTTGGAGTACGAACAAAATAGGGATATGGAAACACGAATCAAAGACCTTGAATCTTCTATAAGTGCACTACAAAATGACTTAGAGTTGATTGAGAAGAGGGAGGCTGATGCCAAGTCGGCGGCAGAGAAAGCTATTCGGGAGATTGAAGAATTGAAAGATGAAGTAAACGGTAAGGCCTTGTAGAATTTGTTTTTACCGTAAATTTTTATAGAAGAAACAATTTTTGTTGTTGTTGGAGATAACTCCATTAGAGCCTAGAGGGCACTAGCTAGGCCAATAATAAAAAATCTTCAAATTCTGTACATGACACGGGCCATCAGCAGTTCAAAGGCCAATCCTATCCAAAGAGCTCCTTAAACGAATCTCGTATTCTTAACTTTCCCCAGTTACTATTATGTTTATAAACTTAGGTGTTTCTCATACTCAGTACTGTTATAGCTATGAACCCACATATTTTTCCTGAAGCTCCTACGGCTGTTTTATCTCCTACTTTGATATAATAATAAAAAATAACCCTAGGATGTAGGCTTATGTCTCGATTGTTTTGTGTGTTCTTTACGCGTGGCTATATTATCTTCACACATGTTTCTAGGTGAAACAAATATTTATAGCTTACAAAGTCTAACATGTCTTTTTCTTTAATCTTCAACTGTTTGAAGAATGGAAGTCCAAGTCCGAAGAGTGTGAGAAGGAAATCCAGGACTGGAAAAAACGGGCTTCTACTGCTACAACAAGTATTTCAAAACTTAACCGTCAAATTAATTCAAAGGTTAGTATCATCTCAAAGAAAATTGTACTTTTTTTGACGACTTTCAGTACCCATCAGTGTTCCTTGCGTTAACAGGAAACCCAGATTGAGCAACTAATATCAAGGAAGCAGGAGATTGTAGATAAATGTGAATTTGAACGTATTGATCTTCCCATCATTCCAGACCCAATGGAGACTGAAACTTCGATACCTGGCCCAGCTTTTGATTTCAGCCAGTTGAACAGGACATATTTACAGGGCAAGAGAGCTTCTGAGCGCGAAAAACTTGAGATGGAATTCAAGCAAAAGATTGATTCCATGATATCAGAAATTGAAAGAACAGCACCCAATCTCAAAGCCTTGGATCAGTACGAGGCTCTAAAAGAGAAGGAGAGAGTTGTATCTGAAGAGTTCGAAGCCGCAAGGAAAGAAGAGAAAGAGAAAGCTGATCTGTTTAATTCAGTTAAGCAGAAGAGGTAAGAATTTGTGTGTTGCAAAAGACTCTTTAACCAAAAAATTCTGGTTTTTTACTCTATTAAGATTTTCGGATGCAGGCTTTATGATCAGCAAAAATATGACAGTTACATGTCTTAAAGAATAAATTAAGAAAAGGATTACCTTGCTACATGAAGAACGTTCTTTTGCCATATTCTCATCTTTCTGCATGCACATATTTCTATTTTCTTTGGATGAATTGAACTTACGTCTGGACCTGGAAGTTGTGTTTTGACTGCTAACATAAGCCAATTTTGATAAAACAGGTACGAGTTATTCATGGATGCTTTCAAGCATATATCGGAGAACATCAATAAAATATACAAGCAACTTACAATGAGTAGCACACACCCATTAGGCGGGACAGCGTATCTGAACTTGGAAAATGAGGACGATCCTTATTTACATGGCATCAAGTATTCTGCTATGCCGCCAACAAAGCGCTACCGTGAAATGGACCAACTATCTGGTGGTGAAAAAACTGTGGCTGCACTTGCTTTACTCTTTTCAATCCACAGGTTTGTCCTGTACTTTAATTTTTTGCTAGGCTATGTTTGGAACAAGGACTTTGCTATTGATAAAAAATGGAAATTGAAGGAAAATGATCAGGAAAAACTAAAATTCTCTTTTGCGTCTGAAATTCAAGAAACCTTGGAGTTATAGAATGCAATTCTTAGTATTACAACTTACACTTTCTCCACATGTGGGATTTTTCTTGGATGTTTATTTTACACGAATTTCTAAGAAAAATGAAATCCAGATTTTATTTAGAAGATACACACGTTTGTGTCGACCAGGTCCTTAACTTTTTGTTTTCACCTCTACGGGTGCTTTACAGTTATAGGCCATCTCCGTTCTTTATATTGGACGAAGTTGATGCAGCACTCGACAACTTGAATGTATCAAAGGTTGCCGGATTTATCCGTTCAAAGTCATGCGATGGAGCAAGGTCTACCCAGGACTCCGATGGAAGCACGGGTTTTCAGAGCATCGTCATCTCTCTGAAAGACAGTTTCTACGACAAGGCCGAGGCTTTGGTTGGTGTTTACAGGGATTCTGAAAGGGGGTGAGCGGATTTCTTTATCTTCTCCATTTATTATTGTTGGTAACTGGCTCTCTTCATCTATGATTTGGTCTTACACTTCTTTTCTAGTAAGGTTTCTCGTTTGGTTCTTGAAATTTGAAGTACCCGTATTTTTGTTTTGCAGCTGCTCAAGAACGCTGACATTCGACCTGACAAAATATCGAGAGTCGTAGTTGTTTCCGTTTCTTCTGAGGTAGTTGATATTTCTTCTGAGGTAGTTGATATTTTATCTCATCCACTTGTAGGTACTTTTAGAGTTTAGTCACTCTTATGCATGTACTGTAAATATGATCTGCGTAGCAGTTTGCTACCCCTAACAAGGAGGACGAATTTAGGAACTAAAAATCATAAAATCTGTGAATTTTTTAGCCATGCCTTTTCCCCCCCTTCTAATAGTATCTTCTTGCTGAATTGCGCTAGTATTAAATTCATCACCTCAGTTAATCGAGCGAAAGGTCAAAAGTATGTCTTGCAAATAATTAAAATCGGTCATTTGCGGTGGAGGATGGGCGGTAAGCCTTAACCTTCACCAAAATGAGGTCCGCAGTCTTGAATTTGTTGGAAAGTAAATATTCGCATTTATCTAGGTAGTATAAACTTTTCGTTTATTGACATAATCCGGTTAAAATTAACTTTTCGTTTTGGTTAAAATTAACCAATTATTTAATAGCTAATCACGGGATAACTTGGGTTAACAGAATAAGTTTTACTTGGTGATCGCGGTTAAAATTAACTGTTCATGTTTCATGATTTGTTTTGTTGATACTTTTTATTTGCTTAGCTTTAACTTTTTTTTTTTCTAATTGAATTTGTTAATACTTTTGTTTTCCCATAATGGTTTAAAGCCATCTATTTCTAATTAATTTATTTACAGTGCTCGTTACCTTTAAGTTAATTACTGATATTTTTTGAAAGTGGAAGGTTTTCAAAATGAGCATAAAAAATCAACATCTTATGAATTTCCCTTCAAAATAATTTCGCCTCAATATTTCCTTGCAGCACAGTTATAAAAGAAATAATTCTTTTACGGATTTAGTGCATTGGAAGATGAATGTGCTGAATATTTTTGGTCGATATTATTGTAAAAATGATACTGTTATTTTATTTTGCGACTAGAGAAGAATGAGAATATTCTAAGTACGAAGAGTATTGAGGAAATGGCTATATGATCTGCATCGTTTTCGTTAAATTGAAATGATTACAATTGTAACATAGTTTAGATTGGCCGTATAGAGTTTGTTAGAGAATAGCCACGTGTATGTAGCTTGTAGGTTAAGTCTCTACCAATAGATAAAAGAGAAATTGTCCGAAGTACTATATTTGGTTTGAGAAAATTTTTTAGTTGGACTTAATAATCACTAAAATATCAAAATTAGATCTCTTATGTGTACATCTATATCAAATTAGACTTTTGACCCATTTTTGGACACATATACCCTTCAAATGCCTTTTAAAATTTCATTTTTTGAAATGAAATAGAATCCGATGAAATCGGATGAATTCCGATACTATTTGAATTTTTTTTAAGATGGCATCCGATAGTTTCAGATGAAATCCGATGAGTTTTTAAACATATTTAATTTTGATAGAATTCGATGAAATCGGATGAATTCTGATGATATTTAAATTTTTTTAAAAGATGGAATCTGATAGTTTCATATGAAATCCGATGAGTTTTTAAACATGTTTTAATTTTGATAAATTCTGATAAAATCGGATAAATTCCGATGCTATTTGAATTTTTTTTAAAGATGGAATCCGATAGTTTCTGATGAAATCCGATGAATTTTTATACATGTTTTAATTTTGATAAAATTCGATGAAATCGGATGAATTCCGATGCTATTTGAAATTTTTTTAAAGATGGAATCCGATAGTTTCAGATGAAATCCGATGAGTTTTTAAACATATTTTAATTTTGATAGAATCCGATGAAATATGATGAATTTCGATGTTTTTTGGAAAATAAATTTAGAGATGGAATCCGATAGTTTCAAATGAAATTCGATGAGTTTTTAAACATGTTTTAATTTTGATAGAATCCGATGTTTTTGAAAGGAGATATTCGGCAGGAGGGTATTTTGGTCCAAAAAAGGGACAAAAGTCCAATTTTAGATAAATTATACATAGCAAGCCCAATTTTGATATTTTATACCTTATGAAGCTCAATTAAAGAAATTTCTCTTTGGTTTCTCCAAAATACACTAAAATTAATTTTTCCCAAAATATGAGTACAAAAGTCTAAGATACCTCTTAAACAATTTCTTTACATTTTATTTCATATTTTTGTTAATCGGTTACTATTTATTTTATTTTTTTAAATTAAACTTAAAAAATTAAAAACTGCTCCACCCCTAAATAATTTAATTTTTTCTTAATTTTTTTGACCGATAATATAATGTAGGACAATCGTGTTAGTTTTATTTTTTAAGGGGTATTTCATGTTTTCACATTAAATTTACTTATATTTTGAGAAGAAAATATGTTTGGATGGATTTTCGGAAAATCAATAATAAGATGCAGTACTTTGGGCAATTTCTCGTAAATAAATGGCATGTGGATATCTAAATAATTAAAATGATTGGTAAGCTGATTATTAGTTTTGCTTCAATGTCCGTGGAAGGGGCTTGGAATCCTCGTCACCAATCTGGAGGCCGCGATACAGTTGATGGAACCTGATATTGGAAAAGGATTTTGTAAATATGTAAGCAAGTTGACTTTAGTGGGGATATATTGTATTTCAATAGTTTTACTGGTGACCAAGTCTCGATATAGTCAACATCAATTTCAATATATTTGGTAGTTCTGCATGGAAGATCAATTTTGAAGCAAGTTAACTAGCTTCTTAGTGGTGGCACCAAAAGGCTGTAGTAGATGAAGGGAGAGGCACGTGCAGTTCATCCAAGAGAGATTGTAGCCACACTAATTTAGTGAAAGTCTTAACAAGAGCTCGATACTCATATTCAGTACTTGATAGAAACCTTACTTTCTATTTGCATGCAGACAAAGTAACTTGATTATTTATATTCGCATAATCAGTATCACTGAAAGCCTCAGTCACTAGTCCTGATAAAGGTTCGAAAGACGAGCCATAATTAATGGTGTCCTTAACATATCAGAAAACATTTTTGTAGGCCTTCAAGTGAGAATCCCGAGATGACTATAAATACTACATGAGTTTATTCATTGCAAAAGAAACGTCTGGCTGAGTAAGTGTCAGGACTGTAAGCCACCAACTATAGAACTACACACAATAGGTGAGCGTAGCAATTCATTTCCATCATCAACAACCAACGACTTTGAAGAAATTGTCAGCAACCAACGACTTTGAAGAAATTGTCAGCAACCAACGACTTTGAAGAAATTGTCAGCAACCAACGACTTTGAAGAAATTGTCAGCAACCAACGACTTTGAAGAAATTGTCAGCAACCATAGGCATAGTTAGCCTGAGAAACCTTAGAGACCAATTTTTTTCACGAAGTGATTCAAAACCAAGAAAATTGCTTGAGGACCCGAGTGAACCAAGTGACTTGAGGGCAAAGCTATGATTCAGATTAGAAATGACTCGTTAAATATTTGTAAAGTCAGTGCCCGTGATCAAAATGTCATCAACATAGACCAATAAAATAATTGAATTTGCCCATATTTGTTGAGGAACAATAATGTATCATTCATGTTCTTTAGAAGGATAATTGTGCAGTTTATCATACCACATCTTTGGTCTTGTTTCAATCAATAAAGGGCTTTAATGAGCCGACAAACATGGTGAGGTGTGTCATGGTCAATGAAACCATGGGGTTGATGCATGTAGACGATTTTAGTTAACACACTATTTAAAAAGACATTGTTCGCATCAATCTGTTGGACATCCTAACCATGTGAAATTGCAAGAGTCAACATAATCTTCACTATATTCACTATAGGTTGTTTAATATATAATTTGGATGTCTCAAAATAGTCCAAGTCATGGGTTTGTTGAAAAATATTTGTCACTAACCTTGTTTTGAACTTGTTGATTAGACCATTAGGCTTGTATTTTACTCGAAACACCCATCTATTACCATCCACTATAGGCTCATCTGCAGGTTGAGGTGCAAGTTCCCAAGTATGATTCATATGTAAGATATGCAGTCTTCCAAAGCATTTGTCCACTATGGATCAACCAGTTCATACTTTGTGCTTAGAGGCTCAGGGATGTGAACATGAGAAAGGAGTGAGATGTTTGGCAAAACTTTAGGTTTGAAAATGGATACAAGAGTTGTAGTGGTCATTTGCTTATTGGAATAGGAACCTACTATAAAAATAGGCGGAATAGCAGGTAGGGGAATTTATTCAGCGGAGGGTGAGAGTTCAGCTTGAGTTTTGGGACCTGGTGAAGGGACATGGCAATTTGTGGCAAGTGAATGATCTTAGAAATGAGATTTGTTGTTTGAGGGGTTCTGAGGAGATTCGAATTGGCTATAATTGGAAACTGATATAGGTGTGAAATGGTTGTAGTGAGATATGGTTAAGTGAGTTGGGCAAGCAAGTTGTTTGTAAGTGAGTATTTGGTGTTAGGGCAGGTTGACTGAAGGGAAAAATGTTTTCATTGAAACTCACACTTTTGGCCACATAAATTTGACCAGAAGGGTAAAGACATCTATAGCCTTTGTGCAGTCACTGTATTCCACAAATGTGCACGCTTATCCAAAGTCCAATTTGTGAGAATTATAAGGTCTGAGATGAGCGAAGCAAGCACAACCATATACCTTAAGAAATTTTAGTGTCGAAGGTCACTTGAAATACAAGCTCACATGGTGAATTGTAATCCAAGACGGAAGAAGGCAGTATGTTGAGTATGTAAATTACTGTTGAAAAACCATGCCATAAAAATACTAGGTGGCATCTGAATTTTAGCTAAGAGTGTAAGGCCCATTTTCACTATATGTCAATGTTTTCTCTCAGCTCTTTATATGGATGAGTATGTGGACATGGATGCGTAGTCATAATTTCAAGCTGATTCAAAAGAGTTTTGAAAAACAAAATTCACCTCCTCAGTCTAATTGTAAACACTTGAGATAGAATCAAATTGTCTTTCAACATGATCCTTGAACCGTATAAACACTTGTTTGGTCTCACTTTTAACTTTGAGAGGATACAACCATGTGAACCAATTGTAATCATCAAGAAAAGCCACATAGTATCTGAAACCTTCAGGTGTTGCAACTGGAGAAAGCCCTCACAAATGAGCATAAACAATGTCAAGATGAGCTTTAGCATGAAAATTGGATATGTTATAGATTGAATGTTTTGACTTTCCAAGATTGCAATAATTACAGAAAGTTAAGTGATTTGTGTTCAAAGACTTTACACCATATTGTTTCAATACTAGAGATAAAACTTTCTCACAATGATAACCTAGTTTTGTATGCCACAAGTCACATTCCGACTGGGAAGTGGCATTGGAATTTGACACTATTATAAAACTTGATTTATTATAAACACTTTTGTTGATTTTGGAAATTGATGATGAAACTGTGTTGAGCTTCGAGGGATCTAACTTGTACGAATCATCTTTAAGCTCCTCTCTTATACGGACCTGCCTCGATGTCATGTCCTTGATGCAACAACCACTTGAGTCAAATTCAACATAATCATCATTGTCTGTAATTATTCTTGAGACATTGCCTATTTTTTTTAATATTAAGCACATGCAATACATTCTTCAGCAAAATGTTTCTAGGATGAGATTGAAATGAAGCAGTGCCCAAATGTGAGAGGGAGATCTAATGCTCATTATCAACAATCAGTTTCTCTTTGCCTTAGTAGGACTCAGCTAAGCCCAAATTTGACAAATCTGATGTGATGTGACTTGTGGCTCCATTATCAACATACCACGAAAGATCATAAAAAATGCATTAAGTAGCATACATGCAGTTTGAGTTATTAGAGCAAGAGGTTGAAGAGGTGATGCATATCCAGACTACGACTGAAAATTCAGGTCAAATATGAACCAGCAAGCTGAAGCAATATCACTTGTCCTACTGCAGATCTGACACACTGGACGATTTCCTCGATCACCTAGGCCTTTGTTGCATCGACGTGCACACCTTATGAGCTGAATTTGAGATCCACGATCTGTAGATCGACTCTCAACAAAATTTGCAAAGTTGTGAAAACAGTTCAAGATTAAGAGTAGAGTTTTGTTGATCTAGTTTTGTTGCATGACACTAAAGCAAGAACTGAGCCTTGAGAGAGAGACTGAATCAAGCCTAGTTGTGAGTATCGCTACTACTAATTGAACTCAAAGTCAAGTCCACTAAACATATATCATAGCAACTCATCATCATTCACCAATTGACCGATAACAGCTCAATTATCAACAACTATTCTGATTTCATAATGTATTCACTAATACTTAGCAAACCTTTTTTCTTTATTGTTTGTAGTTGGACTATGGGCTAAAGTAGTCTTGACTTTGAGCTCCCGACGAACAGCTGAAGGAAGGGATACCATATATGAAAAGAGTTTTGACATGTTGATACATAGCCAAACATAGATTCTGACACTGAGGACATCAATTATGACAAGATGGTCTTATATGTCCTCATCTAGAGTGAGTACTCAAGATTGGTCTTCACGATGGTGGTGCTATTTCCAATCGCCATTGACAACATCGTACTTGAACTATTTTCATTTTGAAGGAACTGTGGCAGCGCCTTTTTGGTCCCATCAAGAAAGTTTTTCAAGTCGTGAGCGCATATTATTGTAAGGAATTGAAATTTAAATAAACTAAAGTTGTCTCAGTTAAACTTCAACATCGTCGAAATAAGGTGAGCTGAAATGAGAATATTCAAGTAGAGATACTATCGATAATATCAGATCTTTTTTGCCTGGACTAATTATCATTAAAAATTGAAACTATTACAACCATTATCCATATAGTTTAGATTGGATAAAGTTTGTTGGAGAAATCCCACGTGTAGTGGCTTGTACGCTAAGTCTCTACCAATGGATAAATGAAATGTGGACGTTTGAAAAATTAAAATATTGCTGAGTTCGCAATTAGCTATGCTTCACATGAATAAAACGAAGTCGTTACTTATTTACTTTGTTTTGCGTGAAACGCAAATGTGTTATCTATTTATGTAGAACTACTAGCATGCCTAATAATACTTGGTCTCTCGCTTCCCATTCTTCCAATCATAGGGAGCTATAAACTTGGCAATTTAACGGTCGTCATTAAAAGAAATCAGGGAAACCGAGTCAACCCCATTTTCTCAAGGCATTGAAATAAGGAAAAACTCCTTCCTGCCCAAATTTGCCTCCTCCCGTCGTTTCCCTTCTCTCCTACATTGAATCAACAATGGCGGAGAGAAATGGGGAGAGCCACGACGAAAATGAAGATCCTAACGACAGCGAAACCACCTACAGCGAAGAAGAAGAAGAAGAAGAAGACACTGATAACGACTACGAAGCCATCGCCACAGACAACGACGACGATAACCTCACCGCGCCGTACCAAGAAATGAACCGGAAGAAGAAGAAAGCCCTACTGGAATTCCGATGCGTGGTCGAAGACGCGATTCTCGGGAATTTCCTCCTAGGAAAACCAAATAAGTACCTCTCCAAGTCCGAATCCGCGAAGCAGAAGGAGATTCTCAGAGAGGTATCTCTCTGGGGGATTCCTCTATTGCCGAGCAAGAGCCACGACGGCACAGACATCGTTCTTCTCAAGTTCCTCAGAGCCAAAGATTTCAACGTCCACGCCGCGTTTCAGATGCTCCGAAAGGCGCTGACGTGGCGGCGGCGATTCAGAGCCGACGCGATTCTGCAGGAGGAATTCGAAATCGCGGCGGCGACGACGAGCGGCGAGGACAGGGAAGGAAGGCCTCTGTGCTTCAGCTTGTACGGAGGGCTCGGAGAGAGGGATTTGGGGACGAGAGAGAAGCGCGAGGAGTTCTTGAGATGGAAGGTTCAGTGCGTCGAGAGAGGGATCGAGAGGCTCGATTTCAGGGAAGGAGGGGTCAATTCGATGGTTCAGATCACGGATTTGAAGAACTCTCCGGGACCGGTCATGAAGGAGCTTCGTTCCGTTAGCAAGAAGGCTTTGATTCTGCTTCAGGATAACTATCCTGAGCTTCTTCATAAGAACGTAAGCTTTTTCTTTATATAGTTTTCTCTAACATAAGGGTATGTTTGGATTTTGGAATTTCGTTGAAGAGAGAGCAAAATAACTCTCACTCACTACATACATGATACATTCTAGTTTTCAAAAGAAACAAATTTTAAAAAATTGAAAAAATATATTAAATTAAACTAAATCTACTGCCACGTAGTTCTAACTTTTAAGAAGATACAAATTATTAGAACTTTACATATTATAATGAATAATATTATTAAATTAGTTTAATAGTGATAGAAGTTAATAATTATCGAATTTGTACTAAAATAAAATTATTGATGGATTTAATATTATAATAATTTTTTCAAAGTAAAAATTAAGAACACCGGTGCCAAAATTTACTATAATGTCATAATCATTAAATAATGACAACTAAATAATAAATAAAAATAAAAATAATTTATCATTTTCAAATAAGCAAGAAAACAATTTTAATTGGTAGCATTAGAGACGTTCAATGTAATATATTAACATTTTTACACAAAAGAACGTGTAACTTTAAAAGTTACAGAAATAGATTATCGAGATTTAATTTGGACTTAGAATAGCTTTTCAAACACTTCAGTTTCTCTTATGTTTACGTCTCCTTTACTCTTTAACTAGGAAAAATCTAATGATCACATTTAAAATACATATACTTATTAAAAATTTATTGTTTCATTCATATGATTCTAGATTAATCATGGAGTTATATCTTATTTTATTAATACTAGATTATCTCCATCTCTATGATTTTAGTGTTTTCCAATATCCATAAAAGAATTCCTTTTATACCGGGTGAAAATGTATTTGCACAAAATGCAATGCTTAAAATTCTATGAATATGCATCACAAAAAAAAATCCGAAGATAAATATGTCTATTTAAGTCGTAAGAGGTGTTGATAAAGTGTTCCATGTCCTTGAATGATTTTCATGATGGTTTCAAGCTCCACTAGAGTTTTTGTAGTTCCCCAAATATTGCAGCCTTGCAGCGTAGTTTGGAAAAAGAAATGTCTGTTTTTTTTTTAGGAAAAGAAATGTCTGTTTGAAAGTGTTTATATCTTATTTTCAAAACACTCTTCCTCATATGCCTTATTCTCAAATTATATTTTAAAAAGTTTACCATTGGGATTAAAATAGATCTGACAGTTATCCTCTATCCTCTAATTGACCATAGAATTTTTTCCATAAGTCTAATCCGTATATTTGTCATCAATAAAAGGCTCTAATCTTTCTTTTTCAATTTGGTTTATTGAGCAGATTGTGATTAACGTTCCACTATGGTACTACACGATTCACATGTTAAGATCAAGATTCCTAAGCCCAAAAACTAAGAAGATATTTGTGCTTGCGAGGCCAAGAAAAGTGACCAAGACCCTTCTCAAGTGAGATTCTTTACACAGAAAATGTACCTCTATTTTGTTTCATTATATTTTATTTTAATCGAATTTCAACTTAAAACTTCGTAAAAAAAAAAGATTCATAGCCCCGGAAAATCTACCAGTTCAGTATGGCGGCCTCAAAAGAGAGATCGACAATGACTTCACAACTCTAGACAAAGCTTCCGAGCTCAAAGTTAAAGCGAATTCAAGTGTTTGCATCGAATTCCCCATTTCACTGGTATGTCAATTCACTCGCTTAAAAAACTAATTAATTATCAACTGTTAAATTTAAGGGACACATGTTTTTCTTTTCTTCTTGTTACATCATGATTATAATTAAAAACTAAAATAAACAGAATAAAGAGACTACTAATTGGTTATTTGAAAATGAACGTATTAACTGTTATTAAGCACGTGATTTATAGCTTTTAATACGGTAACCTGTGTGTAGGTGGGCTTAACATTATTCTGGGATTTGAGCGTGGTCGGATGGGAAGTTTCGTACAAGGAAGAGTTTATACCAAATGATGAAGCCTCGTACAAGATTCTGATACAAAATCAGAAGAAAATGGGCGAGAATGTAAGAAATTCGTTTTACATTAATGAGCCTGGTAAGATTTTGATAACGATCCACAATTGGAGTTTCAAAACGAAGAGGGTTCTTTATAGATCTAAAGCCAAACCAACTACTGTTCCAATGTATGTATTTCTCAAGAATAAATAGCCATTTCATAATTGTTTTTAAGTTTAACCACACTAACCAACGGTAGATATTTTCTAAGATGATCTTTGGGTGTTTTAGTGTTTTGACAATTCTTTTCTATAATTTTAATTTTAACTGTGCAGTGTACGATAAAACTGTTTTTTTCCTAATTTATAAATTAAAAATATTATTCTAAAGAAACTGAGATGAAGTAGTTCAATGATTTTCTTCGATTGAGAGTACCGCTCGATTATTAATATTAAAACGTAAGATATTCCTAGCTCTCCCATAGTATGCATGACGAATACGTTGTGCCTTAGGAGTTATTTTAGTTAAGTTAATTTTTTTACATCAAAAGTCTAATCAGTAATATTTCTAACTCTCTGTTGGTTAAGTATAATTTAACGTGATTTAATAAGTTTACGAAATAAATTGACCTGAAATAACATCAAGGATCTTTAACTTGTAAAATTACTACTTTATACACCAAGAAATTATTACTCTGCTTTACACATCAATGACTTTTTCTTATTACTACTTTGACAAAATTTCAACTGTGCCCTTATTTTCAAGGTAAATTGGGGGCTCATTAAATTTTATTCTCCAATACACTAACTTATGCAAACTAATTCAAGTCCAAATACTTTAATAGACACATCAAACGTTGGAATTTTTTTTATAATTTTATTACACATGAAAACAAAATTTTATCATAGTATCGCACATAAATTCCAAAATTCCTCTTTTTATTTACCACTAGAGTCGTAAATAAATAAGAAACATCAATGATAACCAGTATAATATTCTTTTTAAAATAACCAGAAAGTTCTAAATAACAATTTTTTTTAATGTGATTATTTTAAGTGCATAAATTTATGCGTGCGGTTGATTGTGCGTCGATGAGAGAAAGGCATGCAAAGCAAATGGCAGATGGGTTGAGAAAGGAAATGAGGTGGAAAGTAGGAATTGGATTGCATGCAGAGTGAAAAGAAAATGGCATAGGAACGACAGTGGTACGTGTATTATAATTAAAACGACACATTACTATTACTAGCCAAATACTTTTTCCTTTCTGGAGACAAATTAATTATTATTATTACTATTCGCTCACTTTAGTTTAGGATAACACAGCCTTTCAAAATAAGGCCATTAGTTATTATAATTCTTAATTTGTTCTCTGGCTAATTATAATTAAAGAGTAGGGTAACAAAACAAGAAGAAAAGAAATGTCTAGGCAGCAAGGGGGGTCGTGGTGTCTTGTCTGTTGAACTTGAGCCTCCTGGCCTGCTCTCTGGAGACCTGGTACGAGGTGGCGATGACGTCCTCGGGAAGGGCCTGGATGTACGACACTCTACCCGCCAACTGGTTGATCTTCGCTCGGTCGTTGGTCTTGAACGAGATCCACTCGAACCCCTCCTCCTCGGCCTGCTTCACAATCGCAAAGTTCTGAGGCACCGTCAAGACCTGCCCTTTGCTTTGCATGCCTTTTTCTCACCAGCACAAACACGCATATCTGCTGAACTATTTCTTCTTTCTAAGGAATATCTTCTTTCTATCACTCTTGTGAAGTTCTGCTCATGTCTTCTTCTCACTCTAAAACAACATACACTACTCACTTGACAAGCGTTTCTTCTTTTCTCCTGTTGTTTGCCTTCATGTTTCATCAACAAAAAAGACGCAACAACAAAGGAAAAAAACACCCCACCGCCTTGGCGTCCAATAAATATAATAATAAAACATTAATTCCTCCTGATGTTTTACTAAATGCAGAGAAGGGATACATAAAATTGTTAAAAATAGCTGAACCATTAAATTCAAGGTATTTATTAAATTGACGCACAAATACCCGTCAGCATGGCATTTAATTTGTATATGTCCTTATTACTCTTCACTGCAAACAAGGGAGAGGACAGAGTTTCGGTCCAGGGGATTTAGCTATGCCTAGGATCGTAATGTTTAACTATATCTCTCTCTTTCACAACATTGACTACATTTTTAATAAAAAATATTACCACGCACAAAGCAATTGTTGTCGCTATTTAGAGGCTAAAATAAAACCAAAACTTTAGGCTTTGTAAATTTTTAAACCAAACTAAAGAAATAAATAAATTTGGGTAAAAATATAAATTTCAACGTAGAGAAAAGTAAGACGTTAACGTTATCACCAGAGAGTTAATATTTTATAAATAGCTTGCACTGTAATATATAATTGTACCTCTTGCCGTTGGCACACTGCATACATTAAATTTTATGTTAGCACATGTTACATATTGCTCTTTATTTACATTCGGGAATGGGATTCAATTCCTATAAACAATATTAAATGAGCCTAGAACACATAGGTATATATATATATATGCCACGATAATAATACATAAAAAAGAAGAAGGAAAGTAGCAATCCCTATAAACAAAACTAAATGAATCTAGGTATGAATGCGATGATATAATATAAAATAAAGAAAAGGGATGTAGAGCCCTAGAAAAGAACAAATATACTCGAGCAGTCACTAAGACAGATGAATACGACAAAGTGTATTCTGAAGCACACAGAGCCACATGCCATCTCATGCAAAACTGAGGTGTTAAGAGAGTAAGTTTGGGGAGGCATGCGAAGCGAAGAATGGCAAGGCAATTTCATATACGTATTTACCCGAAAACCTCTAACGTGTCCTGTGACGGAGTCCGACACAGTCCCTATAAATGCCGACGCCTTCTGTTCGCCACTTCACATCAAAAGTAAGCAACTTCACAGTAAAAGGAAAAAGAAAAAAGAATGGGAAAACTGATCAACTTGGTGTCGCTTTCGCTGTGCTTGGCTGTGCTGATCCAAGGCAGCCTGGCGATCAACACTCGCAGTCGGTCGGAAGAGTCGTACCGAAGGCAGAGCGTGTGCCAACTAAACCGGCTGGAGGCTTTGAAGCCGGACCATGTGATTCAGGCGGAGGCGGGAAAGACTGAGACATGGAACCCCAGCCACGAGCAGTTCCAATGCGCGGGCGTGGCTGTTCTGCGCCGCACCATCGAGCCAAAGGGCCTTCACTTGCCTTCCTACACCACCGCTCCCAAACTCATCTACATCGTTCGCGGGCAGGGCATCCTCGGAGCCGTCTTCCCAGGCTGCGCTGAGACCTTCGAGGAGTCCCAGCAAGGTCAGAGCCGAGCCCGCCCCGACCGCCACCAGAAGGTCGAGCAAGTCAAGGAGGGTGACATCATCGCCCTGCCAGCTGGCGTCGCCTACTGGAGCTACAACAACGGCGACCAGCCCTTCGTCTCCGTCTCTCTCCTCGACACCAGCAACGTCGAGAACCAGCTTGATCAGATTCCCAGGGTGAGTGATCTTGATCCTGCTCTCTTCCTTTGCCACGCAGACTAATCAATAACTTGATCGCAGACATTCTACCTTGCCGGAAACCCAGAAGAGGAATTCAGGCAGCAGCAGAGCCCGATTCGCCGCGAGACCGAGCAGTTCTCGGAGAACAAGAACAACCTGTTCAGAGGGTTCAACTCTCGGTTCTTGGAGGAGGCGTTCAACGTGGACGCGGAGCTGGTGAGGAGGCTGCAAGGGCAGAACGACAACAGGAACAACATCGTGAGAGTGAAGGGCGAGCTGGAGTTGGTGTCTCCGATGACGAGCAGAGGGATGGAGGAAGAGAGGGAGCACAGGCCGAGGTACGAGAACGGTGTGGAGGAGACGTTCTGCGCGATGAGCATCAGGAAGAACATCGGGAAGGCGTCGAAGGCCGACTTCTTCACCCCTCAGGCGGGGCGCGTCAACTCCGTCAACAGCTTCAACCTCCCCATCCTGCGCCACCTCAGGCTCAGCGCCGAGAAGGGCAACCTCTACAGCGTAGGACCTAGCTAGTAACAATCAATCGCAATAATGTTCATATGCCTGATGTTGGGTTGGGAATAACATCGCAGAACGGGATCTTCACGCCGCACTGGAACCTCAACTCGCACAGCATCATGTACGTGATCAGGGGACGGGCGAGGATCCAGGTGGTGGACCACATGGGCCGCAGCTTCTTCGACGGAGAGCTCTCGCAGGGGCAGCTGCTCACCGTGCCGCAGAACCACGCCATAGTCAAGCAGGCCGCCAGCGAGGGCTTCGAGTGGGTCTCCTTCAAGACCAACGACAACGCCAAAATCAGCCCTCTCGCAGGCCGCACCTCAGTCATCCGCGCCCTTCCCGAGGCCGTCCTCATGAACTCCTTCCGCATCTCCAGGGAGCAGGCCAAGCAGCTCAAATACAACCGCGACCAAACCTTCCTCCTTCCCTCTTCCTCCTCCACCCAGGAGGACAGAAGGGCGGTTGCGTAAATGTGGACACACCAGTTTTATCATGTAGAGTTTCTTAGTTTCAATAAATAATAAGAACGCCTTTTCTCGGCTCTGTTCCTAATGCTGTCTTCTATATCACCTTTACTATATGCATAAGAAGAGCTTCCTCTACGTACTCTCCTTTTTTAGACTTGTCAAGTTCGTCTCTAAGGCATCGCTTGGTACCAAATTATCAAGTTCGCCTCTAATAAATTATGAGCAATCAACTCTCTTCAATTGCTCAACATTCTCCATAGGCTAGGATAGTCCCATTGATTGCGTAAAATGCATCTGTCATTAAAAATCACTCACAACAGTGAACATACTCCCATCATTTCTCCAGTTATTAAAACTTTGAACTAGACATTTTTATAGAAAACATTTCCCTCGTTTTATTTGCCTCTCAGATGGAATGGCATGAAACATAATATAAGCTTGCTCAAAAGCCTAAATCGAGCGAAAACCTTGATGTGCGACATTTTCTGCTGAAATTTTGTTGCTACACAAAATTAAACTGAGACCATGAGAAGAATATTAATAGATAATAAAAACAATATCACGTTTATCGAACACATCAACTGATTGGACATTATTCATTGATTTTACGAGAGGAATCAGGAACTTCCGAACCAGAGAGAGAGAGAGAACGCCTCAGAGTCACCTCTGTCTCGAGGACAACGCCTCGTAGCCCCGACGAAGCAGCAAAACATACAGATTGCGTCTCAGCCCCATAACTCCATTGTGCCTTCATTTGATTGGACCGTCGTTTAGATGGCCCCTCACTGCCCCAACCCATGCTCACCCATAGTCTCGTTCTGCGAGTAAGATCTGGTGAAACTGGGCAGCGAGATTGTCCATCTGGTCGTGCGGAAGGAAAGCGAGGCCACGTGTGAACATTGGGCTAGTGAGTTGCCTCAAACAAGGGTCCAATCAAAGGCAGGCGCAATTGAGTTCTGGGGCTCTGTTTCTTCTCATTATTCTTCGGCGAGAAGAAATGTGCTTGTTTAGGGTTTAAGGTTATCAGTTATTTGTGTAGTTCACATTTGCCCGGCCACGCTTTTATTTATATACTATTTTGCTTTTTTTTTTTTAATTAAAAAGGCAACATTTTTGTTATTGCAATTACTTAAAAAAAAATTATAATAGAGCCAAATTTAAATATTGAAATTTCGAAAAGTTTCATAAAATATCTTATTTTAATTATATATTGATTTGTAAGAAAGGATAACTGTAAATGAATTTAACCCAAGATTTTCTTTTAAACATGTATTGATAAATATAAATATTACACTTAATATACTTTTAATAGGATTTAGTGTATATTTTTTACTTTTTTTTTATCCTGATATGCACTGAAAAATAATATGAAAAAGAGCAGAAGAAAATAAGGCACTACGCACGGATGCTTTGACGTGTTTTATATTTTTTTGGATACACAATAATATATAAGTATATATGTATATATCTCCACAAGTCAACAAATTTTGTACGGCACAATAAACAAATACCACAAACCTAATCAGTTCGTACACTCTGATAAAGTATTTTTGCTTCAGTCTAAATATTTTTTTCTGTTATAAAATCATCTTAATATATCATATAAAAACTTTTTACAACTATTTATTTCTAACCTAGAAAAATAAATTTCGTGTTCTTCATTTGTCACTCTCAAAATTCCTTATTCTATTCTTTTTTTTCTTTCTACAATTCTTTTTAATTTAATACTGAAACCAAGTTGGCGATAAAAAAAACAATCTATTTGATTTATTTAAATGGCAATTAGTGTTCGTTGTTTAGTTTTCGTACTCTAGCATGATCCAGCAGTTTGATTTATCAACTATTTATATATAACTTAGTTTCGTACTTATGTATTTCCAGAGTTATAAAGACTATTCATGACACTAATATATCATGTTTTTGGATAAATTACATATATAAATATATCTTTTATATATATATATATATATATATATATTTGTACATACTAAGCATCCGTGAAAATGTATGTTATCTTTTGTTGGACGTAAAATCTAACTAAATAAACAATTTCATACATTTTTTGGGTACTGTACTGAAAATCCCATTGATATATGATAGGGTAACATCTTCAGCAAGTTTTGGGTGCAGTCCTATATAGGCCCATCGTTTTCTTTTATGTTTTGTTCAATTTTTACATCTTCAACAACCAGTCTATATTGTTAGAATCGATCTAAGATTTAACAATTAATTATCATATCATATATGCGGAATTTAAAATATTAATTTTAAGATGTGTAAAACAATTTTACTACATAGACCAAGTGCATTAACATGTTATATTTAAAACACATAATAAAATTGAAAGAGGTTAATACATTTTTCTTGTCGCTTGATCTTTGAGATCTTTCTTGGATGATGATCATTTTCCTAGCCTCACTCCTTCTCGTCTTTTGATTATCGAGCAACCACAAGAAATTCTATCACAAGAATCTTCGAGTGTTTATAGAGTTTAGTGAGTGAACACTATGAAACACTATCAATCAATAACGAATCTTAAATCAAGAGCTAATACTCTAAATTAAGTGAGGATCTAAGTACCTAAATAAAAGAGTATATGAGAGTGTAGAGAGAGAGAGAGGATCGGCCAAGGGAACAACAAGAATGTGTTTGTGTGTTTGTGAGATGGTTGGTTTATTTATAGGAAAAAGAAATAACCGAAAAGAGTAGTTACCTCTTTCCATTACTTTCCCATTCTCTAAATATTACAAATCAAATATAACAATTTCTCTATCCTCTTAAATCAAACTTGGCCAAGTATGATGATCTCCAAAACCTAATTTTGGTCGAGCATCATACACAATTGATTCCATATCAATTTGTTTCCTCTTTTTTCTTTGGTAAGTATCAATATACAATAATGCACAAAATAATAAGAGATATTTATCTCTCTCTTTGACTTTATTATAGCCGAATAAGTCTTCCTTCATTGATGTATTTTGGTCGAGTATATGCTTGTGTGTACACACTGATTTACTTCATAATTTGTTCACAACAAAATAAGAAAATGTCTTTATATTATTGCTCATACAATAACATGCCAAAATTTAATTCATTAACCTTAAAAAACAATTTTTCAGCCGAGTAACATTAATTCAATTTGTGGAAAAATTCATAATCTTATTTTGACATTTTTACGTAAATCGTCCTTAAGTACGAAATTACATTTTAGACTATTTTCGGAAAATACGTTTAGTTCAACGATTGAACTTACTTTGACTTACATTATAGTTTAACAAACTCTACACTAATAGCTTATGATAGTGACCTCAAGGATCCAAATGAACAAAGCTTTAACTTCGACTCTTGGACTCAAAGTTCACAAACTTTTCCAAGTCTAGTTTAATGTCAACTGACTCCACTAAAGAGTTGACACTGAAAATCTCTCGTTTTAAATGAATATATTTTCTACTAAAAAATCTACTTATTTGTGATGAGTGGATCCACTGAATATTATCGAATGATTACTCTTCGTGAATATCATCAACTAAATGAGATTTTCAAAATTCTCATTTTACCCTTCTATTTATTATTTCATCAACTCCTTTAATACTTGTGAATAAGTTGAAAACAATATATTGACGAAGAGTTAACAAGTTACAACGTTTCATTCAAAAGAATTCTTTATTCTATATTGACACCGTCCGGTACATTTATTCACAATACAAATAATAAAGGATGAGGTGATTAGTACAAGATACACTAATACCATTTATAAGAGGTGTCAGCTAGGGCAACACTAATACTTAATAATTACATTAAATGATAATTGCTATGAAGGTTCCTTTGCGACCGGTTTCAACAATTTTGCCTCGTTAGCACTTGCCAACTCAACATCCATATCGTTGCCAAGTGTGATTGTGAGAGTAGCTACGGTACTGGCCCATTACTTCTCAATCACATGTATCGAGCTCATTTTCAGTCGTTTCTTCTTTTATTGCGTTGTTTACCTTCATGTTTCATCAACAAACAAGACAAAACAAGAACGCACCACTTGGCGTCCTACAAAGATAATAATAATACCATAAATACACCTAATGTTTTATTATATAGAGAAGTGATACATAAAATTGCACAGGAATCGATTAAATTCATGTGATTTATAATATTGAGCACAAATGCCTATTTGTAGTGCATTTAATTTGTCTCTTTAATCTCACTGGTCATATCGAGCCTATATATGAAAGGAA
Source organism: Urtica urens (assembly GCA_958296335.1). Taxonomy (NCBI): domain Eukaryota; kingdom Viridiplantae; phylum Streptophyta; class Magnoliopsida; order Rosales; family Urticaceae; genus Urtica; species Urtica urens. The sequence goes on along the minus strand of OY282521.1, from coordinate 17,250,239 downwards.
ATATTATCCAAACGATCATCATGAGTATTCTTAGGAGCTATTGTTAGCGATGAAATACTTCCCAGACTTGACAAGGTTTGCAACATTTTCCGCAAGAACTCTCTTCAGTGTTTTTTGCTTCACGTGCTTTTTCTGGTTCAACCTAACTTTTACTAGTCGTAGTTACAAGATAATATTTTATGAGAAATTGCTAAATACCATTTTTTATTATTGGTTTTCCCAAAATACGTTAACATGTTTTTTTTTTCTAAAATCAAGTAAATTTCACATGAAGATACGAAATGCCCTTTTAAAAAGATAAATTTAACACAAATATCCATTCTATTACTGGTAAAAAAAATAATAATAAAAAAAAATTTTGAGTTGCAACAGTCGGTTAAATTGTTGCCCTACATTTTTTTTTTAATTTTTTGAACGTAACCGGTTAAATTGACTATAAATTGAAAGAGTGTTGAAATTTAAGAAAATTTTATTTTCAACGACATTTCATTTTCTGTTCTTGTAGATTGAAAAAAAACAATTTTAGTGAATTATGAGAAAATCAACGACAAATGATGATAATTTGGACAATTCATCTATTTTTATTTGATTTTATGTTTTTTTATACAAATGTTGAGTTAATCGCACATATTATATATCGCTCTTCATATACATTAAAAATGGGATTCAGTTCCTACTCCATAAACCTAATAGAACAAACAATATTAAGTGAGTTTAGACCAGCTAAGTATTTTATTCTCCAATGCACCATTTGTACAATATGTAACTGTGACATACAAGTTTTCGCAAATTAATTAAAGTCCACGTCCATCAATAAAATTACATTAGCTAATTAGTTTACTGAAGAAATAAAGTTGCGTCAGTAACACTTGAAATTCTATCTTAATGCTAACAGAGTTTAGACTAATTAGGTTCACGGGAGAATTTCTTTTGAAAGTCTAATACGTGATACCAATGAATAAAAGCAGATCAATTTGCTACAACTCGTTCATTAATTTAGAGATAACGTGTACTACAATAAAGAGTAAAAACCATTTAACATGACAATAAGAAGAGATCAAAAATACATTAGGGGTAATATATGTTAAAAATACAATAAGGATGTACATGCATGCTTCGAGAACAATCCAAGGATCATTAGAGACTCCATCAGTTTCGTTGTTTGGCATACTTAAAGAACGTATGTGTCTCCATATCGCTCTTAATTTGTATCCATTCGAATATAAATAAGAATAATAATAAATGGAGCTAGAGCACAGAGGGTATGAAACGCTACAACTATTAAAAAAAAAAGAGAGAGAGAGCAGATAAACAGAGGGAGATTAATACGAAGAGGTGTATGAAAATTCTGATGCATACAAGCTGAGGTGTTAGATACTATGGTTAGTAAATAAATTATTAAATCGCAAAAGCGCAGGTTGCCATGAAATAAATAAATGAAATAACAGAAAAAAAACTGCCCTACAAATGAAAAACTATACTCGAGCAAGGTGACAGATATATTGACAAAGTGTACGCAGAAGTCTGAAGCACACAGAGCCACATGCCATCTCATGCAAAACTGAGGTGTTAAGAGAGTAAGTTTGGGGAGGCATGCGAAGCGAAGAATGGCAAGGCAATTTCATATACGTATTTACCCGAAAACCTCTAACGTGTCCTGTGACGGAGTCCGACACAGTCCCTATAAATGCCGACGCCTTCTGTTCGCCACTTCACATCAAAAGTAAGCAACTTCACAGTAAAAGGAAAAAGAAAAAAGAATGGGAAAACTGATCAACTTGGTGTCGCTTTCGCTGTGCTTGGCTGTGCTGATCCAAGGCAGCCTGGCGATCAACACTCGCAGTCGGTCGGAAGAGTCGTACCGAAGGCAGAGCGTGTGCCAACTAAACCGGCTGGAGGCTTTGAAGCCGGACCATGTGATTCAGGCGGAGGCGGGAAAGACTGAGACATGGAACCCCAGCCACGAGCAGTTCCAATGCGCGGGCGTGGCTGTTCTGCGCCGCACCATCGAGCCAAAGGGCCTTCACTTGCCTTCCTACACCACCGCTCCCAAACTCATCTACATCGTTCGCGGGCAGGGCATCCTCGGAGCCGTCTTCCCAGGCTGCGCTGAGACCTTCGAGGAGTCCCAGCAAGGTCAGAGCCGAGCCCGCCCCGACCGCCACCAGAAGGTCGAGCAAGTCAAGGAGGGTGACATCATCGCCCTGCCAGCTGGCGTCGCCTACTGGAGCTACAACAACGGCGACCAGCCCTTCGTCTCCGTCTCTCTCCTCGACACCAGCAACGTCGAGAACCAGCTTGATCAGATTCCCAGGGTGAGTGATCTTGATCCTGCTCTCTTCCTTTGCCACGCAGACTAATCAATAACTTGATCGCAGACATTCTACCTTGCCGGAAACCCAGAAGAGGAATTCAGGCAGCAGCAGAGCCCGATTCGCCGCGAGACCGAGCAGTTCTCGGAGAACAAGAACAACCTGTTCAGAGGGTTCAACTCTCGGTTCTTGGAGGAGGCGTTCAACGTGGACGCGGAGCTGGTGAGGAGGCTGCAAGGGCAGAACGACAACAGGAACAACATCGTGAGAGTGAAGGGCGAGCTGGAGTTGGTGTCTCCGATGACGAGCAGAGGGATGGAGGAAGAGAGGGAGCACAGGCCGAGGTACGAGAACGGTGTGGAGGAGACGTTCTGCGCGATGAGCATCAGGAAGAACATCGGGAAGGCGTCGAAGGCCGACTTCTTCACCCCTCAGGCGGGGCGCGTCAACTCCGTCAACAGCTTCAACCTCCCCATCCTGCGCCACCTCAGGCTCAGCGCCGAGAAGGGCAACCTCTACAGCGTAGGACCTAGCTAGTAACAATCAATCGCAATAATGTTCATATGCCTGATGTTGGGTTGGGAATAACATCGCAGAACGGGATCTTCACGCCGCACTGGAACCTCAACTCGCACAGCATCATGTACGTGATCAGGGGACGGGCGAGGATCCAGGTGGTGGACCACATGGGCCGCAGCTTCTTCGACGGAGAGCTCTCGCAGGGGCAGCTGCTCACCGTGCCGCAGAACCACGCCATAGTCAAGCAGGCCGCCAGCGAGGGCTTCGAGTGGGTCTCCTTCAAGACCAACGACAACGCCAAAATCAGCCCTCTCGCAGGCCGCACCTCAGTCATCCGCGCCCTTCCCGAGGCCGTCCTCATGAACTCCTTCCGCATCTCCAGGGAGCAGGCCAAGCAGCTCAAATACAACCGCGACCAAACCTTCCTCCTTCCCTCTTCCTCCTCCAGGTCGGAGTCCTACGAGGGGATTATCAGGGAAGTTGTGTAGCTATGACGGCCTTTATCATAGATGCAGCCCCTATTCCGTCGGGGGTGTTGGCTAATTAGAGTGCTCTTTTTTTAGTAGAGTGAATAATAAATAGGGACATGCGTTGGCTGTTCTAAGTTTTAATCTTAGTTTGTGTAAGAAGTTCTGAATCAATACTCAATAAACAATGAACGAGCTAGCTCTTTTTCACCTGATTACCATTTTCCTTGGTATATGATCACTGCATTTGTTTTCCATGATGTGAAATCTTGCTTTGAGTAACCCCAAAGGACGACTTATAAATCACCCCCTTTCCTTTCCCTCTAGACACAACAATTGGGGCCAGTGGAGTAGTATCCCAATCAATAATACAGGGACTCGTATATTTTATTCGGATATAAACCAGACACCACGGTTATATAAAATGGTATCTAAATGAAACAAATACATCTTGAAACAAATATGGTTAATCCCTAAAGAAGGCATCTAAATTCTCATATACAAATGATATTTACACGCACACAAAAAATGATACGCAAATTGCATAAACAGACCTGTGTACCTTGCCATCAAGACCTCAGCTTCCCAATACATCTTGCAAAGAGAACGGTTGATCTGCATAAGCGAATCCATTCAGCAATTCCTCGAATATCTGGTCATCTTCTTCAACTTCTTCATCTTTCTCACCACAGATCGTATCACCTTCGCTACCCTGTTCAGCCTCCTCCGGAGCGTGGCCTTCGAGGATCGCCACGTGGCTAAACAGTTTCTCCTTGGAGGAGAATCCGGTCCCGCACGAGCACCGGAACATCAACCGCGGGGCAGCAAGGCAAGTCTTCAAATGGCTCCGCAAGTCCACCAGAAGCGCGAAGCTTCTGTTCTCGCAGCGATGGCAAGAGTAAGCCCTCGGACAATGGCTCCTCTTGAAGTGGTTCCTCGCCAAGACCGCCGACCTCAGCGGATGAAACTTACTGTGAGCCTTGTTCCGGTTACAGCCCGGGCTAGGGCACGAGAACCACACGGTTCTCCTCTCCGAGCCTAGCGGTGGTCCGGCGAGAGCCTCGTTCGTCTTGAACCGGTCACCGTGGGCTCTCATGTGCATTCGGAGATTTGCGTCGCGCTTAAATCCCTTCCCGCAGATCTCGCAGGCGTGAACTCGCTGGGCGAGCAGTTCGTCGGCGTCGAGCTCCATGATCTCCTCGGTTCGAACTTCAGTTGTGGCGCGATTCGAGGCGTTTCGCGATGGAGCGATGGTGGCGGATTGGAGGATCGCTGTTCCGCTGCGGATGATTTGGTTCACGGCGGCCGAGATTTCGTTGGAAGCGAACTCGTCGATGCTTTCGTGGTTGGTCGGAGCGTTGAGTATGGTCGAGTGGGAGAGGAATCTGGAGAGAGAGTCTAGTCGAGATTGGACGGTGAGGAGGTTGGTCATCGGAGAGGAATCGCCTGTATACGATGACATCTCTATTACGACGAGCACGTTTGATTTGCTGTGCTGTTTTGAAACTTGAAAGATGAATAAAGGACGAGCTCAGACCTCGGTCTCACCTTGTTCTGTTAATTTGTTAGGTTTTACCGATCAACTCTCAACAGCGGTTTCGTGGTGTAGTTGGTTATCACGTCAGTCTAACACACTGAAGGTCTCCGGTTCGAACCCGGGCGAAGCCATGTCTATGTCGTGTTTTGTGTTTGCCTCAGTCTAATCTATTAGCTTACTTTTCGCTATCTTTATTTTTCTCTTTTGGGTTAGCTCTATAATCATTACAAAAACCATATATCATATATATAGCGATATGTTTACCATATAAATACATCATGTTTTTTTTGTATACATACTTATTGTTTTATATAAGGTGTGTCATACTTACAAAACCTTTGACAATAACGGAAACATTCATATTGACTTCCGAAAATAAATTAAGTACATAATTAACAAACATAGAAAATGTTTATTAATAGTGAGAAACCAAATTAATTATGTTCAATAGGCCTCACAACGTATTTAATGGCAATTAGCAAGTCCAATTGCCTCACTTTCAACCGACGACTTGACAACGCCTATTATCGAAGCTCAAGGACGAAGTCAAAACGCACCAGCAGACGAAATACCAGGTCATCGAAAAACACGTAAAAGAAACGGACAATGCCAGGAGATCAAAGCAGATCGAACGTGGCCATCATTTGCTTACGAACTAGTCAAACATCGAGACAAACAAAGTTGCGAAAAGAGCAAAAAATAACGATAAAGACGAAAAGTGCAAGTCGGATGAACTGAATTATGTTATTTAGCACACCTCGGTTAAACGAATTGAAAGCCTAGAAACAAACTAGAGTAGCTTAGCCTAGGTCGGACTCCCGACATCAATAGGCATCGTCGGAAATACAAACAAACTGGGGCACCAACGCCCCGAAACAAGCAAAACAGGAAGAGGCATCACGGCCCCCCTCACCTCCTTCACCATCACGAACCTCTTCTTCTTCTCCTTCTCGATCCTCTCCGCCGTCGTCCTCTCCCTTGCTCGCGTCTTCATCTACCTCCGTCTCCGAGGCCTTGACATCTTCCAGGACCTCGTCCTCAGCTCGGGCAACCTCGGGGGCAGCAAGCGCGGTGGGGTCACCGGCGAGGGCGGCAGCAACTGCGGGAGGAACGGAGACCGGGGGGGCACCATGCGCATGACCACCTGGGAGAGGAAACCCAACACGCTAAAACCTTTGGAGACACCACCGACAAGAACGAGCTTGCAAAAGCATCCGAAATAGTTCGAACACTCACCTCGGGACATGCTGGAGGCCGCTTGCTTCTTGAGCTGGGCCCCCAGCTTGGTAATCGTCTCGTCCCGGCGGTCAATCTTCTTCTGGAGCTTCTCCGACGCCTTCTTCACGGCGAGACGAGAAGCAGTGATCACCTTGTTCTTGGCCTCCTGAAGCTCGGACGAGGTGGTCACCGGGTCAGCTCGGACCTTTGAGAGGTTCTCCCGCATAATCGCCACTTGGGAAGCCTCAGCTCGCAGGCCCGAGGCCTCCTCGTACAGGGTCCCAAAACGTTGGCGCTCCTCGTACAGTTGGCCTCGGAGGGCAGACTCGGACTGGCAGAGGTGCTCCAACGTCAAGTCAAGTTGACACCGTACAGATCGTCATCGGCTTTCTTCAGCCGGGTCCCCAGTCCAAGCAGCTCTTTCCCCTTCTCGGTCAGACTGGCCTCCAGCTCCTTCATACGGTCCTCGGACCCCGACGCAGCGGCCCCGGACAGCTCGTAACGGAGACCCACGAGGTCCTTCTCATACGCCAAAACTATTTTGTTCAGGTACGTCAGGAACTGCAGCGAGGTAAAGTCAACACATATGTCACCATGTCGGCAACCTATAGAAAGGGTTAAGAGAACTTACCCGGACGCAGGGCTGCGCCATCCGCTCGTAGTCTTTCCCACGGAAGAGCTCCATCACGTCGAGAGGGCGTCCGAGGTGGACCGAGCTGGCCACGTACCTCGCCGAGGCCCGCGCCGAGTCGACCAGCAACTTCTCGGCGGAGAACCTAATGAAAGCAAATTTCATTCACCCGCCAAAATATATCTGATCTCAAATAGATTAATTATTTATTTTTTAGAAAATAGAAATTATTATTCTAGAAAAATGAAAGACCGAATTAGAAATTGAATAATGTCATTGACCATCAACATGCTAAGTCCACAAAGTGACACTCAGCAAACGACACCGTTTATGCACTTCAATGCTAAAACGATCTCAAAGGAGATAAAAACAACAGTATGTCGAAAAACAACAGTATGTTGAAAAACGACAGTATGTTGAAAAACGACGACATGCTATAAAACGACATGCTGATCACTCGAAGTACCAAATGGGCCTTAGGCCTAAGGCCCACCACTGTTTTAACTCATAAAATCCATTCCTTTCAACCAAGATCCAGACCTTGTTCAAACGGGTTGATTTCTCTCCGAAATCCACTCTTCCCGAGCTATTCTTACGGAATGAATTGTCAAGCAATACGTGGTCAGCAATACCGTGGTGAAACGAGCAGGAGGCACGGAGAAAAAGTTAGTCAAGATAGACGTTGTTAGAAACAAGGAAAAGAGACGTTGTAATCATCCTTTAAATACATCACGTATAGAATAGAGGGGGAGGGGGGACGAAAAATCACTTTGTAATCACTCGAGATTATACTTGTATTCACCTTACAATCAATTAAAACTCTTTATTTTCTTCGCATTGTTACTGTTCTTAAACATTCTTACTCATTCAAATTGGATTCGTATAAGGAATTTGAGCTCGTTCATCTTTTGTCTCATAATCGAAATAACTATACTTCGTGACAGTTGGTCGTGCTTATTCACACAACATTTACCATATAAATACATCATGTTTTTTTTGTACATGCTTATTGTTTTATATAATGTTTTATATAAGACGTGTCATACTTACAAAATCTTTGACAATAACGGAAACATTCATATTGACTTCTGAAAATAAATTAAGTACATAATTACAAACATAGAAAATGTTTATTAATTGTGAGAAACCAAATTAATCCGGTTCAATAGGCCTACAACGTATTTAATGGCAATCAGCAAGTCTAATTGCCCCACTTTCAGCCGACGACTTGACAACGCCTATTACCGAAGCTCAAGGACGAAGTCAAAACGCACCAGCAGACGAAATATCAGGTCATCGAAAAACACGTAAAAGAAACGGACAATGCCAGGCGACCAAAGCAGATCGAACGTGGTCATCCTTTGCACGTGTATTCTGATGATCAACGCCAACTGGCAACAACGAAATATAAATAAGACGATATTTAGCTTGTTTAGACTTACTTTTTTATTATTATTATACTTATCAATTCGCTATTATATTTAAAAGACCATCAAATTTTTCAAATCCGTCTTTATTTTATTATCGTCATAATTCGTTCTTTGTCCTCAAGTCTATTTTGAAATTGATTTTTTTTTATCTTGTCTCTAACTAACAGAATTCAAAGATCTTGTTCAAATCATATATTTTATCTTATTTTATCAACTCAAATCAAATTGTTGAGCAAAAAAAATTGCATCAACAAAAGGTACATTATTTTCTTTAAAAAAGAATGTTCGTATTCTATTTTAATAAATAAAAATCTTAAGTTATATTTATAAAATATTAAAATCAATTGAAAATAGAACCTATAATAAATTATATGAAAATTTGAATCGTAACCTTAATCCAAACAATCAACTCACCTCAATTCATTCAATCTCTAGTTAAATCTTAATAATATTTATTTTTTTCTAAAAAAATAATATCGAAGAAAAAACATTACTTTTCCATCTTTAAATTTTACGAAGTATTATTATCTTACTTTATTTTAAAAAAAATTTCATTTACAATAAACGCAATGGTCGGTGTAAAATTTATCATAATAATAGAATATACTTTTAAAAAAAATTATTATCTAAGTTAATTATTATATGATGTATAAAATTTCGCATGTAAAAGCTTAATGACATTTTTTATATTTACATGTGCTGAAAAAAGTTGTGTAGTAGGGATCAATGAGAGGAATACATTTCGCCAATTGAGGAGTGGCTAGTGAACCCAAAAACTTTAATAGTAATTCTACTCATTCTCGTTGTCGTCGTACCGTTTCATTTTCAAACTATTCTTGGTGATTCCATTCACAGTCTCAACCAAGGATTAAAATTGCGCGCGTCGGTAACATGCCGATGACTCGAAAATACGGAAATTGCGGTGGCCGATGGAAATTGCGACGGAAAAAATGTGGAAATTTGAAAAAAAAATTGCGGGAGAAATTGCGGTGGCCGACGGAAATTGCGGTAATTTACGGAAATTGCGACGGAAATAATGTTGCGAAATAATAAATATGAAATATAAAAAACATACATATAAGCAAGGATTAAAATGTCATGAAATTCATAAAACATACATAAGTAATCTTCAAATTCAAGCACACACAAGTTTTAGACATATTTCAAGTTCATACAAACATTAAATAGTTCGAAATTAAAAATACTCAATAATAACTCGAGTGACGATGTGGTTGATGGAATCCCCCGGTTCGTGCTTGTAAGTTGCAGTAGTCCAACCACGTCATTGAAAACAAAATCTTAAATCACACAAACATCTACAAACTTTTAAATGTTGATTTTAACTAAACAAACACAATTTCACACAACTTAATCAGATTACATAACTCCGAATTTCCAAAAAAAATTGAAAAAAATTATATGTTAACCACATCGTCATTACAAACATTTTTCATTTAACAAACTTTTGCTAAAAAATTAGTAACCTAACCAAATCTACAATATTCTCTGTGACGGACACGAATCCGTGGAAAAAACGTGGACACATCGCCGAAATTACCGTAATACCGGCGAAATATTGTTGAATTTGTACAGGTAGTGTCGAAATTAGTTGGGCACGGTGGAAATTTCGTCGTCTTAAACCTTCTCCCTGAAAAACGACATCTACCGACACGTCGTTTTCGAAATTTCGTCGCAATTTCCACGAAATTTCGACGACAAAAATCTCCGAAACGCACAAAGGCAATAATTTTGCCGGTTTCCCCCAAATTCCGAAATTTCGCCGACATTTCCTCGAAATATCCCGAAATTTTAAACCTATTATGTTAGATTGTGCTTGTGGTCGTATTAGAGTGGAAAACACTTTACTAGTATCAAATTTTTCATAAAAACTTCGAAATAAGTCACAATCAAATCGAGTTTTGTAGTTGGAGAAACTTTTAATTGGGATTTAGAGTTTTGTTATGATATTTTGTAAAAAAAAAACTTTTCAATAAAGTGGGAAATGATCTTATTTATGGGTCAACTTTGACCCATTTAAAAAATTAATTAAAAATAAAGTTATAGAGATCCAAGAGATAATAAGAGAATTTTTCTTTTCTCTCTTTAAAAATTCCTTAATTTCACACTCTATTTTCTCACAGTCGTCGTCCCTTTGGATCAGCTCTTCCTCTTGAGTTCCGGACGTCGCTCACGCGACCAAGACCCGTGGGGAGGGGAGCGTTGCCCACCACCGACCTTCAAGCCGCCTCTGCCCTGCTCGTGCCGCCGCCGCTCATGCCATCGTTCGTGCGTCCGAAACTCCTTCGCCGAAGATCTACTCCATTGCACGCTCCAGAGGCCTTATAGCGACGTGATCTCCAGCTTCGACGGGCCGACAAATTGTCTGTCAGTGGTTTGGTCCGGTGGTTCTCGATGACGGTGTTCGCTGCTCGGATCGTGGTGTTGGCCCGGTGTTCTCGACGACGATGTCGCCGCTCAGATCGTGGTGCGTCGGACGAAGTTTCGCCGCCATAGATCTGGTTCCCATTCTGGTAACACGAGCGATGTCGCGTACGTTCTTCTCGGGAATAGTGAGGCAGGTTGACTATAAGTAAGGCGGGTGAATATTTTAGTTCTTAGTTTAATTTCATTTTGATGTCGTTAATTTAGTTGTTTCAGTAGATTTGACTTAGTTGTTGGGTTAGTAAATTGTTCGTTTTCATTTTGAAAGTATTCAGTGAGTATTTGGTGGGAGTGAGAGATAGACTTTTGAAAAAAGAAGGGAAAAATATGATTTTTGTCTAGCCTCTGGGGATCTTAGTGCCCGTTTTTCGAGTTGGCAACGCTCGGTGCCCGCTTTAGGATATGCAGAAGATCTCTGTTGAAAGAGCTCGATTGTGTTCTTGTTAGACTATGTTTTTAGTTGCAATGAACACATCGCATCTTTCGTTCCGATTTTATTGTCTTCTACTTCTCATTAGTATATCAGACTTGTTCTTTTATTTATGAGGTTCCGGCCTTTATTCGAGTTGGTTGTAAGGGTTTGCCGTGGTGTCTGAATGCAATTAAACTAAGTACTAAAAAATCCACCCGCCTTACTAAAGAAATCAATTTCTAAATAGACTTGAGGACAAAGAACAAATTATGACAATAATAAAATAAAGACGGATTTGAAAAGTCTGATGGTCTTTTAAATATAATAGCGAATTGATAAGTATAATAATTAAAAAAAAAAGTAAGTCTAAACAAGCTAAATATCGTCTTATTTATATTTTGTTGTTGCCAGTTGGCGTTGATCGTCAGACTACACGTGCAAAGGATGACCACGTTCGATCTCCTGGCATTGTCCGTTTCTTTTACGTGTTTTTCGATGACCTGGTATTTCGTCTGCTGGTGCGTTTTGACTTCGTCCTTGAGCTTCGATAATAGGCGTTGTCAAGTCGTCGGTTGAAAGTGAGGCAATTGGACTTGCTAATTGCCATTAAATACGTTGTGAGGCCTATTGAACATAATTAATTTGGTTTCTCACTATTAATAAACATTTTCTATGTTTGTTAATTATGTACTTAATTTATTTTCGGAAGTCAATATGAATGTTTCCGTTATTGTCAAAGGTTTTGTAAGTATGACACACCTTATATAAAACAATAAGTATGTATACAAAAAAAACATGATGTATTTATATGGTAAACATATCGCTATATATATGATATATGGTTTTTGTAATGATTATAGAGCTAACCCAAAAGAGAAAAATAAAGATAGCGAAAAGTAAGCTAATAGATTAGACTGAGGCAAACACAAAACACGACATAGACATGGCTTCGCCCGGGTTCGAACCGGAGACCTTCAGTGTGTTAGACTGACGTGATAACCAACTACACCACGAAACCGCTGTTGAGAGTTGATCGGTAAAACCTAACAAATTAACAGAACAAGGTGAGACCGAGGTCTGAGCTCGTCCTTTATTCATCTTTCAAGTTTCAAAACAGCACAGCAAATCAAACGTGCTCGTCGTAATAGAGATGTCATCGTATACAGGCGATTCCTCTCCGATGACCAACCTCCTCACCGTCCAATCTCGACTAGACTCTCTCTCCAGATTCCTCTCCCACTCGACCATACTCAACGCTCCGACCAACCACGAAAGCATCGACGAGTTCGCTTCCAACGAAATCTCGGCCGCCGTGAACCAAATCATCCGCAGCGGAACAGCGATCCTCCAATCCGCCACCATCGCTCCATCGCGAAACGCCTCGAATCGCGCCACAACTGAAGTTCGAACCGAGGAGATCATGGAGCTCGACGCCGACGAACTGCTCGCCCAGCGAGTTCACGCCTGCGAGATCTGCGGGAAGGGATTTAAGCGCGACGCAAATCTCCGAATGCACATGAGAGCCCACGGTGACCGGTTCAAGACGAACGAGGCTCTCGCCGGACCACCGCTAGGCTCGGAGAGGAGAACCGTGTGGTTCTCGTGCCCTAGCCCGGGCTGTAACCGGAACAAGGCTCACAGTAAGTTTCATCCGCTGAGGTCGGCGGTCTTGGCGAGGAACCACTTCAAGAGGAGCCATTGTCCGAGGGCTTACTCTTGCCATCGCTGCGAGAACAGAAGCTTCGCGCTTCTGGTGGACTTGCGGAGCCATTTGAAGACTTGCCTTGCTGCCCCGCGGTTGATGTTCCGGTGCTCGTGCGGGACCGGATTCTCCTCCAAGGAGAAACTGTTTAGCCACGTGGCGATCCTCGAAGGCCACGCTCCGGAGGAGGCTGAACAGGGTAGCGAAGGTGATACGATCTGTGGTGAGAAAGATGAAGAAGTTGAAGAAGATGACCAGATATTCGAGGAATTGCTGAATGGATTCGCTTATGCAGATCAACCGTTCTCTTTGCAAGATGTATTGGGAAGCTGAGGTCTTGATGGCAAGGTACACAGGTCTGTTTATGCAATTTGCGTATCATTTTTTGTGTGCGTGTAAATATCATTTGTATATGAGAATTTAGATGCCTTCTTTAGGGATTAACCATATTTGTTTCAAGATGTATTTGTTTCATTTAGATACCATTTTATATAACCGTGGTGTCTGGTTTATATCCGAATAAAATATACGAGTCCCTGTATTATTGATTGGGATACTACTCCACTGGCCCCAATTGTTGTGTCTAGAGGGAAAGGAAAGGGGGTGATTTATAAGTCGTCCTTTGGGGTTACTCAAAGCAAGATTTCACATCATGGAAAACAAATGCAGTGATCATATACCAAGGAAAATGGTAATCAGGTGAAAAAGAGCTAGCTCGTTCATTGTTTATTGAGTATTGATTCAGAACTTCTTACACAAACTAAGATTAAAACTTAGAACAGCCAACGCATGTCCCTATTTATTATTCACTCTACTAAAAAAAGAGCACTCTAATTAGCCAACACCCCCGACGGAATAGGGGCTGCATCTATGATAAAGGCCGTCATAGCTACACAACTTCCCTGATAATCCCCTCGTAGGACTCCGACCTGGAGGAGGAAGAGGGAAGGAGGAAGGTTTGGTCGCGGTTGTATTTGAGCTGCTTGGCCTGCTCCCTGGAGATGCGGAAGGAGTTCATGAGGACGGCCTCGGGAAGGGCGCGGATGACTGAGGTGCGGCCTGCGAGAGGGCTGATTTTGGCGTTGTCGTTGGTCTTGAAGGAGACCCACTCGAAGCCCTCGCTGGCGGCCTGCTTGACTATGGCGTGGTTCTGCGGCACGGTGAGCAGCTGCCCCTGCGAGAGCTCTCCGTCGAAGAAGCTGCGGCCCATGTGGTCCACCACCTGGATCCTCGCCCGTCCCCTGATCACGTACATGATGCTGTGCGAGTTGAGGTTCCAGTGCGGCGTGAAGATCCCGTTCTGCGATGTTATTCCCAACCCAACATCAGGCATATGAACATTATTGCGATTGATTGTTACTAGCTAGGTCCTACGCTGTAGAGGTTGCCCTTCTCGGCGCTGAGCCTGAGGTGGCGCAGGATGGGGAGGTTGAAGCTGTTGACGGAGTTGACGCGCCCCGCCTGAGGGGTGAAGAAGTCGGCCTTCGACGCCTTCCCGATGTTCTTCCTGATGCTCATCGCGCAGAACGTCTCCTCCACACCGTTCTCGTACCTCGGCCTGTGCTCCCTCTCTTCCTCCATCCCTCTGCTCGTCATCGGAGACACCAACTCCAGCTCGCCCTTCACTCTCACGATGTTGTTCCTGTTGTCGTTCTGCCCTTGCAGCCTCCTCACCAGCTCCGCGTCCACGTTGAACGCCTCCTCCAAGAACCGAGAGTTGAACCCTCTGAACAGGTTGTTCTTGTTCTCCGAGAACTGCTCGGTCTCGCGGCGAATCGGGCTCTGCTGCTGCCTGAATTCCTCTTCTGGGTTTCCGGCAAGGTAGAATGTCTGCGATCAAGTTATTGATTAGTCTGCGTGGCAAAGGAAGAGAGCAGGATCAAGATCACTCACCCTGGGAATCTGATCAAGCTGGTTCTCGACGTTGCTGGTGTCGAGGAGAGAGACGGAGACGAAGGGCTGGTCGCCGTTGTTGTAGCTCCAGTAGGCGACGCCAGCTGGCAGGGCGATGATGTCACCCTCCTTGACTTGCTCGACCTTCTGGTGGCGGTCGGGGCGGGCTCGGCTCTGACCTTGCTGGGACTCCTCGAAGGTCTCAGCGCAGCCTGGGAAGACGGCTCCGAGGATGCCCTGCCCGCGAACGATGTAGATGAGTTTGGGAGCGGTGGTGTAGGAAGGCAAGTGAAGGCCCTTTGGCTCGATGGTGCGGCGCAGAACAGCCACGCCCGCGCATTGGAACTGCTCGTGGCTGGGGTTCCATGTCTCAGTCTTTCCCGCCTCCGCCTGAATCACATGGTCCGGCTTCAAAGCCTCCAGCCGGTTTAGTTGGCACACGCTCTGCCTTCGGTACGACTCTTCCGACCGACTGCGAGTGTTGATCGCCAGGCTGCCTTGGATCAGCACAGCCAAGCACAGCGAAAGCGACACCAAGTTGATCAGTTTTCCCATTCTTTTTTCTTTTTCCTTTTACTGTGAAGTTGCTTACTTTTGATGTGAAGTGGCGAACAGAAGGCGTCGGCATTTATAGGGACTGTGTCGGACTCCGTCACAGGACACGTTAGAGGTTTTCGGGTAAATACGTATATGAAATTGCCTTGCCATTCTTCGCTTCGCATGCCTCCCCAAACTTACTCTCTTAACACCTCAGTTTTGCATGAGATGGCATGTGGCTCTGTGTGCTTCAGACTTCTGCGTACACTTTGTCAATATATCTGTCACCTTGCTCGAGTATAGTTTTTCATTTGTAGGGCAGTTTTTTTTCTGTTATTTCATTTATTTATTTCATGGCAACCTGCGCTTTTGCGATTTAATAATTTATTTACTAACCATAGTATCTAACACCTCAGCTTGTATGCATCAGAATTTTCATACACCTCTTCGTATTAATCTCCCTCTGTTTATCTGCTCTCTCTCTCTTTTTTTTTTAATAGTTGTAGCGTTTCATACCCTCTGTGCTCTAGCTCCATTTATTATTATTCTTATTTATATTCGAATGGATACAAATTAAGAGCGATATGGAGACACATACGTTCTTTAAGTATGCCAAACAACGAAACTGATGGAGTCTCTAATGATCCTTGGATTGTTCTCGAAGCATGCATGTACATCCTTATTGTATTTTTAACATATATTACCCCTAATGTATTTTTGATCTCTTCTTATTGTCATGTTAAATGGTTTTTACTCTTTATTGTAGTACACGTTATCTCTAAATTAATGAACGAGTTGTAGCAAATTGATCTGCTTTTATTCATTGGTATCACGTATTAGACTTTCAAAAGAAATTCTCCCGTGAACCTAATTAGTCTAAACTCTGTTAGCATTAAGATAGAATTTCAAGTGTTACTGACGCAACTTTATTTCTTCAGTAAACTAATTAGCTAATGTAATTTTATTGATGGACGTGGACTTTAATTAATTTGCGAAAACTTGTATGTCACAGTTACATATTGTACAAATGGTGCATTGGAGAATAAAATACTTAGCTGGTCTAAACTCACTTAATATTGTTTGTTCTATTAGGTTTATGGAGTAGGAACTGAATCCCATTTTTAATGTATATGAAGAGCGATATATAATATGTGCGATTAACTCAACATTTGTATAAAAAAACATAAAATCAAATAAAAATAGATGAATTGTCCAAATTATCATCATTTGTCGTTGATTTTCTCATAATTCACTAAAATTGTTTTTTTTCAATCTACAAGAACAGAAAATGAAATGTCGTTGAAAATAAAATTTTCTTAAATTTCAACACTCTTTCAATTTATAGTCAATTTAACCGGTTACGTTCAAAAAATTAAAAAAAAAATGTAGGGCAACAATTTAACCGACTGTTGCAACTCAAAAATTTTTTTTATTATTATTTTTTTTACCAGTAATAGAATGGATATTTGTGTTAAATTTATCTTTTTAAAAGGGCATTTCGTATCTTCATGTGAAATTTACTTGATTTTAGAAAAAAAAAACATGTTAACGTATTTTGGGAAAACCAATAATAAAAAATGGTATTTAGCAATTTCTCATAAAATATTATCTTGTAACTACGACTAGTAAAAGTTAGGTTGAACCAGAAAAAGCACGTGAAGCAAAAAACACTGAAGAGAGTTCTTGCGGAAAATGTTGCAAACCTTGTCAAGTCTGGGAAGTATTTCATCGCTAACAATAGCTCCTAAGAATACTCATGATGATCGTTTGGATAATATTTCCTTTCATATATAGGCTCGATATGACCAGTGAGATTAAAGAGACAAATTAAATGCACTACAAATAGGCATTTGTGCTCAATATTATAAATCACATGAATTTAATCGATTCCTGTGCAATTTTATGTATCACTTCTCTATATAATAAAACATTAGGTGTATTTATGGTATTATTATTATCTTTGTAGGACGCCAAGTGGTGCGTTCTTGTTTTGTCTTGTTTGTTGATGAAACATGAAGGTAAACAACGCAATAAAAGAAGAAACGACTGAAAATGAGCTCGATACATGTGATTGAGAAGTAATGGGCCAGTACCGTAGCTACTCTCACAATCACACTTGGCAACGATATGGATGTTGAGTTGGCAAGTGCTAACGAGGCAAAATTGTTGAAACCGGTCGCAAAGGAACCTTCATAGCAATTATCATTTAATGTAATTATTAAGTATTAGTGTTGCCCTAGCTGACACCTCTTATAAATGGTATTAGTGTATCTTGTACTAATCACCTCATCCTTTATTATTTGTATTGTGAATAAATGTACCGGACGGTGTCAATATAGAATAAAGAATTCTTTTGAATGAAACGTTGTAACTTGTTAACTCTTCGTCAATATATTGTTTTCAACTTATTCACAAGTATTAAAGGAGTTGATGAAATAATAAATAGAAGGGTAAAATGAGAATTTTGAAAATCTCATTTAGTTGATGATATTCACGAAGAGTAATCATTCGATAATATTCAGTGGATCCACTCATCACAAATAAGTAGATTTTTTAGTAGAAAATATATTCATTTAAAACGAGAGATTTTCAGTGTCAACTCTTTAGTGGAGTCAGTTGACATTAAACTAGACTTGGAAAAGTTTGTGAGCTTTGAGTCCAAGAGTCGAAGTTAAAGCTTTGTTCATTTGGATCCTTGAGGTCACTATCATAAGCTATTAGTGTAGAGTTTGTTAAACTATAATGTAAGTCAAAGTAAGTTCAATCGTTGAACTAAACGTATTTTCCGAAAATAGTCTAAAATGTAATTTCGTACTTAAGGACGATTTACGTAAAAATGTCAAAATAAGATTATGAATTTTTCCACAAATTGAATTAATGTTACTCGGCTGAAAAATTGTTTTTTAAGGTTAATGAATTAAATTTTGGCATGTTATTGTATGAGCAATAATATAAAGACATTTTCTTATTTTGTTGTGAACAAATTATGAAGTAAATCAGTGTGTACACACAAGCATATACTCGACCAAAATACATCAATGAAGGAAGACTTATTCGGCTATAATAAAGTTAAAGAGAGAGATAAATATCTCTTATTATTTTGAGCATTATTGTATATTGATACTTACCAAAGAAAAAAGAGGAAACAAATTGATATGGAATCAATTGTGTATGATGATCGACCAAAATTAGGTTTTGGAGATCATCATACTTGGCCAAGTTTGATTTAAGAGGATAGAGAAATTGTTATATTTGATTTGTAATATTTAGAGAATGGGAAAGTAATGGAAAGAGGTAACTACTCTTTTCGGTTATTTCTTTTTCCTATAAATAAACCAACCCTCTCACAAACACACAAACACATTCTTGTTGTTCCCTTGGCCGATCCTCTCTCTCTCTCTACACTCTCATATACTCTTTTATTTAGGTACTTAGATCCTCACTTAATTTAGAGTATTAGCTCTTGATTTAAGATTCGTTATTGATTGATAGTGTTTCATAGTGTTCACTCACTAAACTCTATAAACACTCGAAGATTCTTGTGATAGAATTTCTTGTGGTTGCTCGATAATCAAAAGACGAGAAGGAGTGAGGCGAGGCAAATGATCATCATCCAAGAAGGATCTCAAAGATCAAGCGACAAGAAAAATGTATTAACCTCTTTTCAATTTTATTATGTGTTTTAAATATAACATGTTCATGCACTTGGTCTATGTAGTAAAATTGTTTTACACATCTTAAAATTAATATTTTAAATTCCGCATATATAATATGATAATTAATTGTTAAATCTTAGATCGATTCTAACAATATAGACTGGTTGTTGAAGATGTAAAAATTGAACAAAACATAAAAGAAAACGATGGGCCTATATAGGACTGCACCCAAAACTTGCTGAAGATGTTACCCTATCATATATCAATGGGATTTTCAGTACGGTACCCAAAAAATGTATGAAATTGTTTATTTAGTTAGATTTTACGTCCAACAAAAGATAACATACATTTTCACGGATGCTTAGTATGTACAAATATATATATATATATATATATATATATATAAAAGATATATTTATATATGTAATTTATCCAAAAACATGATATATTAGTGTCACGAATAGTCTTTATAACTCTGGAAATACATAAGTACGAAACTAAGTTATATATAAATAGTTGATAAATCAAACTGCTGGATCATGCTAGAGTACGAAAACTAAACAACGAACACTAATTGCCATTTAAATAAATCAAATAGATTGTTTTTTTTATCGCCAACTTGGTTTCAGTATTAAATTAAAAAGAATTGTAGAAAGAAAAAAAAGAATAGAATAAAGAATTTTGAGAGTGACAAATGAAGAACACGAAATTTATTTTTCTAGGTTAGAAATAAATAGTTGTAAAAAGTTTTTATATGATATATTAAGATGATTTTATAACAGAAAAAAATATTTAGACTGAAGCAAAAATACTTTATCAGAGTGTACGAACTGATTAGGTTTGTGGTATTTGTTTATTGTGCCGTACAAAATTTGTTGACTTGTGGAGATATATACATATATACTTATATATTATTGTGTATCCAAAAAAATATAAAACACGTCAAAGCATCCGTGCGTAGTGCCTTATTTTCTTCTGCTCTTTTTCATATTATTTTTCAGTGCATATCAGGATAAAAAAAAAGTAAAAAATATACACTAAATCCTATTAAAAGTATATTAAGTGTAATATTTATATTTATCAATACATGTTTAAAAGAAAATCTTGGGTTAAATTCATTTACAGTTATCCTTTCTTACAAATCAATATATAATTAAAATAAGATATTTTATGAAACTTTTCGAAATTTCAATATTTAAATTTGGCTCTATTATAATTTTTTTTTAAGTAATTGCAATAACAAAAATGTTGCCTTTTTAATTAAAAAAAAAAAGCAAAATAGTATATAAATAAAAGCGTGGCCGGGCAAATGTGAACTACACAAATAACTGATAACCTTAAACCCTAAACAAGCACATTTCTTCTCGCCGAAGAATAATGAGAAGAAACAGAGCCCCAGAACTCAATTGCGCCTGCCTTTGATTGGACCCTTGTTTGAGGCAACTCACTAGCCCAATGTTCACACGTGGCCTCGCTTTCCTTCCGCACGACCAGATGGACAATCTCGCTGCCCAGTTTCACCAGATCTTACTCGCAGAACGAGACTATGGGTGAGCATGGGTTGGGGCAGTGAGGGGCCATCTAAACGACGGTCCAATCAAATGAAGGCACAATGGAGTTATGGGGCTGAGACGCAATCTGTATGTTTTGCTGCTTCGTCGGGGCTACGAGGCGTTGTCCTCGAGACAGAGGTGACTCTGAGGCGTTCTCTCTCTCTCTCTGGTTCGGAAGTTCCTGATTCCTCTCGTAAAATCAATGAATAATGTCCAATCAGTTGATGTGTTCGATAAACGTGATATTGTTTTTATTATCTATTAATATTCTTCTCATGGTCTCAGTTTAATTTTGTGTAGCAACAAAATTTCAGCAGAAAATGTCGCACATCAAGGTTTTCGCTCGATTTAGGCTTTTGAGCAAGCTTATATTATGTTTCATGCCATTCCATCTGAGAGGCAAATAAAACGAGGGAAATGTTTTCTATAAAAATGTCTAGTTCAAAGTTTTAATAACTGGAGAAATGATGGGAGTATGTTCACTGTTGTGAGTGATTTTTAATGACAGATGCATTTTACGCAATCAATGGGACTATCCTAGCCTATGGAGAATGTTGAGCAATTGAAGAGAGTTGATTGCTCATAATTTATTAGAGGCGAACTTGATAATTTGGTACCAAGCGATGCCTTAGAGACGAACTTGACAAGTCTAAAAAAGGAGAGTACGTAGAGGAAGCTCTTCTTATGCATATAGTAAAGGTGATATAGAAGACAGCATTAGGAACAGAGCCGAGAAAAGGCGTTCTTATTATTTATTGAAACTAAGAAACTCTACATGATAAAACTGGTGTGTCCACATTTACGCAACCGCCCTTCTGTCCTCCTGGGTGGAGGAGGAAGAGGGAAGGAGGAAGGTTTGGTCGCGGTTGTATTTGAGCTGCTTGGCCTGCTCCCTGGAGATGCGGAAGGAGTTCATGAGGACGGCCTCGGGAAGGGCGCGGATGACTGAGGTGCGGCCTGCGAGAGGGCTGATTTTGGCGTTGTCGTTGGTCTTGAAGGAGACCCACTCGAAGCCCTCGCTGGCGGCCTGCTTGACTATGGCGTGGTTCTGCGGCACGGTGAGCAGCTGCCCCTGCGAGAGCTCTCCGTCGAAGAAGCTGCGGCCCATGTGGTCCACCACCTGGATCCTCGCCCGTCCCCTGATCACGTACATGATGCTGTGCGAGTTGAGGTTCCAGTGCGGCGTGAAGATCCCGTTCTGCGATGTTATTCCCAACCCAACATCAGGCATATGAACATTATTGCGATTGATTGTTACTAGCTAGGTCCTACGCTGTAGAGGTTGCCCTTCTCGGCGCTGAGCCTGAGGTGGCGCAGGATGGGGAGGTTGAAGCTGTTGACGGAGTTGACGCGCCCCGCCTGAGGGGTGAAGAAGTCGGCCTTCGACGCCTTCCCGATGTTCTTCCTGATGCTCATCGCGCAGAACGTCTCCTCCACACCGTTCTCGTACCTCGGCCTGTGCTCCCTCTCTTCCTCCATCCCTCTGCTCGTCATCGGAGACACCAACTCCAGCTCGCCCTTCACTCTCACGATGTTGTTCCTGTTGTCGTTCTGCCCTTGCAGCCTCCTCACCAGCTCCGCGTCCACGTTGAACGCCTCCTCCAAGAACCGAGAGTTGAACCCTCTGAACAGGTTGTTCTTGTTCTCCGAGAACTGCTCGGTCTCGCGGCGAATCGGGCTCTGCTGCTGCCTGAATTCCTCTTCTGGGTTTCCGGCAAGGTAGAATGTCTGCGATCAAGTTATTGATTAGTCTGCGTGGCAAAGGAAGAGAGCAGGATCAAGATCACTCACCCTGGGAATCTGATCAAGCTGGTTCTCGACGTTGCTGGTGTCGAGGAGAGAGACGGAGACGAAGGGCTGGTCGCCGTTGTTGTAGCTCCAGTAGGCGACGCCAGCTGGCAGGGCGATGATGTCACCCTCCTTGACTTGCTCGACCTTCTGGTGGCGGTCGGGGCGGGCTCGGCTCTGACCTTGCTGGGACTCCTCGAAGGTCTCAGCGCAGCCTGGGAAGACGGCTCCGAGGATGCCCTGCCCGCGAACGATGTAGATGAGTTTGGGAGCGGTGGTGTAGGAAGGCAAGTGAAGGCCCTTTGGCTCGATGGTGCGGCGCAGAACAGCCACGCCCGCGCATTGGAACTGCTCGTGGCTGGGGTTCCATGTCTCAGTCTTTCCCGCCTCCGCCTGAATCACATGGTCCGGCTTCAAAGCCTCCAGCCGGTTTAGTTGGCACACGCTCTGCCTTCGGTACGACTCTTCCGACCGACTGCGAGTGTTGATCGCCAGGCTGCCTTGGATCAGCACAGCCAAGCACAGCGAAAGCGACACCAAGTTGATCAGTTTTCCCATTCTTTTTTCTTTTTCCTTTTACTGTGAAGTTGCTTACTTTTGATGTGAAGTGGCGAACAGAAGGCGTCGGCATTTATAGGGACTGTGTCGGACTCCGTCACAGGACACGTTAGAGGTTTTCGGGTAAATACGTATATGAAATTGCCTTGCCATTCTTCGCTTCGCATGCCTCCCCAAACTTACTCTCTTAACACCTCAGTTTTGCATGAGATGGCATGTGGCTCTGTGTGCTTCAGAATACACTTTGTCGTATTCATCTGTCTTAGTGACTGCTCGAGTATATTTGTTCTTTTCTAGGGCTCTACATCCCTTTTCTTTATTTTATATTATATCATCGCATTCATACCTAGATTCATTTAGTTTTGTTTATAGGGATTGCTACTTTCCTTCTTCTTTTTTATGTATTATTATCGTGGCATATATATATATATACCTATGTGTTCTAGGCTCATTTAATATTGTTTATAGGAATTGAATCCCATTCCCGAATGTAAATAAAGAGCAATATGTAACATGTGCTAACATAAAATTTAATGTATGCAGTGTGCCAACGGCAAGAGGTACAATTATATATTACAGTGCAAGCTATTTATAAAATATTAACTCTCTGGTGATAACGTTAACGTCTTACTTTTCTCTACGTTGAAATTTATATTTTTACCCAAATTTATTTATTTCTTTAGTTTGGTTTAAAAATTTACAAAGCCTAAAGTTTTGGTTTTATTTTAGCCTCTAAATAGCGACAACAATTGCTTTGTGCGTGGTAATATTTTTTATTAAAAATGTAGTCAATGTTGTGAAAGAGAGAGATATAGTTAAACATTACGATCCTAGGCATAGCTAAATCCCCTGGACCGAAACTCTGTCCTCTCCCTTGTTTGCAGTGAAGAGTAATAAGGACATATACAAATTAAATGCCATGCTGACGGGTATTTGTGCGTCAATTTAATAAATACCTTGAATTTAATGGTTCAGCTATTTTTAACAATTTTATGTATCCCTTCTCTGCATTTAGTAAAACATCAGGAGGAATTAATGTTTTATTATTATATTTATTGGACGCCAAGGCGGTGGGGTGTTTTTTTCCTTTGTTGTTGCGTCTTTTTTGTTGATGAAACATGAAGGCAAACAACAGGAGAAAAGAAGAAACGCTTGTCAAGTGAGTAGTGTATGTTGTTTTAGAGTGAGAAGAAGACATGAGCAGAACTTCACAAGAGTGATAGAAAGAAGATATTCCTTAGAAAGAAGAAATAGTTCAGCAGATATGCGTGTTTGTGCTGGTGAGAAAAAGGCATGCAAAGCAAAGGGCAGGTCTTGACGGTGCCTCAGAACTTTGCGATTGTGAAGCAGGCCGAGGAGGAGGGGTTCGAGTGGATCTCGTTCAAGACCAACGACCGAGCGAAGATCAACCAGTTGGCGGGTAGAGTGTCGTACATCCAGGCCCTTCCCGAGGACGTCATCGCCACCTCGTACCAGGTCTCCAGAGAGCAGGCCAGGAGGCTCAAGTTCAACAGACAAGACACCACGACCCCCCTTGCTGCCTAGACATTTCTTTTCTTCTTGTTTTGTTACCCTACTCTTTAATTATAATTAGCCAGAGAACAAATTAAGAATTATAATAACTAATGGCCTTATTTTGAAAGGCTGTGTTATCCTAAACTAAAGTGAGCGAATAGTAATAATAATAATTAATTTGTCTCCAGAAAGGAAAAAGTATTTGGCTAGTAATAGTAATGTGTCGTTTTAATTATAATACACGTACCACTGTCGTTCCTATGCCATTTTCTTTTCACTCTGCATGCAATCCAATTCCTACTTTCCACCTCATTTCCTTTCTCAACCCATCTGCCATTTGCTTTGCATGCCTTTCTCTCATCGACGCACAATCAACCGCACACATAAATTTATGCACTTAAAATAATCACATTAAAAAAAATTGTTATTTAGAACTTTCTGGTTATTTTAAAAAGAATATTATACTGGTTACCATTGATGTTTCTTATTTATTTACGACTCAATAGTGGTAAAATAAAAATAGGAATTTTGGAATTTATGTGCGATATTATGATAAAATTTTGTTTTCATGTGTAACAAAATTATAAAAAAATTCCAACGTTTGATGTGTCTATTGAAAAATGGTTAACGTTTTGCTAAACTTTAGTTAATGGCCCTATTGTTTACGTTACATAATAATTAATAGGATGAATTTACAGTTTTTCCTTTTTTTCTTTCGAAAACTTTTGAAATTTTTTGGGCGAATTCGTCCTACTATTTTTGTTAAACTTTAATAAGACCATTTACCAAAAATATGTTAAACGCTGACGATTTTGAAAACCCAATATGTTTAAAATGTTATACTACTTAATAACCATAAAACTGTATAACGAAATATATATGACAAAAACTTAAAAAAAAGTCTTTAATAAAGTTTTGTAGTTGCGATCAATTGCGTCATTTTGCAAAATTTAACATTAACTGCGATATATTACTATTGCACAATCAAGTTTTGTTAAAGAAGTTTTTTTTGTATTTGACACATTAATTTTTATTATCGCACATGAAAATAGATTTTATTATATATCAATCATATTCTGAAATTTTCCTAAAAAAAAATTGCACACAAGGGTAGGTTTGTCATTTCAGTTCTCGGGGATAGAATAGAGTCTCTCGTGTGTCGTGTCAAGAAATACGCTACCAGAGTATTTTTAAGCAACGGGAGAGAGAAAGAGATAGAGATATCTTAAAATAATAATAGTAGCCACTAGTAAAGTACAGGTAACGGCTCTTAAGTCGAGCGTATACTATTACCAATGTAGGACAAACCAAATTCCCAGCAAATCCATTAAGATCTATCTAAGAAAGAACTCAAACATGGCAAGTCATTTTCAAACCTCTCTCCTCCTCCTCCTTCTTCTTCTTCTTCTACTGATTATCTCGGTTGTCGAAGGAACCAGACCAGGCTTCGCGTACACGAGACCCACTTCGAAATGCTCTCCAAAGTAACCTCATTTTTTTCTCCATCAATCTGATGCATCAAAAAAACATATTCATGCACTAAATCTAAGTCTTGAAATATGGGTTTAGGTACTGGAGCAGCAAAAAGGAGTCGTGGCCGAGGATGGTCCCGGAGACGGCGTCGGTGTCGAACGTGTTCGGGTCGAGGGCGATCGAACGGTTCAGATGGGATCTGACGGTGGGGGAAGCAACGGCCAGGAGCGACCGAGGGGACGCTTACCGTGTGCTGCTGAAGCAGGCGAGCGCTGCTCTCCTGAACTCGTACGCGAGAGAAGGGTTTCCGTACTCTCCGTGGGCCGTGAAGACGCTCGTCATCGGCGCACTCGTCTCGGAACAGGCCGCATCTGTTCAGGCCCAACACTTTAAGATTGCTAATCAGGCTTGCTTTTGATTTTGGCCCACTCGACTTTTTTCGCTTCTTTGTAAAGTTCATTGTCGTTTTAGCTTTTGTTGGTTATCGTACAATTCGTACGGTGATATGTTGGTGTCACTATATTTTTTTTTTTTTTGAGAAATGTCACTCTAGATCCTCATGCTTAAATTTTTAAAGATGAATGGAAATATCTTAGACTTCTAATATATACATTTATATCAAATTAGACTTTTGATACATTTTCGGATAAAAATAACTTTCGAATCTCTTTAAACATATTTTTTTCATTGATGAAATCCGATAAATTTATTTTGTTAATGAAATGAGATAAAATTCAATGACATAAGATGAAATCCGATAAAAAAATGATGATTTTTTTGTTTATTTAGGCGATAAAATCCTATGAAGTCGGATAGTTACCGATAGGAATTGATAAAAAAAAAATTGTTAGCAAAATAAGATAAAATCCGATGAAATAAGATGAAATCCGATAGAAATTAATTTTTTTTTTGTTTATTTACGCGATAAATCCGATGAAATCCGATGAATTTTTTTAGTCAACGAAATCATATAAAATCCAATGAAATAAGATGAAATCAGATAGAAATTGATGATTTTTTTATTTATTTACGCGATAAAATCCGATGAATTTTTTTGTTAGATTTTTTTGTTAGTGAAATAAGATAAAATCCGATGTAGGAAAGAAATGAGAATTTTTTTTAAAGGCATTTGAAGGGTATATTTGTCTGAAAATGGGTCAAAAGTCTAATTTGAGATAAATGTATACAAAAGAGGTCTAAATTTTAGTGATTATTAGGTGAAATTAAAAATATTTCTCAATTAGAACAAGTTTTGAACAAGTCTATTAGCGAGCATCCTAAAAGCATCTCCAATGCTTGGCAACAATAGTTGTTCAATGCCTACATGTCAATGTCATGCCATTTGATTTTAAAAATAATATTATTTTATAGAGTAATCATTGTGACAATGGTGCAAATTTTCGCACCAATGTCACGCTATTATCCATATAAAAAATTAATAAAATAATAAAGAGACCAATAGTTCAATTTGAGTGGGGACCATTAATTGAGTGGTGAGCAATAATTTAATTGGAGTATTTTTGTAAAAAATATCAAAGATTGAGGTGGATAAAAATAGAAAGAAATATATTATACTTGATGATGTGTATAACAACTTTGGTTGCTTGCGTTGGAGATTTTCTAACAAGTATTAATTATAATAAGTCCAAAATTTATTTCGAGAAAAATATCAAATAGTGAATAGCCAACAATATTGGCAGACGGATAGGAGTTTTGGTCACTAATAATGATGAGATATATCTTGATCGTCTGATGATGAACGTAGGGTATACTGAGATGAAATTGTTTAATTACATCAAAATCGAGTTTGGAACAAAATCCAAAGTTGAAAATGCTATTTCTTCCCTTATGCCGAAAAGAAAGATAATCATAAAATTAGTTTTTTAGCTATCTAAACCTATGTTGTTTCAAGATCCTAAAAGTCTTAATAATAATTTACATGCTCTAGTGGTTAAGTTTTACATATGAGTTTTAGGAATTTAGAACGTTTTAATTAAGTCATCTTTGCTAAGAGTGTGTGGAGAGTTATAAGGTTCTCGAATCCTTAAACTTTCTCGGATCCTTGAAGGATGCTACTTCTTGGACTATATTATGCTCAAGTTGAATTAGAAGGCATCCCAATTTATTTAGGGCCACGAGATAATAGAGCTAGGAAGATAGGTGGATTCCAAGATCTCATCAATCAAGGCTTGAGAACCTTGGCTTACTCTGATCGAGACAAACATTTTAGATTTCAAACTTTTCGGGGGTCTTTGGGATGTCATAGACTCCAAAAATTCTTTTGTGATGATGATAAAAGTGAGATTTTGAAGATTTTGAAAATTTCTACGATTTGTAATGACTAGCTTGTATGACACTTCACTAAAGACAATAAGCACACGTTAAAAACTGAGTATTGAGGTAACCATAATCCACCCTGAGATTTAGTAGGCCAAAATTCACGGAACCCAAGCGCAGAGACACATCCTTACCTCGTGGCCCAATTAGTGAGCGAGGTCCAAGAAGCGCGTTCCCACCAGGTGAAGAGAGCTACAACGACAGACGACATGTGGACTCCCCTCACCATACGCAAGGACAAAGTCAAGATACGTGGCGTGGTCATCTCTCCCAGCGCACGCCGTAAGAAGAGGACTCAATCTCACGACCGACGACCAACCTCACGCCACGTGGAAAACATTGAGAGGATCAAGAAAAATAGGTATTTAATATAAATAGTCATAGGATATGGAATTTGAGGGATCATATATTTTTTCTACTATCTTCCTATAATCATCAAGAATATTATTGTATTAATTAAGCGGCTTAAGGTTTTCATTTTTTGCGCAAGTTTCAAATTGTGATTGAATCGTTTCTTTAATTTCCCATCTCGCTTCTTTTGCTCATTGTCGATTATTTTCTTTACGATCTTTATCTGCATTTAACGAAAATTTGAGATCTTTCGTACTCCATCAATATCTCATATATCAAATTTTCCAAGAATCATAAATATATATTTGATTGTTGAGCGGCTGAAAAATCGCATCAACAAGGTGGAGATCAAGGCGTCAGCTAGCTATATCTCAAACTGTGTTTGGGGCAACATTTGGAAACTTGACATCTCCAAAAAATATTTGTTTGGAAAGTGGCCCAAAAATGGATTCACGTTCACGATATTCTAGCAAGAAGAGGGATGAAAGTTGACTCTTTATGCTGCGTTATAATAGAGAAAAGTAAACCGTCGTAAACCGTCTTTCATGCGACTTGGGAAGAGAAATTTCATATTCTTGACATTGCTTTTGCAAGAAATACAAAAACTAGATCACTATGTCAACTAAATCTAAATGGAATTTATATTTTTTTCTGATAAAAATATCTTTAAACTAAATTAAAACTTGAGTTCATCTGAATTCATTACAATTCATTGCAATCCATCGGAATCGGGCGGAGTTCGCCAAAAAAAAAAAATTGTATTTTTCTTCATCATAAGTTATGGGAATCCATCATAGTTCATCGTAATCCATCGAAATTCGGCGGATCTCGCCGAAAATCATTTTTAATAAGAAATTATCATAATCCATCGCAAAATTTTTATAATTTTTTTTTTCATTGAATAATCATCGAAAATCCATCGGGAATTGAGTCAAGGATATTTTTCTCCGAATATGAGTCAAAATTCTAATTTGAGATAAAAATATTATAGCGAGAGCCCGAAAAATAAAATTTCATTTTGGGAATGTCGAGAGAGTGATAAGATTTGGAAATCGCTTGGATGGTGGAAAATTAGATATGGTTTCTTTTATATGTATATATATATATATGTATATATATATATATATATATGTGTGTGTGTTTTTAAATTTATATATGTATGTGTCTAAATTTATATATGTATATATAATACTCTATCTTTTCAGGAATTTAATCTCTACTCGATAAAATAATCTTGTACTCTGATAAAATAATCTTGTACTCCGAGCACACGCAATTAGGAGCCAGAGACAGTCAAGTTAAATCCAATTCACGAAGTAATTTCAGATCTATAATCTTTGGAATAAACATGATCCACAATTTTTAGACGAGGACGACGTTGGATCTTATCAATTGGTCGGTTGAGTTCCTAGAGAATTATCAAAGGGTTAATTTTCATGATTCTAAAGGCCGGACTATCTCTCCACGGCATGCAAAATGGCAACACCTCCTCCCGAAAACACGATTGCTATTAGTGTGGATGTGGCTCTCTCCAAGGATGGAAAAATGCGCCATATAAGGTAGTCTCCGTAACTACAAAGGTTTGTCTTAAAGGTTTTCTTTCTCCACTTAAATCGTCCTCTCAACTCCACGATGACGGCATACATGACCATTTTGAGAGGCCTTAATGAAGCCTTCATTTCAAGTTTTAACGAAAATTCAGTCTGAGATCATTAATCTCATTTGTCGAAGAAAATTTCGTCTAATGAAGTCGATTTAGTTATTTTTGTAATCATTAGAGTGGCTTCCTTTCTTTGTGGCTTTTAAAATTATTTTTCACTCTAGAAAATGTAATTTTGTGGCTCATATTTTACCTAAACTTGTTTTATAGTTACACGATCTTATGTAGTAAAATAATATATTTCTTCTTTTGATTGAGGAAGAAATTTTGACCGGGCTAGCGTCTAAATGAATGATTAGAATGTCTCCACTATTTAAAAAAATTGGCGATTAAAATTCTGAGCATGTCACATTGATGCTATAAAATTGCTTATTGGTATTTGACAGTAGATTTGTAAAAGTTGGATTAAGTATCTATCGCAAATGGATCAAATAATTGGATATTTTATAATAGAAAATCGCTCACCAATCAACACATAAGATATCTAAGAGAACCACTGAAAAGAAAAACGTATATGCAAAAAGTCACTCTTGACGGTCTTAAAGACTTCTGATGCCACAGTCGCCTCATCAAACATTCTCCTTTTACCCCTTCATCGATGTTACCACCGTGTAATATTCGTCCGCTGATACTAACCGCGCTAATATTCTAATAATGATCCAATATATATGCACGTCCGTTTTACTACTCAGGTAATTAATTTTCAAATTTTGAGACCCCCGATCAAACACATGTTACACCTTTGCTTAAATTTCATTCTCATCAGTCTGCGCACTCCAACGGAAGATCTACAAGAAAATAAGAAAATCATTTTTTTCGTGTTTGGTTTGTAACTATTATTTTTTGAAGACTTCGATTAAGTGTCAATCATTAATGTTAGCATTAGTTTTATATTTGTCTTCAATGAAGCGGTAGTATATTCTATTAGTAACCGAGTTGTTATAAACGATCAAACTCATATAAGGACGTCAAATTTGATAATTTTAGCATTAGTTCTATACTTGTCTCAAGTTTCGTTTATGCTTATTTATTGAGGGTCATATTCTTGGAAATGGATGTCTTTAAAGTCATCTCGATGGATTAGTTGAATCTCATTTCGGATATGGAGAGATGGTTAACATTTAGAAGTAACGCTTTTATTTGAGCTGTAGAGAGTTGAATAATTTTTTTGTCGGGCGTTGAATAATATTACACCATGCATGAATTTATTATATATGTTGAAGGGTAAAATTTGGGCAGCTTTTGCATAAACAATCCAAATAAATTTTCCACCCAAAAAAAGAAAAAAAAAACAATACTTCGGTACTTCCACTGGATAGAAAAACCCAAAAGTGTAATGACTTAAATCAAATGTAAAATAAAAAGACCCACGCTACGCGACAAAACTTTGATTAACAACTACGATACGTAAGTAATTATTAATCTATGTTTTTATCAAATAAAGGCTCAAGTTCAACTCATCACATTTTTAATTAGTAAAGTAATTCTGATAAGTATTCGCCGCCTTTAGTGAGGATATCATGCCAAATGTCGACGTCGTTTTCACAAGTAGTGTACATGTTTGAACTAAAACCATGGTGATCGTCACTATCAGAACTCTCTACTAATGGAAAATCAATCAGTGGGACCGGAATTTGGTGATCTTCTGAAGATGAAGAGAAAACTTCCGACCAGAAATCCTCACATAGCTCGTTCGCAATCTCATACGCACTCTCGCTTTTCGTCGCTGCTTCTTTGCTATCATTGCTCATCGCTTCTACGACAACTTCTTCTGGCTCTTCCTTTGGTTGTCGTTTTTTGCGCTCTTGAACGACACCGTTTTTCACCAGCCTCTTCTTCAAGTGGGTGTGCCAAACGTTTTTTATTTCGTTGTCTGTACGACCCGGCAATCTCGCTGCAATCGCTGACCATCTGAAATCAATATATTACAGTTTAATTGGTTATAAATGAATGGGAAGAGATCTAGCTACAATATTTTGCACTATGAGTTGAGAAATGATAATAATTAGAAAGAAAAAAATGGCAAAAAGAAGATCCCACGTGAGTTTTGCTGCTGTCAGGAAGCACATCATTCATTATGTGCACAACAATAATATTGGATACTTTTTCTTTAAAATGATATTTTTAGAAAGGACATGTATAATCGTGTTTCTATTTTTTTTTTATTTTTTTGCCTCACGTTGTATTATGAGTATACAAGACTGGTACGTAACTAGTAGTAGTCTTTTCTATAATTAAAAAAAAAAGAACACATAACATTGAAAAAACATCTCTTAATTTGACTTGATCACACAATTCTCATTTGATGTTCCATACTATCATTGAAAAAGACTTTAGCACTTGCGTTTATAGTTTTAAAAACCTCCGAGTATACATATTTTGTACCTTTTTTTATAGTATTTGTAAATGTATAATCAAAAGCATAATTTAGACTGGTAATAATTAAAGTCATTTTTTTCAAAATCAGTATAACTTGGATGTCGATTTTTTCATACTGTTAGAGTAGACTAAAAAAATTAGAGAAACACGGGTGAATTATTCCCACTTGTTATATCATTATATTCAAATATGATGGGTGTTTGACTACCAATTTTACGTATCAAATTTCTGATTGATAATTTTATATTGGCGATTTTAACATATTTATGCATTAACATCAATAAATCTGGGTTAGAACTTAGAATTAGCTGTTCGAAAAAAAACATAGGAGTTTTTAAATGATAAACATAAAATCAAGGTTGTTTAATATAAAGTACAAAACAAAGAGATCGACTGCCTCACTAAGTCAAAATCAATATATTTATGATACTATCGAATCAAAAACACACATATGATATATTATATTTTTGATTTACTCATTCGAAGTATACAAACATACACAATAATAGATCTCCAGTTTTATATTTCATGAAATATATTACATTATATGTGTAGTATAGCGTGTCTTGCGTGGCTAACATGAGAATGAAGATTTGACAGCCTTTTAAATCTATTTTTTGTTTCCTTCTCGATATCTCCAATTGTAAAGAATCACTAATAATAATCTTTTTTTTAAGAATACTAATATAATCTTTAAATCTGAATGAAATCATAATGCACTCAGTTTCCACAAACCTTTCTCGTATTATAATAATGTAAGCTCCGAACCCAGCTTATTATTATTCTTAATCAACTTGTATTTATATAATGTCTTTCCATATAATGCTTGATTTTTATTTGAAAAAAAGTTGTCATACTTTAAAAGAGAATGAACAATATGCAATAAAATACTAATCATACCTGTTTCCTAACATTTCATGTAGCTCAATAATAGTCTCCTCTTCTTCCAGGCTAAAGTTGCCTCGTTTGATATCAGGTCTCAGGTAGTTTATCCACCGAAGTCTGCAGCTTTTCCCACATCTTAATAACCCTGCATGAATTTTAACAAATCAACATATCAGAATTAAAGCTCCTAGCTTAAAATTTAGAGTAAGAATAATATCCATGCTCAGAGAGAGAGAGAGAGAGAGAGAGAGAGCTTAAAACATATATATACCAGCTTGCTTAGGAAGTGCCCTCCAATTTCCATGGCCATGACGTTGAATGTAAGAAGTGAGAATACGATCTTCTTCAGGAGTCCAAGGACCTCTTTTCAGCCCCACTTTCTCACAGCACGGTGCTCTTACCATTTTATATACTTATATATCTGTATATATATATATACTCTCTGGGTCTGGGATATAGACAAGAGAATAGCTTTGTAGCGACTGGGAGTGAGAATACAGCTTCCCTCTGTTAAAGCCTTAAGCTTTCAGAGTGTTCAAGGTGATAGCAGAGACCACGAATGGGTTCTTATACAAAAATATAAGGATATAAAAGGAAATTTAGATATTAAATCTATTAATATTTCATTTTCTTTAATGATATATTAATACTTTATATAATAGATTGACCCATAAGTACACCTTAGCAAATAATTAATAGTAAAATATGTTTTCCCTTTTAAATGTGCTATGTGTATTCCTTGCCCTTGGCTTTGAAATTAATCCAACGTATAATCATTTTTAAATTTATAAGTTGAGTTTAACATCTTAATAATTTCAGGATGACAAAACTTATTCAATGTTCAAAGTAATTTAATAATAGAAATATATAGAGCATATCCGTTTTTCAATGAAATACTCTTTTCTAACTAGATCAGTGACCCAAGAGTCAATCTCCTTTTGGTAAATAATCGAAAATTCGATTTAATTAAAAAAATAAGTCCAACGAATATACTTTAGCTCCCCACTTCCAAAATTGTCATCGGAAGAGTTGTCATCCTTTATTATTTATTTTCTCAAAACTCACCAAAATATTTTTTGACAAATATAAATATATTTCACATAAAAAATAAAATACTCTTTAAAAAAGAAAAAAAAACAAATGTCTTACGCTACATTTAACCGGTTAATATGAATATAAAATAAAATGTAAAAAAAAATATTTTAAGAGTATTTTGGTATTTTATAATGATATTTTAGGAAAAAGTCATTTCTAGTGAATTTAAATAAAATCATCTACAAATGGTTTTATTCTAGGCAATTTCTCTTATATTTATTATAAAAATCTTTTAATCTCTCACGTCTCCCAACCAAAACTTCTTTGAGTCACAAAACCCTAAAACTTCTTTGAGTCACAAAATTATTCCCCATCATTTAGTACTAATCATCGTTCGTCGCTGCCCCTTTTTGTATTCGCCCGACTCCGAGGTCATCTATTTTCATGTGATGTCTAATTATATAGCAGTCTCAAACGTTCTAAAGTTAAAGTTACGATATAGTTGAATTGGGTCTAAAATTTTCAAAATCTCCTCCAAAATATAAATAATAACAATAATATTAAAAAATCTCAATTACCAGTGTCAATAATTTGGTAAGCTAAATGAAATTCGCTTAATGATAATTAAGATACCTTAGTGATAAGAGAAATTGTCTAAAGTATCACCATTTATAGTTGTTTTTCTCAAAATTCATTAAAATTGATTTTTTTTTCCAAAATACTAGTAGAAAAGACCAAAATATTCCTAAGACAATTTTTTACATTTGATTCCATATCCATATTAATCTGTTACTATATATTTTTTCTTTAATTATACTAAAAAGCTAAAAACCGTTCGTACCCTAAAAATTTAATTCTTTTAAAAGAATTAAATTTTTTTAAACGATAGTGTAGTGTATTGTGTTTAGTTTTATTTTTTTAAAAGATATTTGGTCTTTTCAAATGCAAATTATTTGTATCTTGGGAATAAATTATGTATTGGTGAATTATGGAAAAATCAATATAAAATAGTGGTAGTTTGTGTTATTTCTGTAGTGATAATACCGAGTGATTTTCAATTAGCAGGTCGTGTGTTCGATCGTCACCCACAACAAAATTGTCTTCAAAAAAATGAAGTTCGCTTAATTTGTCACATCATATTTTTAAGCTAATTTCATCTTTAATGATAAGCTAAATATCTTATTTAGCTTAATTTTTTCACACGGCCATAATAATTTTTTTTTTATTATTTTCACTTATCATCAACAATATTTTAATTCATATATGTGACACAAAAAGGTATTTTAAGCCGACCATTAATTATATTTAGATATTATTT
Organism: Urtica urens; assembly: GCA_958296335.1. NCBI lineage: Eukaryota > Viridiplantae > Streptophyta > Magnoliopsida > Rosales > Urticaceae > Urtica > Urtica urens. The sequence continues at coordinate 17,214,631 of OY282521.1, read as the reverse complement.
TGGATATTATTTTCAGTTTTAAATATTATTTTTCAGCCGACCATAAATTATATTTAATTTTTAATTTCAATTTTGGAAATTATTTCAGCAGGCCATAATTTTATCTTCTTCATATTCGATTTTACGACTTAAATTGAGTTTATTTATACAACGATAATTTATTTATATAACGTTTATTCATATTCGGACAATATTTTTTAATTTTGAATTTTTTGTTGGAAAATTTGAGTCAAAAGTTTGAATTAACTAACAATATAATTCAAATTAGGCGGCTTCATTAGAATTAAATATTTTTTCTTATAACTATTGGAAAATTCTACAAAATGAAAAGTTAATATATTCAATGTTCGTTAATTATTCTTATAGTAATTAACAATCTTTAATTCATTTGGATTTTCAATTCTGAAAATTATTTTCAGTCGGCAATAATTTGTATTTAATTTATATTTCCAATTTTGGAAATTATTTCAGCCATCCATAATTTTATCTTCTTCATATTCGAGTTTCTCAACGTAAATTGAGTTTTACAATATAAACTTAGTTGAGTTTTACAGCGTTAGTTGAATTTTACAACGTAAATTGAATTGAGTTTTCAACGTTTATTGATTTTTATAACGTAAATCGAAACTTTCTATCATTAATCGTATATTGATTAACAGAACATAATTTGATTTATTTTATAGATAAAATTTTTGTAAATTAATTTGAATTCAAAATCAAAAGAAGAAGAAGAAGAAGAAGAAGAAGAAGAAGAAGAAGAAGAAGAACAACAACAACAACAACAACAACAACAAAATGACTTCGATGATGACTGTAGATTTGTTGAGCTCCACAAAAAATCACACGATAATCCTCTCCGCCGTGAAAGCCTCGCATCCGTCTTCTTCGTTTCTTCTTCTTCTTCATTGACGTCGTCGTATTTCTTTAGGATTTCGTCTATGTCCGTTCCGTTCCAACGTCGTAGAATTGCCGCTGCAAAGAAGATCTCGTGCTCGGTCGCGACCTCGTCATTGGACTCTCCGTCATCTTCCTTCCATGCATCTGACGAGGATCATGCGTTGATTTTGAATGATCGAAAATTTTGCATGAGTTGATTTTGAATCTCTCTCTGCTAGAATCTAAAATATTAAGTTCATGAATTGCGAATTTTTAGAGAATAATTAATTTCAAAAATGAATTTTTTTTAATTCGTTATTATTGCAAATGGGCATGAACTTTTATTTGGCCAAATTCGAAATGAAAATATTATAAAACAAAATGATGAACATTTACACGAGTTTTATAAAATGTTGATCATATCCAAAATGTCAAACATGGTACACAATAACCCTCGAATGATTTGAACTCATCAATTCAGTTTCCTCTTTTTTTTTTTACATGGACCACATGGTACCTTTTCGTCTCTTTATTCAAGATTTATGTTTGAACACACAAAAAATTAAAGTAACTGAAATAAAAGTAAATAATTGGCAATAACTCATCTTTAAAAATTTATCATGCATTTGTGCTACGAGTTAACTGACATGAAGTATTCTGGATGTTTTCTTTTAATCGTTAAATAAACAAAATAAAATACATTAAAATATAAATAACAGTGTGTTAAATTTTTTAAGACCAAATTATGTATCTGTGACTGTAATTTCTATAAAACCTTGCTCTTATATTATGTGATTCAATGGATCCCTGTTAGTGATTTCAATTACACAATACAGAAAAACGTGCGGATTAAGATATTTAAAGAGTTAAACGATGGCAAAATTGTAATAGGTTACTTTTCTAAAGATAATGCGAGTCGCACTAGCTCAAAGCTGGACTGATAAAGATGAACAGACAACTGAAAAAACAAACGTGTCTTAATTATTATATTTTACTTATATTGATATTCCTTTCTTATCATTAATACCTTTACTTTTGATCGTGTACAAGTATAATGTTAGAAGCAATATTCTAAGAAATAATTCAGTTTATGATACTGATCACTTAAAATCAAGTATGAACATGAACGCGTTCATAGGGCGCGCACACATATTCATTTACGAAAAAGGAAAGAAAGTCAATTTATGTGTTAAAGACTAAATACATTAGATTCGCGAGTTCAGTGATAAGTACTTATTATAAATAAAACCGTACAACTTATAAATTTACACGGGCATTTTAGAGTATGACTAAAATACTTAATTATTGTTTAAGAATCTTAATAGGAGACACAACAAAAATTTAAGTTGGATATAATCTAACACAGTTTCTGTTCAAGCTTCTGACGTGAACAAGAGGCACAACATTCACTAATATGCATGTAAATTGTGTTATTATCAATCGAGTGAAACAAATATAACGGTCCCAAATAATATATACCCTTCAACGTCATGGTACCTGGATTTGAAGTAAGAATCCCTGCATATAATGCAACACTAGTCATTCCAATCGATGTAGACGTCACACTTATCAAAATTGTAATATTACAACTTCAAAACTCAAAAACTGTGAATGAATTTCGTTGTTTCAGAGGCAAAAAAAAAGAAAGAAAGAAGCATAACGACTAGCAAAAAGAAAAGACTACCGAGTTCCAACTTCAAAACTTGATCCAAGCCTCTTCGAGGTCTAAAACGCGAAACGGATTCGCGTAGCATCGAGAAACTGATCGGTGTGCCAGCCTTTGGCCTGCAATTCCGACAAGAAAGGACCGAAAACGCCGTTGACTTTCTCATACGCGGCTCTCAAAGCAACGTCGTGCGGGTCGCCAAATGACTTGGTCATGTCGGCGGCGTAGGCGGCGACGAGCCAACCCCTCAAGGCATCTTCGCCGGTGGCGGTGTGCTCCAACAACATGTCGACCCACGTGTTTCCTCGGCTCAGAAGAAACTTCTCCTCCGGAAACATCTCCTTCAGCTCCCCCAGCTTCCTCGGGGTCACCACTTTGTGCAGAGGCCTCCCGACCTTGACGCTCCCGGCCTCTTCTATGAGCCTCCCCGGGAACAAATGATCCTCTTTGTACCTTAGGTCCGCCGGGCTCGATATTTTTCCTGACTGGTGTGGAATGAAACCCATTAGCCGATTCATCATCATTCGTAATCCTTGAGTTTTATTGACCTCACTATTCTCCTTAGTTATGTTTATGTATAATCAAATTTTATAAAATTGTATCTTAATCCACATTTTGGTTCATTTTCCTTGTTAATTTACCCAACTGAAACTGATTAGCTAATTCGTAATCCTTGAGTTTTAATGACCACGCTATTCTCCTTAGTTAAGTCTATTGTTATTAAATTTAAAAATTGTATCTTAATCGACATTTTGGTTCAGTTTCCTTGTTGATATCCCCAAACGGCAGTTCTTGATCATCGGTAAAATTTCAGAGCAAATGTAATTGACGATTATGGGATGCATTTTAACAGCTAATAAAATATAAAGTTAGATTTACAATAGATTAGAAAACGTAGAAGAATTTATTTATATGATGGATCATCTCAATAAAACAAAGGGTTATATGTGTCAAACAAACCTTTACGAAATCGGCAACTATCATTGCGGTTCTTTGTGGATTCAATGTGTTCACAGGAGTTGCTCGCATCTCTTCGATGACACAGCATACATGTACGATGGAAAGTATAGGGGCAACAATCAACTGCGTTGTGTAAAGCAAAATTAGCTTGTATTTTCTCAATACGCCTAAATCAAACAAAACTTTCATACCCATATCAAAGAAAACACTTGAACAAGCAATAATTTAATACTTTATCATTTTTTGCCAAACACATAGCATCTGGATCAAATACCTTTCCTTGCATAGTTGAGCACACAGTCGATGCCAATTGAATTCCTGCTCCAATTCCGAGTACATTGAAAAGCGTTGAGATTGCCTCCCCTTTTGCGAAAAGATCACTCAGGTTACCTTCTTTTGCGAATGACGAATATATAGGCAACCTCGTTGCCCTTGCAGCCACAACTGCCATGCCCTGCATTTCAAAATGTAAGACTTTGAATGAAAAAATAAGACTCTGATTCATGGATTACGTCAATAATCTCGATAAAATCTTCAATCTGGATTTGGGTGTTGTTTGGTCTCGACCTTTGCGAAGTTTCCGAGCCCAGCCATTTGGAGGAACAATTGCGGACATAGTGGAGAAAGAACTTCTAACCCCGTTCCAAAGTCGTAGAGTACATCAGCTGCAATATTTAATAGTTTTCTTCTGTAAGGAAAAAAGAAAGAACCAATTCCTGGCTAAACATGCGTATAGTATCTAATCAAGGAAGAGCAAGAAACACAAGTTAAAGAGATTGCAGACAGACCTAGAATTCTCCACCGCTTTGGCTCTGAATCCATTCTTGCACCCATGTTACTACATATGAGCTTACCCACGTGTTGCATTCCGTCTTTTAAGACCTGAATCGGAACAAGACGATTAGGGATCATCATTTTTTTAACTCAGAACTTAGCCACTAATTCACTACTACTTACCCAGCTCACTACAGTAGCTTGTGCAGGTGTGGGTCTCAACCCCGCAGCAAATAGTAGTGACTGCAAAAGAGAAAGCGTACAATTTGCGATTGTCACATATCTGAAACAAATTCTGTGAAATTCAATTGTAGTTGAAGTGATTTTTCTTATCACCCAAAATGAAGGAGGACCTGGGTTGACAAGACGGAGAGTGTCGCGCTCGTGAAATGTTGCAGCGCCCGAAACTGTGTGTATCTCAGATAGCCTTCATTTACACTGCACAAGCCGAACATTCAGAATCTCATCAGATGTCTTACATTTATTTTCTTTGTTGGACTCACAAAAACGACCATGAAACAACCAAGGATGCGAAACTAGTCGACATTTGCAGTTTCCGGTGGAAGTTCAGTCACAGCCAGAACCGGCTGTAATTTCCAGGGAAAATCAACAGACTTTCGGGGTGAGGAAATCAATTTCCATAAAACGAAACCACTAAAATAAACAACAACAGCTTAACCCACCTGTACGGATAGCCCGAAGGAAAGAACTTGTTCAGGAAAGAATCCACAACTCTGTGAGCTATTGGTCTTGAGTCATCTACAAGTGTCGCCTGATGATGAAATTCAGCAAGCGCGACTCATAAGCTTGACTACTATTTATTGGTATATTCAATTTAGGTTAAATTCTACCACAGCGTCGGGAAAAAAGAACTCTGAAAGTGAGAATCTTTGTTCTCTCTGATATAAACAGCATATACGACGCAATATGAACTCATTAAGAATGGGCAAAGGATGACATACAGAGAGTCCACCATGGGGCTGAAACTGGAAGCGATGAGAGACGTTGTCGGAGATTTCCAACCAAAACAAAGGCGATTCAGGGGCTTTAACTGCCTCATCTTTCGCGTTGCTCGGCTTCGCTATCATTTCCTGGTTATCAACAACGCATTATCATCAGTCCTCGCTTTTGGCATTGCCGAGGAAGGGAACGAAATTAAGCAACGAAGAGGAAGGAAGAGAGAAAGAAAGAACACGATAGAAGACGGGATTAATTTTTTTTTAATTTTTTTTTTGTGAGATACGGACCAGGAAATTCATTTGAGTGAAACGCTGTGCTGTTCGGCGTCGCAAAAGATGTTGTCGTCACTGAGAATGTTCTTCATTCCATACTTGATTACCTTGGTTCTTCTGGCTGTCTGCTCGAGAAGATAAAGTTGGGATTTTTAATATGCAAAGTGCAAACAATCAATCTTCTAAGTCTAAAGTTCAATCAAACTGGTTACTGCGACTTTTGGAATCGGTCGTGTTATCAGTATTACTAGGGAACCAGGTTTACCCTTTACCCAAGCATTAACAACAAGCTACCAAATTTAATTGGATTAATTGAATATCTGCTAACGAAAGATTATCAAAAAATAGCGTAAATTATTTTATATCAAATAATATATAAAAATTTATTGAAAAATGGCGTAAGTGTAATAATCTATATAATTTAAAGGGAGTAAATTTTATGGTATAATTAAATATATTATTTTGTTGTAAGCCAAATATCAACAACGACCATTATTATTTCTAACTAATATTTTGTTGTTCAACTCACTTTCTTTTAGTTCAAGCTTTCATTTGGTTACACTGAGTAAGCATTGGACCCACGACCACTAAAGTATTGTAGTTATTATTATTATTCGACTTAGTTGGATTATGCCTTTTTTGTTAGGAAGAAGTTTTAAAAGTTGGTAATCGCGAGGTTATGTAATAGAACTCGTGTTTATTTGAGGTTTATTACTCGTAATATATCTTACCTATTAGAAAAATAATAGATAATGTTCGCCAAGTTAAGTAGGATTTTAATTTATACATTAGAAATGATGTTTAAATAATTTAAACATTATATGATTTTAATATTTAGATAAAAATGTTAAATGTTTATGATATTTAAGATAATAATTATTATTAATTTTGGGTAAGCACAGGTGGTTTCAATCTAAATTCATGTGATGTTACACGATACGATTGATCGGCAGTAGGAGGGACCCCATCATCGACCAAAAGAACAAGAAACACAAGTTCGAGGGAAAACCTAAAAATCATGTCGTGTACTTCCTTAAAAATTCATACAAAATCGAAACCCTAGAAAATTCAATTCTTGCAAATTGCCCATTCCTCTTGTTTCCTTTCGTCGTCAGGAGTTCGGGATTTGGTCTCTCCACTCCATTTTGGGGATAGTTTCTTAATTGAAGCTCATAAATGGATTCTGAAGGTAGCAGTTAAATTATCCAATCTTGTTTGAACTCTTAATGCGAAATACACAACTTCTGACAAATATTTGAACCTGTTAGCACATAAATCGTCGCTGAACCCCACGGCGATGCTTTCATCCCTACTCGGAAGGCGAGCAAAGCTTCAGGAGGAGCTTCGAAGCATTGAAAAACAGGTTCTATTTTTTGGGAATAATTTCAGCATGTGCAAAATCCTATCTTTAAGCCACTTTCAGGCCAGTCTGTCTTTTCAAGATTTGGGTTTTCAGGGAAGAGAACTTTTGCACTTAATTTTGTAAAAGACAGTGTGTTCTTGACAATACATGTAGGTGTATGATATGGAGACTAGCTACCTGCAAGACCCTAGTCAGTGTGGCAATGTTTTGAAAGGTTTCGAAGGATTCTTGTCATCTTCCAAAAGCACTGCTCTGTACGGATGAACCCTGATTTATTTTTTAAATGAATCTTGTATTGAACTTTTCCTTGATCAGAGTTCAAGTATATATCATATGTTGCATTATATGGCCATACAACTTGTTTCTCTCTTTTGCATTCTTTCATTCAATCCCTAAATAATGAGGGGAAAATTGATCTCTTGAATGATACCTATTTAAATTATCCATGTTTTCTGTTTGATGGAAAATTTCATATCTTGGTGTTACAGGTTGAAGAGGTCTAGGAAGTTTCAGCCTGAAGATCGGCTTTTTTCATTATCGTCAGTTACATCGCCAGCTGTACGGTTCTAACCCTAAAAGTTGGTGTTGATGGTCCTATCAGTTCTCTATGTGTTTATATTTCTTTTAGGTCTCTGGTAGGAAAATATGTTATTGATCCCAAACATGGCCAATAGGGTGAGGAAAGAAGGTTCTGATGTGACTTTGACCAATTATATACGGCTTTAGTTCTGCCCTTGTGATAGATAGTTCTTGAGAAAAATGTTTTCCCTTGTTTTGTTGTGTCAAAATAGCTTCTCGCAATGATAACCTGTGAACGCTGAGTTGGCAAGATCCCAAATTCGAGTCGTGATAACCAAATTGATTCCTGTTCCATGAAACCTTGGATTGGGGTCCATCTGGTTCTGCTAAGTTTAGTCTATTATCTTCTTAAATCCGTTACGAATGACGTTTTAATTTTCACAAAGGCTATGCGGAGTTCATGTGATCCCATACTATTGATATCACTTTAGATCAAGTCGTGCATTTGCTAATTTCCCTTACCCTTTTTTTGCCTTCTCTGGAAACCCAGATATAATCGTGCAGAATGAAATTGTAACAGAAATTCAAGTATAAATTAGTTTTTTATATTAGGTTTCAGAAGTGAAGGAAAGTTTGATGGCAAAAGTAGATTGTTTACTATTTTTTTGTTCGTGTTCGAATGCGTGTTTGGTTAAATGAAAAAAAAAACTAATGAAAAGTTGATTAGACAAAATTTCGAATACATCTGAACTCTCATAAATTTTGAGCCTTCCAAATTTATTTTCGTGGCATTTGCTACACGTTCTAGCTGTATATATTATTTCACTAATCATAATTTTCATTTTTTAAGTTCTGTTCTGTTGCATTTTCTCATTTCCAAACATAGCTAATAGATGTTGCTTACATTTTATTTGTGTCTTGAGTTATGAAGCTTTTATTCTCTCTTTCTACAACAGATTCATTTATAATATGCCTATTTTCCATCCAATTTTTCAGGCTGAAGAACTTGCAGCTGGCAGAGATGGTAAGTATCTCTCTTATTTGTTAAATACTTATTAGATCTTACTTCCTGATTTATATTCCTATTATTACTACCGAGGTTTGATTAAATATTTATTTATTGAAGATGGGAGATCAGATTTCGGTCCGGGGCGGTCCAAGGGTGGAGGGATATATGCAAACGGGCAGTAAGTAGCTCGAGTCTTTGTGCTTTGTTAGATTTTCAGAAGAAGAAAAAGAAAACCGAGCGATTAACATTTTCAAAATAAAACGTGATTTGTAGAGGAAAGCCGAAGAAGGGTAGACCGGCGCCTAGAGATACAAAGAGGCTTAGGCCTTCGAGTGAACAAGACTATGACTACGACGATGATCCCGAGTTGACTTTGTGAACGAGGATTGTACAGAACAAGCTTTAGTGTGAGGTTGTAATTCTAGGCATAATCACTTATTAAGTTAATTGTGGGATTTGTAACAACAATGCTAAGTTTAGGATTATTTTAGTTTGACAAAATAATTCGGTTAAGGGTGGTATTTAATTTCTGGCCACTGTAGGGCATCTCCGACCATTATTTTAGGCTTTATATATATATATATATATATATATATATATATATATATATATATATATATATATATAGAGAGAGAGAGAGAGAGAGAGAAGTCAACCTGAGCATCCGAAGGAATGATCTTTCCAATTTTTCGAAGGTAGCCTTCCGCCTCTAAATGATGGTCTCCGGAGAATTTCGGAAAATATATGTTATAGTAGGGATAATATTCTATTTTTATGTGTGGTGAAATTTTATTACGAAATATATGTGTCGAAAGACAAAAAAAATCATTTACAAAATTTTAAAAATTCTTCAAGATAATGCAATTGACCGCAACATAGTGCAAGTGACCAAACTGTTATTAAAATTTTATTTGTCATTTGACACATATATTGTAATAAAATTTTACGCTATATAAAAATAGAATATTACTCAACTATCACACGTACTTTTTTAAATTCTCCTTTGCAATTATTAAGTCTTTCGAGGCCAAACGACATTGAAGTTTGTAAGGTTTTGAAAATTATCACTTATGTTAATTTCATAAAAAAAAAAAAATAAGTTACATCCAAATAATGAAAATGTAAAAATTAATTGAAAATGTTATTTTATAATGAAATTGATAGAACGGTCTTCGTATTAACATCGATTCTTGTAGACATTTAGAGCTTCCACCACGTTGAGTTTTAAACTTTGTCACCGATCATTAACACCGAAGAAGGGTAGACCGGCGCCACGCCGGATGTGGTTATGATCTCGTAGTTGAAGTTCTTGTCACCCAAAAAGAGTTATTGTTAGAATATTCCTATACTAATTGATGTGTGTTGTAGTATACTCGGCTTGAGAGCTAGTGAACTTTTCTTTTACTATATTCGAAAAAAATAAAAAATAAAACAAATTCACAATCCTTATATTATCGCGTACGACGTAATCTTGTCCACTATAGCGCTTAAGTATTGTAAAAATGAATTATAACCATCAAATTTTATGTTTAAATCTAATATACATGAAAAGTCATATAAAATAAAGTATTTTAGAAGCCCTTAGTATTTGTTAAATTTAACTTTCATAAATCCAAGTTGTAAAAATGAAAAATTATTATCGTTAAGATGATGTGAGATGGTAGAAATACTATGTATTGATAAATAAGATGTTGAAGTATAAAGTGCATATAATGCACATGTTTCATCATACAATACGCTTAGAAGTCAAATATAACTAACTATTGTTATGTTATATCGTCTTCGATAGTGTCATGATTTCCGACTCTATTTATACTTTTAAAATATATAACGCATTTTTTAGGTTCCATCAATCGTTTACGTCATATGGTTCATTTTTGTGCTACCCAATCAAATATCTAACTCAAGGACTACATTAAACATATTAGACATGAAACACTCTCCAATTTTTTCTTTTATTCGTGAAAAATATTTCATAATATATCATTTAGTAAAGTTTTTCTCAAAATTAATTGAATTTTAAGAATCATGTAATACATGAACTAAATATAGTATGTATATTCTAAAAATAATGTATCTAACTAGTTCATTCTTAAATTTTACGAGATTATATATGCATATCTAACTTGAAGAAAATCTAGGAGCGACACCAACGTTTAAAATTTCGGGGTATTTCGAGAAAATGTCGGCGAAATTTCGGAATTTGGGGGAAATCGACAAAATTATTACCTTTGTGCGTTTCGGAAATTTTTGTCGTCGAAATTTCGTGGAAATTGCGACGAAATTTCGAAAACGACGTGTCGGTAGATGTCGTTTTTTTCAAGTATCATATGCCTCAAAAACTCGGCATTTCCGCGTCATTCCAATCCGAAAAACCCTAATTTTTTTGTTTTCGGCCGAAACCGGGGAGAAGTTTGACGACGCCGAGATTTCCATCGTGCCCAGGTAATTCTGACACTTCCTGTACAAAATCAACAATATTTCACCGGTATTACCGTCATTTCGGCGATATGTCCACGTTTTTTCGACGGATTCGTGTCCGTCAAAGAGAATATTGTAGATTTGGTTAGGTTACTAATTTTTTTATGAAAAGTTTGTTAAATGAAAAATGTGTAATGACGATGTGGTTAACATATAATTTTTTCAATTTTTTTTTGAAATTCGAAGTTACGTAATCTGATTAAGTTGTGTGAAATTGTGTTTGTTTAGTTGAAATCAACGTTTAAAGGTTTGTAGATGTTTGCGTGATGAAGATTTTGTTTTCGGAAATATTTTAGAATTGAAAATCCATATTGAAATTGAAGTTTAGATTCACTTTTTTCAAATATTTTATAACTGAAAATGAAATTTGAAGTGGAATATGTATTGTTGTAGGAAAATGGCGGATGAAGGAGTACGCAAGTATTGTACGAAAGTAGCCGGGACATTAATTCATTTCACTTGTAACTATTGTGGAATGACAACAAAGGGAGGTGGCGTGACGCGAATGAAACTTCATTTGAGCGGAGACGATAAAAAAAACGTGAAGCGTTGCGATAAGTGTCCTCCAGAAGTGAGGGATGAGATGCGCGCACTATTACAGGAAAACGAAATGAAAAAGAAAAGCAAGCTAGCCATGGAGGACAATATACGGAGAGAAATGCGTGCTACCCTCGGTCCAATTGACAAAGAAGGAGAGTATGAGGTTGACATGGAACATGAGTTGTACAAGACAATGAAGAGAAGTCGACAAGAAGCGGCTGCAGCTACTTGGAGATCCGCCCCTGGTGGTGGTTCGGCTTCTCAACGAGACCTCGGGAGTGGAAGATCCGGCCCAATTTCACCATCTCTGTATCGGTCCTTGAGTGCACGTCAACCATAAATTAGTCCCGAGACGAAGTCGTCGTTGAAGAAACGTCTTGGAAAGATTATAAGCTGCTTCTTCATACACGAAAGCGTACCGACGAACAAGGTGAAGTCGCATCATTTTAAGAATATGATGCACGAAGCGGCCGAGATTGGTAAGTTGTTATGTTTTGTTGATTTATGTCAACGTTAAAGTTAATCCGCTTCTTGTTGTTTTATTTTCATTTTGTAGGCCGTGGGATTCCGTTACCTTCCCCGTACGAGGTTCACAACACTTATCTCAAAGAAGAGGTAATGGAAGCACAACGATATGTGGACGAGCAACGACCAATTTGGCAAGAGTATGGATGCACCATAATGTCCGATGGGTGGACCGGGCCAACGAGATTGAGTATTATCAACTTCATGGTGTATTCAGCCGGAAAGACTGTTTTTTTGAAGTCAATCGATGCGTCCGACCAAATCAAGAACTGGGGGTACATCTACAAGGCGCTTTGCGATGTAGTTAACGACGTTGGAAAGCACAACATGATACAAGTCGTGACGGATAACGGATCGGCGTATAAAAAGGCCGGGAAGAAGTTGATGAGGAAGTTCAACTTGTATTGGACGCCGTGCAGCTCACTGCATCGACTTGATGTTGGAAGACATCGGGAAGCGTGATACCATTTCACGGGTCGTGAAGGACGCGAGGGAAATAACGAAGTTCATCTACAATCATGGAATAGTATTGTCAAAGATGAGGGAGCAAGGGGAAGGAGAGATTATTCGTCCAGGTCCAACACGTTTCTCCACCAACTATTTAGCTCTTACTAGCCTACGAAGCAATAAGGCCGGATTGAAACGGATGTTTAGCTCAGATTGGTGGGAGGAGTCGACGTTTAGTAATACTCCGGCGGGAAGATTTGTGGCATCCAGAGTTATTGACTCGACATTTTAGTTACATCTTGATGGAGTTTGTAAGGTACGTGTTTTGTTATCAATACTTAGGAAGCTATTATGTTAGTAACATTTATTTGTTTTAGGTATTCGAGCCATTGTACATTGCTTTACGCTTCGTGGATATTGAGGTTGTACCGACTTTAGGTTTGTTATATCACGTGTTCAACTTGACGAAAGCGAAGTTGGAGAAGATTACTAACAAACATTGGGTTGTTGATATCGTGACCGAACGGTGGGAAAAACAACTTTTTCACCCCCTACATCAAGCCAGCTATTACCTTAATCCAAAATGTCAATACGACCCGGACATTAGAATGAAACCAGAGGATTTAACAGCTGTGACGACCGTGTTTGAAATCTTGCACCCACACGATGATTCTTCCACCCTCGGAAATGAGGTATGATATTCTATTGTTGTATATGGATAGTTCAGCTCTATAATTCTATCTTATTTCTCAGCTCTTACGATTTTGCGACGCCCGAGGATTGTTCGGAAAGAAAACCGCGGTTTCTAACCGTGACGACATGTCACCCGGTAAGATGACTTACATTGTTTTAATTTATAGTTCATACGATATACAATGTTTGATTGTTTGATTGAAATGCTTATTGTATAGCGGAATGGTGAGCCATGTTTGGGATTGAGACACCCACGTTACGCAAGTTAGCCATACGAATCGTGTCCCAGACGTCGTCTTCTTCAGCGTGCGAACAAAATTGGAGCACTTTTGCTTAATCCACACAAAGCAAAGAAATCGTCTTGCATACAACAGGTTGGAGTCACTTGTTTTCTGTACTTATAACATGAAGTTACAACTCCGAGATCGAAAAGATAGGTTTGAGAACAACGAGAGGCGAGATCCATTGGAACTCCTAGAGTTGGCTATGCAGAGGATGGGTGAGCAGATAGACGATGATATTATGCTTGACTGGATTCGACCGGTTCACCTTGACGATGACTCTCAACGACCCGACCCCCAAGTGGCTTCACAAGCTCGATCGAAAGGTATTGATGTGAGCCAAGTACTTAGTGAAGAGGTCGGTCTTTCTTCCTCTGATGATGACGACAGATGTGATTGCGGTGGTGATGTTGGTGCGGGTGGTAGCGGTACTGCTCCTCGTCCACCGTATGAACCTTGGACTATGGAATCCGGCTATCAACCTACTCAAGATCAGGATCACGGAGCACGAGAGAGGTACTTTTCTCTTATTATGAGTGCATCAAATTATTTCTTATGCAAATTGAAATGTACTTTAGGACTACAGATGACTTCTTCGATTTCGATACGGAGGTGTACACTTCCGGTAGACAAGCGGCGCGTTATTACGACGCTGACTCTACGTCTACCCAATTCGGATCAATGTCGTTTGATCAAATGTCCACTCAATCACATGAGAGTCAAGATTCGTACGCATATCCTTACCCATACCCGTATCCATATCCCGTTGCCGTCGCCGTGCCCGTCGTTGAAGTTCAAGGAGCGATACTCGAGTTTCCGATCCTTTGCAATGCCGTTGGGGGTGATCAATCCAACTACAACAACCATGTGATCAACTACACATCTAACTACGCAAGCTACATGACGTGGTTGGACTACTGAAACTTACAAGCACGAACCGGAGGATTCCATCAACCACATCGTCACTCGAGTTATTACTGAGTATTTTCAATTTCGAACTATTTAATGTTTGTATGAACTTGAAATATGTCTAAAACTTGTGTGTGCTTGAATTTGAGGATTACTGATGTATGTTTTATGAATTTCATGACATTTTAATCCTTGCTTATATGTATGTTTTTTATATTTCATATTTATTATTTCGCAACATTATTTCCGTCGCAATTTCCGTAAATTACCGCAATTTCCGTCGGCCACCGCAATTTCGCCCGCAATTTTTTTTCAAATTTCCACATTTTTCCCGTCGCAATTTTCATCGGCCACCGCAATTTCCGTATTTTTGAGTCATCAGCACGTTATCGACGTGCGCAATTTTAATCCTTGGACGACACACATTTAATAGTGGTGACACAACGAGAAAGTCTATTGTTTTTTACGATTACAGTTGATGTGCTTTCTGCATTTTCTACCCATACTTTTTCTGCATTCGACATCATCGATTTAATGAAATATTTTCACATTTCGGACCTTGATTCTTCTTCTTTTGTTGTGTTGAGGATTTTCTTGCGTTACAGGGACTTTCACTTCTTCTTGGTGACTATGCTTCATATCTATGAAGTGGTTGTTGACAAACTTGATATGAATCTTGACATTGTGACATAATATTGTAGTTGCAAAATATAAACGACAATCAAGATAAATTGAGCTGGTTCGGTTAACTGTTTTTGTTGGGAATATGATAAATTTGGTGGTCGGTAATTCAAAATTTGATAAAAGTTCAACTAATTTTGTGGAAATTGGTTGGCAGGAGATCGATGATTCGATATTGGTCGGATGATGGTGTAAGGGTGTAAAAGTGCAATAGCAAGTACGAAAACGTCGGTGATATGATAATTTTTCTCCCGGACATCTTTAAAATCTCCCAAGGAAAATTGCTTACAAAATTGTAATGACGCGTGAATTATAAAAACATTGAAGAAATTTTAGTGTCGACAATTTGTTGAAATTATTATAAGGATATTGAGTGTGAGGCTTGAAAAATGAAATAAAAATGAAATTGAATGTATTAATAAGAAAATTTGTTAACATCGAACGTGTTGTAACATGCCAATAATTTTAAATTGTATGATAATAAAGAAAAGATAACAAAATTGAGGGCATGTTTGGTTGGTAAGTTTTTGATTAAATGGAATGGAATGGATTCTTAAAAACGTTTATTACTTTGATCGGTTTAATGTTTTGAACAAAAATAATCATTTCAAGTACATTTCAAAGAATAATTATTCCTTTAATTTCATTCCTATACCTTATGTATACGATGAACATTGCATGAAATAATCACTTACTTTTCCAAATTTATCCTTTCAAATTATATTAAAAACTAAAATAAAAAATTATTTGCTCACAAACCCTGCTCTTCTTCTTCCTCTTCTTCGTCCTCTGTCACCGGAATCCGGTTGTCGTCCGCCACCTCGCTCGCCGTGCACGTCGCCGCGCAAGGTCCGTCTCCGGCGTCGGTATATCTGGCGTGAACCTCGTCCAACACTCAGTGGCAAGGTACGTCTCCGGCGTCTTCCGCCACTTCGCTTGCCGTGCACATCGCAGCGCAAGATCCGTCTCCGGCCTTGGCCTCTCTGGCTTTGACCTCGTCCAACACTCTCGGGTAAGGTCCGTCTCCAGTGAAAGCTTGTTGTTCGATTCAGATTTGGTTTTGTTTTATTTCACCTGACCAAAATTTTGGTGGACGATTGACCTGCGGTGACAAGTCTCGACGCCGGAGAGGATCTGGAGCATCAACTTCTTTAGGTTGCCGGCGAGATACTGAAGTCAGATTTTTTGGCGTTGCAATTTTTAATGTTTTTTTAATATAAAATTGGGGAAAATGAGGATATTTTGGTTACTATATAATACATTACATTGAATTGCTTACTTGATTTAAAAAATAAAGCAAACAAGTGAATACCTTACGTTATTCCATTCCATTCTTATTACATTGTTTATTCCCATTCTCATTGAATTTTAGTCGTGTAACTAAACATACCCTGAGGGTCCAATTCACTAACACTCGTCGATTTTCAAATGTCACGTGATAATAGAAAGAATGGAAGAAAGTGGTTGAAGGGACATTTTTGGTCATGACAAAAATATAATTTTCATTTGTTATGCGTAACAAGTGTTTTCATAATTTTTTGCAATTAAGCAGATCTCAATAATAAAATATCACCGTTTTCTATTTTCTTTCTTCACGTTTTTCTTTATTTGAGCTTCTTCCATTTCCACGTACATGTGATAGAGAACTCATTTGGTCATTTAATTTTATACCGTTGTAATATATATTTATATCTCTATGAGAAGAAGACGCTCTTCGTGGTGTTCCTTTTGAAGAAGAATTATTTTGGTAATATAAGGACTAAAAAAATCTCCAAAATTAATTTAACAAGAATTTCAATTATTAAAATATAAAGAAACTAAATTTAAGACATAATAATGAATAAACAAAAATATACCAAACGCGGCGAGCAGAAAGCGCTAGTGTGGGACAGAAACAGTTGGCTTTTCCCGATCATCATGTGTGGCGTCCATATAAAATCCAACGGTCCAGATTAAGTCTGGTATCCCCACTTCTGGTGGAACCGGCCGTATCAGAAAAGCAAAAGATCTAAAGTGCGCACGTACACGTGGAGGTATGTTAGATTCGTAGACTTCCCTGGCTGTAGTCAATAAACAACAATTTTTCTAAAGTCAAATTAGACAATAAATACATAAATATATCAAAAGCAATCCTGCGTTTGTATAACGCACCTCCTTTTCTTTTAAATGTATTGGGTCCACCGACTTTTCTTTATCCCTATCTATAATATTTATATACTCTTATGTCTTATCTACGTACGAAATTTCTCTTAGAACCCAAAATAATGTATTTTAATGCACACTAATTAACATGTTTCCAAAACAAACAAAAAAGTGCATAGTAATTATTGCACAAGGCCTTAGAAATTTCACAAGATCCTATTTAGAAGACCCATGTCCCACAGTCTAATTTGACCGTAACAAAAATTAATTAGAAATTTCCTAACGCCAATAATTATTTCCTTTTGCTTTCACAACCCAATTCTCTCCAGTCTATGTCCGTTGAAAAGGTAATAATTTTTTTTACCAGGCCGTTAATGGTTTGATTTTCTTAAAATATTTGTAGAAAACCTCTATTGACGTAGTCAGAAGAAAATTTCTATATAACTGAATAAAATAAAAATAGAAAAGGAATAATAATTGAACCTCTAATATTTATATTTTAAATATAATATTGGTGTACACCAAGCCATGCCATATGGCCCATATATGCATATATATGATGTGGACTTGGCTTGCCGGTCTATTTTGCATGTCTCAACAACAGTCTAGAAATTAAAAAAAAAATTCATTAGAGTTTAAATTAAAAAGAAGATATTAGCATACGAATATTTTCCAAATGTATCCTGTGGACTTGCAAGAACAAGAAATTGAAAGAGCTAAATTTATATTTTTGTCCTTAGAATACGAATCTTCCAATATTTTGTATTTTCTCTTTTACCCATCACCCACTCGGAAAGATATTCTCGCAAAAAATAAATAAAAAGTAAGAGAGAATATTGAAAACTTGTTTGTTTGTCTCTTCTTCGCCATTCCGTGTAACACTTACCCACCGGACGCTGAGAGAGACGAGTCTCACCACTACGTTTTTCTTTTCTTTCTTCTTCTTCTTCTTCGGTTTTCTCCTCTCCGATCTTCCTAAGAATTTTTCTTTCTCATCGCCTCTCTGATCTCATTTCCAGCCATGTCTTTCAGATGGCTCAGTCGGGTATTTCTCTTACTCTATGACGATTCGTAATATTTAATAAAGAAGTTCATGATTTCGGCGTTTGTTATATTGCTTCGTGGATTTGTGCTTCGATTTCAAATATTTTTCAATCTTCAATATTTGGTTAAAGATTTAAACCCTATTGTTCTCTACCGGTTTTTATTTTTGAAATACTAATTTTTTCTATAAAAAAATATCCGGCTTTTCAAGATATTTCGTAGTCTATGGCCTTTGGAGTCGAGAGATTTCTCATTTATTTGCAATTTTTGTCACATGTTCAAATATCCGATGAGAGTTTATATGGAAATTTATATAAATAGTTTAATCGATATACTAGTCTTGATGAACCTGGATTCTGGAGTCTGCTCTTCGGAAATTTCGAATTGATCTCAAAATGAGTATTGTCAGATGATCAATTTTTTTCTATCACGAGTCCTCCATGTTGTTTTGAATGCTTTAAGAACGTAGAGCTTCACGGTTTCTGATGCAAAATTGTGTTTTTTTTATGAAACAGCCAAATGCTACATCTGGCATGGGAATCTCGGACCAGAGCAAAGTCGCTTTCACCGAACTTCAGAGGAAGAAGGTTCACCGGTACTTGATTTTCAGGGTCGACGAGAAGAAAAGAGAGGTCGTGATCGACAAGATCGGACCCCTCGGTGAAAGCTACGACGATTTCACCGCGGCACTGCCCGAGAATGATTGCCGATACGCCGTGTTCGACTATGATTTCGTCACTTCCGATAACTGTCAAAAGAGCAAGATCTTCTTCATTTCCTGGTTAGTCAAACGACTCCAATTACAGTTTCTTGTAAAAAAAAATTATCTTACTAAACCCGAATTCTGAAATTACAGGGCTCCTTCGACTTCGCGGATTCGATCGAAGATGCTCTACGCGACTTCCAAGGACCGATTCAGAAGAGAGCTCGAGGGAATCCACTACGAGATTCAGGCCACCGATCCGACGGAGATGGATCTCGACGTGATCAAAGAACGGGCAAATTGAGCCCTCGTGATTATGATCTCTTTTCTCTGTGTCTCTCTTATCTGTTACAGAATCGAAATGTTCTTCCTTGTCGTTGTTCTTCGTGGTGGTGTGGTCGAGAGACCCCTCGTCTTCCTCTTCGCTCGTGTATTCCGAAACAAAATGGTATTAAAATTGTCCTCCTCTGTTGAATAAACTAGCATGTGGCAGAGGTGTTTATCTGAAGTTGCTATTATAAATTCAATTGCTTAATAGTTATTTTTCTTTACTTGTCATCAGATGGTTTTTTTCGTTTGAGAATTTACTGATTCTATGCTAACGATGAGTTAGAGCTCTTGCTTATCTTCAATTCGAACTAAATAAGACGCTGATCAACCTCATCTAATACGGAAAAATATTCTGGAAACTCCCTGGGTTACCTCATATTCTTACTCTTTGAGAGTACTGTTCATCTTTTGTATACCATTAGTTCGAGCCTTCGTCTTCATCTAAATAAACTAGTTCCTTTTAAGATACTGGCAATGGAATCTTCCGCTTCTATCATGTAATAATCAGAGTCTCATTCACATTCAGATTGCTGGTATTTCGGTTTTCTACGAGCGAACGAAACATATATATATATATATATATATATATATATATATATATATATAAACAGGTTTTCTACGAGCTAACATGAATATTTATGACAGTGTTTCAACCAACCATTGTGACATATATATATATATATATATATATATATATATATATATATATATATAAGTTATATATATTGATTACTTTTTTTTTTTCTCATACTACTCTATTTCTCTAAATTCAAATTTATTTTCCTGAATCGGTTAGTCTTCCACGTTTTGTACACCAAGTTCTAGGAACAAATTCCAACTGATTATCAATTATGTATATTTCTTTTATGTTAGCTTTGGCCATCGGAAGACTTTGAGAAAAATCTCATTTGCAAAAATGAAACCCAACTAGTCGGTCGTTCTTCCTTTCTGCAGAATTAGTTTAATTTAATTCCTTTCGTTCTCTACTCCTTTTGCATATACACAACGGTTCCCAATCCAAAAAATAAAAAAGTTCAAATCAAAAGGGAACAGTACTATTGTAAGCTGGTTTCTCAGTCTCTTCGAATTCCATCTCGTCCAAGTGATCCTCCATCTCCCCGGAAAGCTCTTCCAGAGACTTCCCATTCGTCTCCGGCACCAAGAAAGTCAAAAACATGCCGAGAACATTGACCAACGCCATTATGAGCAGCGTGTTCCGAACCCCAATCCCGGGTGGGTAACCCCGCTCCGTCTCGTCACGGTTCGAATTTTGCGCCAGAAACATGAAACCGCACGCTCCGATTATAGCTCCGAGCTTCCCCGCCGCTGCCGAGATCCCATGGCAGGTCGTCCTCAGCCTTGCAGGGAAGATCTCGGCGGGGATGACGAAAGTAGTGACGTTGGGCCCTAAATTAGCGAAGAAGAAGGTGAGCGAGTACATGACGACGAACCAGACGTGATGCCGGGGCTTCTTCCAGAAAATGTAAGGGAAGCCGACGAACAGCATGAAGATGGCCATGAAAAAAAAACCTATGACCTGGAGGGCTACTCGGCCGACCTTGTCGATTAAGAAGACGGCGACCCAGTAGCCAGGGATGGCGCTGCAGACGGTGATGACGGTCTGGAGGGTGGCGATCCAGTAGACCTCGTCCAGAGCGTTCAACGTCTCTGCCTCGGGAATCCACCCGATGCTGGTGAAGACGTCTTTCTGGAATAGAGTTTGACTGTAGAAGGCCATGTCGAGGAGGAACCAGGTCGAGGCGGTGCCGATGAGGTGCCGCCCGTGGCGCCGCCAGAACTCCCTCGAGAAGAGCCCGAACGAGTTCCTGCGCCGCGACGGGTTCGCCTTTATGGCCTTGTGCTGGTGCCGGTGCTGGTGCTGTTCCGCGTCTACGCCTGTGTAAAGTCAAACAAATCCATTTGAAAATGTAATCTTAACTCTTAAGTCAACCCAACTCTAAGTAAATATGTGCTAAATAATCATGAGATAAATATTTACTAGATCAGAAACGCAAATGAAGAAGCCGTAAATAATTCACGTACTTCCACTTATTATTGTGACTATAAACTTGCATAAAAAGTCATGCATATAAATATGACTAGTTTCCTATTCCGAGAATAGTCTTGTGATTGGAGTGATAGAAGGATATATGTATATGAAGGTGCATGCCTGAGATGGCAACGTCGAGGACGGTGGACATGTCGGAGGCGGCGCGGGCGGCATCGTTAGCGACGAGGGCGGTGTAGCGGGCGGTCTCCGGCATCTTTGTGCGGAGGTAGTATGTCAGGGCCGCCGGGACGGCCCCTGTCATCAGGATAGCTCGCCAAACGAAGTCCGCCTCCGGAACTGTCGAAGCCAGCCCCGCTTGCTCATACGCCTCCGACGGATACGCCGCCCCGAACCATCCCGATATCGCCATCCCAAACAGCCCCCCTGAGAGGATCCCGAACCCCTGCCATATTCACCAAATTAATATATACAAGTTTATAATTTGTTGTATATATGCATACCTGCATGGCAAAGACGGCGGCGATGAAAGCCCCGCGAGTCTTCTTATTGGCGTACTCAGCCATGATAGCTGAGGAGAGCGGGTAATCACCGCCGACCCCAAACCCGAGCCAGAATCTAAAGAAGCAAAGACTACCTATGACCGACCTAGGCGTGGACCCCAGCGAGAAACCTGAGGCCAAGGAGCAGAGACACATGAGAGTCAAGGTGACACCATAGGCTCGTTTTCGACCAAGCTTGTCCCCGAGCCACCCGAAGAACAGGTGTCCCACGAGGGCCCCGAGAAAGGCGATCCCGGTCACCACCACCGCCACTTCCGGCGGCAGCGTTCCCGGCTTCTTCTCGCCTGAAACCGGGTAGTAAATTCGACCGAGGAGCTTCGTCACCAGAGAGATGCTGAAGAGATCGTAGGCGTCCGTGAAGAATCCCATTCCGGCGATTATGATCGCCGAGAAGTGGTACCATTGAGTCTTTGCCGTGTCAAGGGCCTCTAGAATATTCAGAGCATCGGTCTTCATCTTCTTTTATTTTTTTGGGGGACCCTTCTCCTCTGATCCTGTCCTCTCACTCTCTGGACTGGAATCGAAGCTGTTTTAACAAATGTTCGTGTGTCTGTTATAATAAGATTGGAAACATAGAGGGTAAAGCCGTAATGGGGGTGGTTTAAGATTGAAACGATTAATTTCGGTTATAAATAGTAAAAGTTTGTTGTGAATAACAACGACTTATCATTATGAATAAGATATGTTGACCTGTCTCGGTAGCAATTTGATAAGTATATCCAGTCCAACCATACCAGTTATGGTTCTGTAATGTATTTTTTTGATTTCCTTTGTTCAGAGGCTGCGTGTTAGCTTATTGGTATTAGCTCATTCGCAGCTCTGGTCATAAAATTTCTTGGTAATTTATTACTGTTATAACATTTATGTAGTAACTGGGTATGCTGACGTAAGAAACGGTAAAATAAACTCGTGCATTGAAGATTCTTCTATTAACCTCAAAATTAGCAATTCACGTATATCAGTAAACTTCTGCTCTTTGATGGTAATGGGAGATTTTTAGAACGAATATATGTGATTAGTTATTCATATATACAAATTGCAGCACGTATATATATGATTAGTGAAGGAAGACCTGTCGTTCGCAGGAAAAGAAAAAGTTGCAAAATAGATCATATTTTGATTAATATTGATCTTAGTTATTGATCATTAAAAAACAATAGCTTAAAGTAAAACAGGATAGATTTTTTTTTGGAGGAAGCGTAAAACAGGATAGATAAATCGAGAGAATTAGACATTAACGCTGCTATAGTTTTTCACATCTCGAAATACAAATGAGAGTGGTTTGACAGTAAAAACACGTATATCTTATTATCGCAAATTTCCATTTTCTTAAATTATTATTAGAAAGCATTTTAAATTGTTATTTTTTGCTTTATTTCTTAAATTTGTTAATCAATCCACACAATAATAAGAATAATATTGGTCAATAAAATTATTAATCTCTCTCACAGCCAGAGCCGGCCGATAGCTTTTGAAGCCTTTGGAATTAATATTGTTGTCCTCATTTTATTGGATTTTAAATTATAATATAAGTTACCATAAAAATTAATAATATAGATGATGAAATGGGCCTTTTTGAAAAGGACGTGGCCTATGGCCTTCATTACCCTCCAATTGGCATGAACTTACTCACTTGTCCTAAAAAATTTCCCGTCCAAAGACAATTATTGGTTTAATAAATTTAAAAAAAAAAAATTAACACTCATTATTGACTCGGAAAACGGGGATGAAAATAAATGAATGTAGTGAATCATTATGAATAAAACGGATAGAGAAACCGAACACTAAAAAATAATTCGGCAATTAACATGTGTTTATGTTTTTTTTTTATCTTTTTTAAAATATTTTATGTAAATCGATTTGTTTAGAAACGATTTTTTCATTTCTTGTTTATGATTAATGATTTTGAACAACATGAACACGACGAATATGAAGCTATCATGACAGAGAAACATGTTAAGCTTTCATTGCGGAGAAACATGTGAAGTTTTCATAAACACGATCTTTATTCTTTTTTTTCTTCTTTTTTTTCGTGTTTTAATTTTGATTTCAAATTAATGTATGAAATTTTGATTTTTTTTCTTCTAATAAAATTAACAACAATCGTGTTTTGTTAATTAATATGCAATTAACGATGAAAAACTTCAATTTATGTTGTAAAATACAACTCAATTTACGTTGGAACGATTACATATCAGTGTAAATTGAATATCAATTAACGAATATATTACTGGACATAAATAAAGATCAATATCGGAGAGAGACAACTGAATATTTAATTAATTGATTTAATTCTCATAAATAAGGATAGATGAAATATGATATGTAATTAATTAATGATAAAACACACAAATATAATCGGTATAGAATATAAAACTTTCGCAAAATAATTGCATATAGTTATAGTCGGCCATAAAAAATGGATTTCAATTAATAATATGTAAAGTATTGGTTAATTAACTACCCACAAATATAGGATCTAATATGAAGTTAATACGGTGTAAATTGAATATCAATTAACAAACATAATACTGAACGATATAAATGAAAATTTTGAAAAACAAATTACGAAAAAATTAAAATTCGGCAATATGAAATGTTTCTATACATAAATGGATATGCCGTAGAAGATAATTAAAACCAGCAAAAAATAATTAATTATGCTGAAATTAATGAGTCAAATAAGTAGCCGAAATTGTAGGATCATATTCACATTTATTAACAAATTGTTTTCAAATTTTGTTGAAAATTTAAACAGAAATAATTCCAAAAATTTAAAGGGTAAAACAGTAACTTAAAAGCATAAATTAAAGTGCCACGTAGCGTTTTGGACATTTACAAAAAATTTATGAAACGTTGGATAAAACAAAATCACGTTTGTAAGCTAGTACCGTTCCGCCAAAATTTTGTTTTTTAATTCTCAAGTTTAAAACATTAAATGAATTTGATGTTATACCAATGGATGCATTTTTTTAACTTGAGGGGGCAACATGTCAAGTAACTTTCACCGGATTGTTATTGATCTAATGCATGCACTGGCAATGCCCGCAACAAAATATTGGAAAAAGAGTTCACGCCAAATGATCCTTTTTTCCTATAATACTTTAGGTATAAATTGTGATTATTTTTAAGCATGTGCTTAACTTTTTTTAAAAGAAATAATCTAATTAAAGCACAGACTCAGCAAAAACCTTACAAAAAATTTGAATAGAGGTCGGTACCTCAAACATACAAAAACAAGTTTGATAAGCCAATGAGAAGCATAAGACAAGAAAAATCGAAACAAAAGAGACGACGTGTTATTTGCAAACTAAATCATAGTCCATCATAAACACTCTCGAACTCCTTCAAATGAGATCTTGTGCGAATCTTAAAACGCGCACACAATCTCACCAGCCCAAAGCTCGGGCACTAAGACCTAACCAGAGGCTAGACAAAAAATTCATCCTCCAACAACTTTTTTCTTCTTTTCTGATAAATACCTCTAACTCCAAAATCAAAAGCCACTAATAATTAAACAACTGAGACACCACAATAAATTAAACAAGCAGACTAAAAACAATCCATTGCAAGAACCAAATTATCGACATCGAAACAAAACAAAAAGTAATAAAATACTTAACCCAGCTTTCTGGTATCTCTAGCCGATCTGAACTTTCTTCCTGGTTATAACCGTAGCGAAGGGGTCAGAGCCGGTCTCCACATCTGCGCGATAGAGAAGAATTCAGCCACATTGAAGCCTCTGCCGCTGACTCGCCGGTGGGCAGCCATTCTTGTGCTCTCCGCCGGTTGAAACTCTCGCATTGCCATTTTGAACCCACTCGCTGGTGGGAAGCCATTCTTCGTGCACTCCACCGGCTGCAGATCCCTCACCGCCACCTGAAACTCACTCGCCAGTGGTCAACCATTCTCAATGCACGCTGCCAATTGCAGCTCCCGTACTGCGATATGAAACCCACTCGCTGGTGGGCAGCCATTCTCGGTGCATGTTGTCGGTTGTAGCTCCCGCACCGTCGTCGATATCGCCAACATTGTCGTGTCGGAATTTATATGGTGGCGAGGATGACGCACACCACCATATCGCCCTCGAGGATCCTCGTCGTAGCAGAGTTGGGAGAAAGCAGAGAGATACAGGGAAAAATACAAAATCCAAAACTAGCCTCACAAATAGGGGAAACTGAGCTTCCCCTTCCAATCTTGAACACGCCTCTAACAAGTTAGTACGGCAATCGAAGTCACTAGAGAGAGGGGACGGTGGCTAGCTGAAAAAAGGAATGGAACACTAGTTAAACAAATGGATTTTTTTAGGGAGAGAAATTCTTTCTATGCTAGAAGCTAGCATGTGTGTAGCGTTTGAATGGTCAATCAAATGGCTAATTTTAATGGTGGAGTTTCAAGTTTAGAAACCTAATATTAACTATGCTGTGGTTGAATCTTAAAACTCTAAAATATTTAAACCTTAAAGACTTTGCACTAACCCAAGACTTTGCTGCATAATCCATTCTCTCAAAGTCATTTTTTTTAAAGTTATCGTGGTTCCAATAGAAGCTTAATTATGTCGAATGAAGTTCAATCGCTCTTGCACTGTTGATGTCGTTCGTTGTTGTAGTATGGGATAAATTTCCTTGTTTAGCAAGCACCCATAACACATCACATAATGCTTGCTTGATGCGTGATTCAAAACACAGTTCTCCATGTTTATATCATGGATTATTTATATGCCCTATTACTAAAATATTTACATAAATATACTACTATGCTAATATATTTCTATAAAGAGTTTGTCAGCTAACAAATGTAAGCATGACGAAGGCAATTTAAAAACACTCGTTTATGATCATTTCCCCGTCTTGAATCTCGTGAAAGATTAATTGCAATTCTTATACTTAACTCAACACCGTCTTATGATCTACCATAGTGAACTCGAGGAAACGGCACATAATATATTTTTTTGATCTCGCATCCTCAGACTTATATTTCCAATTAAGTGATTCTCAAAGTTCTTGCGAAAACAAGTTTGAATTGTGCACATTATATAATAGGGAGTCTACAAGGCAATTCATCATGTAATTTCAACACAAGTTGTCGAAATCCTTCCAAACAAGGTACACCATCCTCACTTTCGGATAGGTCTCGTCCTCTTAAAAGATCAGAGAGTTGTCGGTCAAAAACTGCACAAGTCCAATGAAGGTTAATAGAAGAGAATCTTATGTTGCTATCTCTTGAATTCAAATCCCCGAACAGACCCCGCGTTTTGAACATGACCTTCATGTTCGTTCATAGACATAATCTCTATCGTGTGAAAAAACGCGTGGGTCCGTTCTTAGCCGAAGCCTCCACTGAGCCATGTGGTAACACCACACTGCTTTTATTTATGGCGTTGGTTGTCAACACGTCCGCACCCAATGCCACAAGATTGATTGGGATTTTCAACTCAACTGTACCATCATTGTTGTTTGTTGCCATTTTCTACAAAATAAATCAACTCGAATGAGTAATCGTTGAAATAATCAACACAATTAAATAATTAAAATTATTTTTGTTCAAGAAAAAATTAAACGAGCGAGGTATCTAAGAGCAACTATCACTTTAAGATAAGGAAATAATTAATTAAATTATTTAGTTTCGAGAATAAATAGATAACAAGGCAAACGAACAAATGGAATAATGATAAGAATTAATTAATAACAACAACAATGATATTGGACGAATTTTTTTAGGAAAACCGAGGATTGTTCGAAAAAATTTTAAAAGTAAAATTGTCTCTGCATTACCGAGTACTGTGATCAATTTATCTATCATGATACAATGGTGGAAGATGAGAACTTGGAATACTAAATAACTTTTAGGGCGAATAAAAGTTAAAATTTGTGACTGAACCAATCAGGTACTACAAATAAAATAAGAAAAATAATTTCGGAGAGGGAAGATGAAAAATAGATTATTTGTCTCGGTTTGGTAGAATGAGACGAGCATTTACTTATAGGCCTAACTTTCATTTCAAATCCAAAGTGAAAAATGTTGAACCTTAATACCACGTAACTTCGACTCTTATTAATGCGTCCATATGATTTTTTGCATATATGAAGAATCGAAACTTAAGAAGGCCCCAAATTACCACGATTCAAGCTCAAGTTCGAGTTCGACTCGACATGGCGGTGACAAACGTGTGTGTGCGTACGTGAGTGTTTAGTGCTAACCGACACACTCTGCACTCTTTCACTTACTTCTTTAAACACATAAAAATGTGTTTTTGAAGCTACTATATACGCACTACCACAACATATTTCATCAACAAATGTAAAAGTCTTCTGAATATACTATGAAGTGTACATTTTTACTTATTTAAACACATAAAAATGTGTTTTTTAAGCATGTATAAATCATCTATTTTTTTATTCATTATAGATATATTTTGACAAATAAATATTTAATTTTATATCCGTCATTATTATGAATAAAAATCTAGAAATATTAACAAATTTAGATTGATGCATCTCACTCAAATATTACACAATTAATTAATAAAATCATTTTATTAACCTATTTTCTAACATCCACAACTCATGTTGGCCGATTCCGATTCACATCGACGAAGGCCTGTAAAGTTTAAACCCTCTTTTCAATAGGAGGCCCAATTGAAGATGCCATAAAATGTATGCCAAATTTAGAAATTATACATGCGTTTGCATAGGAACAATTGTGCAACCTATTAAATGTAATACGATATTGATATGCACATGTAAACAACAGCGACTGTATTTTGGTCTTAGTGCGCCGCCGCTACATGACAAAATAGTCAATAAAAAGATGTGACCTTTGCAAATTGCAACTAGGCGTATTTATTATACATACACTTTTATATGTATTCAACTATATAGAAGTTCATGATTAGACCCGTAAAAGGTAGACACGTCCCATAATATAAAATTCTATTAAAAAATTTGAAAAATAATAAATTAAACATACTTTCATGTATGATAAAAAGATTCTTTTGCTGGATCACTTTGAATAAAATAAAAGTCGTGCACAAGCAACATAAAAACAAGAATTAATAAAAATAATAGTTTCCAACAATATGAAGTATTTTAGTTTTACTGTAAGTTAAAATACTACGAATATAGACTATTATCTGGTAACCAGGGAATCACTGTCACGGCTTTTAATCTCATGAATTCGTGTGCTCTATGAGCAAATATCAATATTTACAGCAACTCGACGACGTAATAAAGCGATTTCGTAGAGATGGTCAGATGAACCAAACCAATATACTGATTCACTGATCTAATATAGTTTCTATTACAATAGAATATGATAATTTTACGTATACGATTAGAGAATGACATCATGCATGACAATGCACTAATATATCGAAGAAAAAAAAATCGAGATTAGCTTAGCTTAATAGTTATATGCTTTACAAAAATTACGCATAATGTATATGTGTAACCTAACATGGAAAACACTAAATAATATAATGGGTATAATAATAATTTAAATCTCAATTCTCAACTATGGTCATAACCCACTCACCAATTTTATTGTATTTATAACAGTAAGATCAGTATTTATTATTATTATGATATATTAATAACGTAGATGCATATAACAGTATTAGTTGATACGACATGATGTAGAACATGGACATTAAGTTTAATGAATATAATCTATAAAATAAACATATGTTAATGCAGTTAAAAAAAAGTTCGAATTTAAGATATCTCTATCCGTCGAATTATGTATGAAATTATGACTAGATCAAACTGATAACCAGCCAGCTCAGGACAGCTTCATTTTAAGGACTCCATAATGGCCTTCAATTTTGTGTTATTAACATTAATTTCAGTTGAGAAAATAACTCATACTATTAATTTAACTGCTTTACACTGATTTCGTAATTTTCCACCTATTGGTTTTCATTCGTAAAAAGATCCCCTGAAGTCGTCAATCTCACAAGTTAGTACAGCTAATTGCAAAATTATGTACCTTTCAGCCAGTAATTTATATATTTAAAATTCAATAAAATAATCTTAGTTTAATAACTCATCAAATATTTCGTAAAATTTGTGTAAATGTCTACCGTGTTTACGTGTCATATTAATTTACGCGGTTAGTTTACACTAGTGCCCTTCATTCGATTTTGGCTAATGTTTTTGAAATTTGAATTTTCTTTGAAAAATTTAAATTAATTACCAAAATAATTCAAAATTAAGGAGTTTAATTAGTATTAATGATTTGTTCCTATAATTATTGGAAGATCTTACAAAAATAGAAAGTTAATATATTTAATAATCGTTAATTATTATAATATCAATTAACAATCTTTATTTCATTTTCAATTCTGAAAATTGTTTACAGCCGGTCATAATTTGTATTTAATCTATTTCCAATTCGGGAAATTATTTCAGCCGATCATAATTTTATATTCTTCAAATTCAATTTTTATAACGTAAATTGAGTTGAGTTTTAATACGGTATTGCTTATTACCCGAATATCCTTGTTAATATTTTGGCCAATATTTTTTTTATTTGATTTTTATTTTGAAAATTCGAGTAAAACATTTGATAGAACGTAACGGTAATACATGTTAATCGCCGAGCGATTTACGTTGTTGACATCTACAAAATAATGCTGGTGAATATCGGTTTGATGAAAATGAGGTCAGTTTGTTCGTATTTGGGCTTTATATTAAGAGATGATTCTTTTTTGAGAATGACGTTGGTTTGCATGCTCGGTTTGTTCCTCTCGCATAGAATACGAAATGATAAATGTCAATTGCGGTTTTTTAGGATTTTATTTACCTCGAAAATTAAATTTTGTAATTTTTTTAATACATTGGGGGAACTTGTTATTTCGGGGCACATTGGATATGAAAATTTTGTAAATTATAGTTATGGACATTTAATGTTGTTTTACATAACGTTTAACATTTCTAAAATGACATATTTGTATAGTACTATTACATACAATAACTTTTTATATATTTTTAAAGATAAAATAGCTATTGCAACAATAATACGTCTTAGGGGGATGATTAATAATTTTTAATATTAGACCAAAGGAGTAGGCTTGAAAACTTAAAGAATAGTTATTGCATTTCAATCAAGGAAGGAATACATATGACAAAAGCTATCGAACTGAAAAGAATGGGAATCAAAGAGTTGTACTTAAAAGTTTCAAATAGATAAGTGGTGCAAAAAAATTGGGTTAAAAATAATCTTACTAACAATTATCTAAGCAAAAGAACAATTAAAAAAAATAGATAAATAGAACAAATATTCAAAGTGCTAATCATGATGTGTGCAATATTTGTGGATCTTGGATGAGATTGTCCATGTAATCTCCTAGGCTCCTCACAGTCAGGCCACCATCTAGGGGCTAGGGCATTAGTCATTTAAATTTTAAACTAATCACGAACAAACATCCTACAATCCTCCTTGTGACATCTAAATATTTGATTTTAAAATTCAGCATCATATTTAATTTTTATTTTTTTGGCATGGGATCTTTACTCCTTTTATTCACATATCTTAACTTTTCTAACATGAACGCGAGAGTGAGCTGAGCGAGCGTTCGTTATTTTATTTTTAAGATAAGCATTAGAAATAAGAAAGTTAGATACCTCACTTATGAGAGTATAGTCTAGTGGTAATTCACACCTCTTCAAAATTGGAGGGCGTGAGTTCAATCCCCATCGCAAGCAAAACTAAAACTTGCCTTAAAAAAAAAAAAACTCCATATCGTATTTATAATTGTCCTTTATAGGACACTACTACGTACACATGACGCCATTTAAGAAATTATTACTACAATACTTATAAAATACAAAAAATTAGCTCTATACCCACTTCAAACATTGTCAATTTTGATAAATTTAACGTTTTGTAAATAAGTCGTAAATAATCAGATATATTTATTTACATCTACTTACATTTAATTTACTTAGGTATATCTAAATTGGCTATAATTTAATTAGATATATACGAAAATTGCCCTATAAACTATAACCATTTCTTCTTCGCTTTGTTTCATTTCATGGATATATATTGCTTACATAGAAAATTCTACATTATTACGGTCTGTAAAGACAGGTAAACTCATTACCAGTATATAATAGTCGAAGTCATTCAGTTTTTGTCACCCTTTTTCTGAAGCATAATATAGTATTGTTGGTCTGTTTAGTAAAGGTGACAACACTTTCCCTCATATAACAAAGTGCTTGTATAATTATAATTTTGTTTTCTAAAAAGATGAAAAATAATACTTATTGTAATCAGTGTGTTTGAAGGTCAACAACCAATAAAAGTAACGAAGGCATAACTGTTCTGCTTAATTTTTTCTGTCGATTTTATGCATTCACAGCGAGCTGGAATGGAAGAAACGAAGAGCTTCCTATATATTCGCTTAATATTTATAATCTCTTCCATAACCATAACTAAGACCATTCATAGTCTAATGAGAGAGAGAAGGAGAGAAAACTGTAACCGTCATCAAATATTCACAATATTCTGCGACGAAGACTGTAATTTCTTTTACAGTATAATTAGCTACAAGACAAGATTAAAAAAAGAAACCTCACACACATCATTAAAAGCACAGGAAATGAAATTACAAAACAAAAGAAAAGTATTAAAACATTCAAAGAAGATGGTCGCTAGCAATACGAGCCCAGAAGCTCCTCCAGATACTCAGCTCCAAGGTCTTCAAACACCACCTTATTAACATCATCAATATCATTATTAGCACTTGTAACAGAAGCACTATGGGTACCAAGTCTCTGAATCCTTTTACTATCCCTCCTGCGATCCCGATCGGCTCTCCTTCTGGCGGCGTAGTTGCGCTCTTTGAGTGCCTGAGCGGGCGAGAAGGAGAAGAAAAGGGAGTCGCCGTCGCCGTCGCCGCCGTCGAGGCGTCGGAGGGAGCGTTGGACGGCGTCGACGGAGAAGTTGAGGACGGCGAGTGGGCCCCGCAAGGAGAGTGCGGCCTGGTCGTAGGCGAGGGCGGCCCCTTCCGCGCTGTCGAACGTGCCCAGCCACACCCTCCGCCCGCCGCTCCGACTCGAGTCCCGAATCTCCGCCGCGTATTTCCCCCACGGCCGCCGTCGCACCCCTATGTACGCCTTTTTACCGTTCTCTCTCGTCGTCGGCTCCGATTCCGGGAGAGTCGGGATCGGGAAGGGTTGGTTGAAGAGTTCGGATAAGGTTTGGTCGAGATCAAAGGGAGTCAAGTTATCCATGTCAGCCCGCCTGTGGATGCTTGATATATATGACCTAACTTCTTCTTCCTTTATATATATATATATATATATATATATATATATATATATATATATATATATATATATATATATATATAGGACGAGCCTTTGGCCATCGATGGCCATCATTACAATTACTAGTCCTCTTGAGCTAGTATTTTTTTTTTTGTTGATTTTGAGTTTATCCTTATAGGAAGATAGATATATTTACGTACGTAATCGTTTTTTAATCAGTTTATTATGTATACAGCATAAAAATGTATTTTTTTTAAATTTTACGTAATCAATTATAATAAATTTTATATAAAACATATTGGAATTACAGCTATACTTGTATAATCTCATGTATAAAAAAAATTGGCTCGTTATTCACTTTTATAATCATTATTTTTGAAATACTCAATATTTTATAAATATTTTGCAAACATCTACTCAATTTTATTTATACGAATATTGGGTACAAACTATGCTCATTTTGTAATTTTTGTAAACAATTCTAAATTCGATTTAAAATAATTCAAATAATTCTGTAAAAAATTTGAAGTGATTATTTACACAAATTTTATAAAAATGTTGGGTGTTTTAAAATTAATAAACATTTTCATGAGTATATATTTAAAAGAGCCTATATATTATATTTTTTTAGTATCTTTGCAAATTACAGAAAAACATCGTTAACGTGGCTACAGTAGTTCACCAAAATCAGAAGAAAAAAATTAATATATCAGGCTAACTAATATATTCTCATCACGTTCAGTGATATTTATTTTATAGACAGATAGCGAATAGAACATTTGTTTTGATGCAACAGCTTAATAGACTGTTAATCAATTTTACCATAAAAAATGTTTCCCCCTTGCAAAATATGTATATATTTCAAGATACTCATATATATATATATATACATATTATATTCTAAAGCGATACATATAACCAAAAGCGAAGAGAAGGATATTATCTAGAGTTGCATGATGTGCTCTTAACTAATCATGGAAATAAAGTCATGTGGTCCTTCCACTTGCTAAGGTAATGTTAGCGTATGTAGTCTTTTCTGTTCTTAGCTCTCTTTTGTATACACTTCGCTTATGATTATGCCTAAGCACATGGTCTTCATTTGATTTGCTAAGAATGGAGCGACATCTATATAAACCACCAAGATGATAGCCATAGGAATTACGACTAAAAATGATACTCAGACCTTATATTTTTGCTAAGAGTAATCTAAACAAAATTTTGGTGAAATGATCATAGTTTACTAACTTATTTTTTATATAACTAGCGCTTCGTAAAACTCATCTAAATGAAACTTGTGTTTACGTACCATGTCAATTCATATTGTAAAAAATAAAATTGACACTACACGTAAACATTAAAGTTATTTATACGAATTTTACGAAACATTAGCCATATCTAAAATAGCAAACGTATATAGAGTTACTATACACAATAACCCTAATCTAAATTACCGGATTAACATTATTTCAGTGTGTCTCAAGTCTACTAAAAAGATTCGAGTAGAGAATTCAAAGGCCGAAATAAAGAGGAAACAGACAAGTTCAATTAAGTAAGTGTATGTATACCATAAAACCAGCCGTAGAAGATGGGAGCAAGATGGCGTTTACATAAAAACTACATGAAAACATATTCAGCCACGGGAGACAAGAAAATATTATTTTGATCAAGATAATCTTGTACTATTGCAGGAGGTATCTACAAAGCAGAGGAGACACTCTCATGCTTGCGCACAGTTACAAGACTCATTGATTCTTCACATATATGCATCATAGAAATCACATTTTCTTTGGTTTCTTCCATATGTATTTAGATTTGGTCCATGCTAAAGATGATAACTAGGTTAAATCTGAGTGTTTCATATAACTAAACTCTCCGCAACAAATTATCAGTCAGGGAAATTTTGGAATAGTTTTTGCCATCACTGATTTGAGGTGATGAGGATATAATCATCAATCTGACCATTAAATTTTACACGGATATGTTTGATGACTGTTACGGTCTCACGAGGAACAAATCCAAGTTTAGCAATAATTTGTATTCTCCATTTGTAACCAGTTTTGTTTTGTAGTGTCGACATGTAATTTCAAACTCCTTTTAGTGATTTGAGTTCACACAAAGCTAAAATGTTAACATCACTTGGTGTTTATCCAGATTAGTTGCTTAAAATTATGGGACGTTGACATCAACATTTTTATTTTGTTGTAGCAATCAGAATGATAAGATTATTTATTTTTTTGAGTTTTGTTAATTCAGATGATGAATATTTATAGAGATATCCATAAATCTAAGATAGATATAAAAAAGGAAAAATAACAAGTCATTTCGCGGAATAAACTTTGTTTCGCTTTTGTAACTTAGCTGAATATTGGAATTTGAATAAATTGTGAAAATCTCTACTTCTTATTTTAATTTTATATTTAAATTTAGTCAATGAATATATTTAATCGGTTAAATTATAAGCGCCAGAACTCGATTTTCAAACCTGTTAACGTCAATTAAAGGAAAAGCTTCCATGTAAAATAGATTTTAAACACAAGTGTATCCATAAAAATCTCGCTCCTTTTTCTATTTACAATTATAACAAAAGAGTTGGCCAAAATCACCTACATTGATTAACAAAAAAAGACTTAACCAAGTTACCCCACCACCACGACACTCCCCGAATCTCCAGCCACAACTTTTACTCTCATTGGCCACTTCGACCGACCTATACCAATCAAACCTATTGCCCTAATAATTAAAATAAAAAATAACTGGATAAAATACAAAATTAAAAAAGAAATTAAATCAAGTAATCAATCAAACAAATTGAGTATCATTCCAAGTGGAGGAGCTATTTGAAGTCAAACTCAAAAGCTCTTCCAAATACTCACTCCCCAAATCTTCAAAAACCACCACATTCTGCGGCGGATCTACCTTCTTCGCCGCCGCGACGGTCTTCGCTTTGCTTCCAGAGACTCTTCTCCGGCGAAGCGAGTGGCGTCTCTTGAGAGCCACCACCGGCGATCCTCCGCCGCGGAAATCTTGATCGGAGAGCGATTTCCGGACAACGTCTGCCGGGAAATTCAGAACAGCCAGGGAGCCTCTCAGAGCAAACGCCGCCTGGTCGTAAGCCAGCGCCGCCGCCTCGGGGCTGTCGAAAGTCCCGAGCCACACTCTGATTCCGTTCCTCGTCGAGTCTCGAATCTCCGCCGCGAATTTTCCCCAAGGTCTTCTTCTCACTCCTCTGTACGACTTGTCGTTTCGGATCTTCATCGTCGCCGTCGTCGTCGTAGTAGTAGTCGTTTGGGGAGGAGCAGCCGAGGTGACCTCTTCTTCCTTAACGAGGACCAGATCGTCGGAAAGAGATCTAGATTTCTGCTGGTCCTCGTCGTAGAGGATTATATCTTCCCATGAAATCGATTCCAGGGAATAGTTTGTGCCGAATGACGATTCCGGGCTTGACGAGAGGTAGTTAAGGAAAGAGGATTCCATATCTTGAAAGAAAGTCTTCTTGATGAGAATTGATGGACAAGTGGGAGCGAGAAATGATATTTCTTTTTTGGGTCTGTCTGACAATTTTGAATGCTAACCTAACCCCCTTATATACCGTTGGAAAATATAAGGAAACAAAAAAAATAGAAGCTTTGAGATAATATTGAATTGCTTAACTTAATTTACATGTGGAAATATATATTTAAAAATGTGAAAATTTAAGTAAAATTATTTAGATAAGAGCTATTTGGGCAAGAGAGGATGTCCCATGGATGGGAAGGTGTTTCTTTATTTTGTGATTCAATATATCGAAACACATTATATGAACCCTGTTTTTTTTGCGTACTACTGTAATTACGCACGTGCATGTGACGCACGGCGGCGAGGTCGCGCCAAAATGCTATACATGCGATGACGTCATTTTCGTGACGTTATTGGTTTGATGACATGTCATAGTTAACTTGATGGGTTCGTTAAATCCATGGTCTCTTTACTGTAGCTAGTTCTGGTCCTGGGCCACGTATTTAAAAATATATATTGCGGCTAAATGCTATTCATGTAATTATTGAGTGATAATATTCCAAGCATCATTCGGTCCCGATAGCAATATTTCCTCTATGCATTAATGAAGGGATTTTAATTTTCAACCTCGTTATAGATTTTATAATCGTCAATAAAGTTGTTAAATATTGACATCAAAAAATGGTTACATTTGATAACACTTATTTAAGATCAATTTTATCTTTTAATAAAAGTTAAAAACATTTTTTGATGTTTGATAGATTCACTTTAAAAAAAATTCAAAAGCACTTTTAAAAACTAAATTTTAAATTTTTTGAACTCTAATTTTTAGACTGCATGTCATTTTTTTTACTATATTTCATAAACAAATTAATTAATTATCTTAATAATGTGATTAGACGTTCAAGTTCTAATAACTAAGAAAAATTAAATTATATAAATTATACATTCGAACAGTTTAATAAAATTTCTATAAATTTGTCTTAAAGGTAGCAAAATCTTTTGAAGAGCAAATTTTTCAATAAACTGAAGATCAAGATGAATAATGTAAATTTTTTACAATTTGTATGGATAACTTGAGAAATGAGATTACTGCAACTTTTGTATAAAATGGAAATTAATAGTTTATATTTTTGTTAAAAAAAAAAATTTAAATATAAAATTTGATTTTGGTGACTTATCTTACTATATTTAAATACTACGTTAATATTAATATGTATATATAATGTAAATATCAAAGTAATAATAATTATTTAATTTATCTCCAAAGTTATTTTAATCTTTTTTTATAATCTTATTTTTTTTTATCAAACGTTAAATCAATATTTATTCTTACAACAAATTAAATTAAAAGCAGGTATCTAATAATAAATATTAAAAAAGATAGCTGTTTTGAAAAATAATTATTAAAAATATTTTAATAAAAAAGTAAAGTGTTATTAAACAATATAAATATCATATAATAACAATAAAAAATCATGGACGTTCAATGATTTGTAACATTAATAGTCGTGTATACAAATTATATTCTCTCTTTTATGACTAACCTGGATATTCATTCGTCGCAATATTTTAGTATGAGTTGAATACTCAAATATGAAATTTCATCATATACAACAGCTTTTTAATTACAAAAAATTAACTTATAAATACTCATATGATGACGTAACTATGAATTTAACTCATATTATTTATGTTACAAATTTAATTTTTAAGCATAATAATTTTAAATGATTTCGTAAACAGATTTAAACGGACATTTATAACTCGTTTGCAAAATTTTGTGTATTTTAAAATTCTTATATATTTATATGAGTATATAATAAAATTACCCTTTTAATTATTTTACATAAAAAACAGTAAAAAGATTTCGACGGCGCTATTTTACTAATTCTATATGCTTATAAAGTAGAGACTATATTATGTGTAGTGGAACTTCATCCTATAGTGGAATATAATGATTGTACTTCAACATTAATTTTTAAAATTGAAATGCATCAGCCAATAACTTTGTAGAAAAGTTTAATCTTGTATCGAGATGACATTTAATAGAATGCGATTTCACAAACAATCATTTTTTCCCTTAAATAAACAACCACTTTCTAATTTTTTGTCGCGGTTTTTTTTTTTTTTTTTTTTAAGTTAATAAATTTTAACGGAGACGAAAGGCTTTTTTAGTTGTATCTGTTGAAATAAATATTAAAAAAAGTATTTTTACTTAGTGTGTTAATGATTTTCGGTTAAATATTTGAGTGGGGTCCACTATTTGGATTTAGATAATTTTTCCATATTTTTATTTTTCGTTGCGACGGGTATAAGATTGAGTATTTATTTTCCCTAATCATATTTATAATGAATGAGAAATTGATGCTATAAGAATGCTAAAAATCACAGATATGTATTTAAAGAAATGAGAGATTGTGTAATAAAAAGAGTCCCATATAAGTTGGGAATGTGTGTTGGTGAAAGATTTATAAGTGATTCTCCTCCTTAAGGTGACATTTAAGTGTAAGGGGGGAGGGTGTGAGTAGGTTAGCTCTAACCCCTCGCGCACGCACAAACTTCCAGAGAGCTGTGCATTTGCCTGTGCGGCGCACAGCCCTTGCGCGCCTCCTTGTGCGTTCCTTGTGCAGCGTACAGGCTGCCCAGAAAAGTGCGCTCGTCAAACCAAAAGTTCCAGAGTCTTGTGCGGCCAGTTGTGCTGTTGTTGTGCGGCGCACAGGCGTGCCTAGAAAACCTGTGCGGCCCACAAACACGATTTCTCCCTATTTTCCACGCGTTTCAATTGTAATCCAGGCCATCTGACTCGATCTAACCGCTCCATATGAGCTCCGAAAAACTTAGGAAATCTACAAAAACAATTTAGATTGTTTCAAAAGACATGTTTTGTTTTTTGAGTTTTTGGTTTTCTTTTCGGCCATAGCATCCCGGGAGAAAAGAAGCATTCGAAGAAGATCATCATCGCCATAGCCACGCTTTCACCATTCACAGTTTTTATCTTTCTTCTTTGAATCTTTGAAACTCCCTCTTTCTATTAATACAATTTCGTTTTTATTCATGAGTTTTTCATCTTCATCTTTGTTTATTCTCCGTTCGATTATGCACTAAATTCGTTAAGAGCTATGGTGTAGCGAGTTAGAAATATGGTTATGGATTCAATCTCGTAGATCAATATTCATATGCTCTATCATTGTTTATTTATTTTAATTCCGTGTTTAATGTTTGAATTCGCTTAGCTACGGTTTTCATGATATTAGGATTACTTGAGGCTCGGAAGAGATAAGGTTAGTCGTGCATAAGGATTAATATACCGGGATACATTCCTAAGCTAGAGATAGTTAGGTTGTTTCGGAATCGTGTGAACGTTCTTGTTTTTAATGCTAACTGTTGTTTTTAGGGGTTGAGATCGAGAGAAGATATCCCGGCATAGGTTTAGATTCTTAAATGTTCAGAAGAAATCTTAGATTACCATTATCGTGAGCGTGATTAATAAACCTAAGAGTCTGTGTTTTGTACTTAATTTTCGAATCCAAACCATAGGAATAACTTGTGAAACCATAGTTCTTGCTTTCGTATTATCGTAATCTTTCATATTTTAATTGTTTTTAGTGTTGTTCTTTTTAAATAATCATCACAATTCATCAACTCATTAAGTTCAATTCCTGCTAGTAATCTTGTCAATTTAATTAAACGTTTTCCTCGTGAGATCGACTCGTACTTATAAACTCTACTACTTGAGCGACTACGTGCACTTGCGTACTGAAAATTCGCAACAAGTGATAAAGTTTTATTACGAAATATATGTGCAAAATAACAAAAAAATTCTTAATAACAGTTTTCTCAGTTGCGGTATATTGCGGTCGATTGCGTTATCTTGCAGAATTTAATGTTTATTGCGGTATGTTGCGGTCAAATTTTGTAAATGATTTTTTTTGTCTTTTGACACATATATTTTGTAATCAAACTTCACTACATATTAAAACATAATATTATCCTACTATCACACATATTTTATGAAGTTCCCCTGTAACTAAGTGCTTAATTTATTAATTTGAAGTGATAGATGCTATATTATTCTCGTCGTACTTATTTAAAAACAAAAAAAACATTGAAATTGCAATTTGACCAATTTATTTATTTATTTATTTCGTGTATACTCATATTTGATTGGGTGTCACTTATTGAATATTTTTTCGTACCATTTTGTCCTTTTTTCTATATTTCATGTATTTAGGATAATTAATTTTTGTTTTTATGTTTATCAATTCGTTATAAATAAATAGTTTTCGTAGCGCTTTTCAACACTTAAAAGAGTAGATTAGTCAATGTATATCGATTCATTTTTTAAAATTAATATTAACCAATTTTTATTGGCTATATAACCATTAATATATTTCTCCTATTTAAAAATTCAAGCTATATGTTATGTGTTAACTAAGGGTTAGTTATTTTCATGAATAAGACATTGCAAATGAATAATAATAAATAAATGAATAAAAAGTTCAGTGATAATAATAATAAACGAAAACGTATCCGCGTCAGCTATAGGTGGAATGGTGATGTCATAGTTATACAATACCAATATTTTATTTTCTTTTCGTGTAGGAGTAATCTTTCAACTAAATTAATAATTTATCTAAAAGTTGTGGCGACTTTGACTCGCGAGCATGGAAATCTCAGACTTGAAAGTCGTTAGTAAAGGGGGCATGAATCTAGACTTCAATCTTTTCAAAAGTCACATCATACATTCAATTTCGTAAAACACTATGGTCATATAACAATTCAATTGATCTCTTGTAAATGGTCATGTTTCCTCTATATCTAAATGTTACGTATTTTTTTCCACCATTACGTTACTTAAGAAGAAAAAATATACTTAAGTTTTCCAAATTATATATTTGATCAACATTTCGTAAACTTTTGACTCAGTTTTTTATCTAATGACTTGCAAAAACTTTGTGATCAAAACCATGTTCCTAACTCTAGCAAGAGAAAAATGCCTACTAAAATAAAGAGACATGAACAAGAAAATGTATATGTGAGATAGATCTCTAAATGAGCAATCGCACACACAAACAAAAACAAGTCACACAGTATCTCTCGTAAGAGGAATAAAAGAAGCTTTAAAAAAAACGATTTGTTATCTAAGTGAGCAAGCTTAGATTTTAAGGATTGCGAATATTCTTATAATATTGGTGATACCATAAAGTTTTATTAGGACATAGTAGTAAGTAATTTTAACTTCATGCAAGGCAAGTGTTGTATGTAAATAGACTACATAACCAAAAAGTTTACATAGTGTTTGAAACTGAATTCATCTATATAATGTCTAACTCCCCACATATTTCATATTTCGCTTCCATTTTACTTACCATAATTGTCTCTAAGTGTTTCATTCAAAATTGGTTGGCCATGGACGAACAACCCTCAAGATTAAGTTTGAAAGTAGTCAAGATTGTTTAGTGTGTAATAATTGAGAGCTTGAAAAGATCAATATGGTATTTGAGCTTACACAGGAACACTTTGAAAATATATAAAAGAAATTGAAAATAAAATAAATAGAGGTTTCTTTGTAATATTGATTTTGACATCAATAAGAGAATTGGAACATGCTTTCACTGCACGATTAGTTTAGAATGCAAAAATATAACAATCCGTATGATTTGAAGAATTATGATGATAGTAAGGAGATTGCACGTGATAATAAGTACATGTCCTAAGACTATTATGTAAATGATGAACAAGTATCATTTATGACATATATGCATTATAGTACAAGGGTGTACGAAAATGTAATGTATTATCCAACACATTACCATACAAGATATGTGTGTGCATTCGGAAAACTATTAAGTTCTCTTGTTATTTTCTATTTGGTGCAACAAGTTCCTAATTATCAGTCGATTACAAATGTGAATCATAAGTTATGATTGGATATAGTGTTTGTTGGGACCAATATTCCAAATACCAATACCG
Organism: Urtica urens; assembly: GCA_958296335.1. Classification (NCBI taxonomy): domain Eukaryota; kingdom Viridiplantae; phylum Streptophyta; class Magnoliopsida; order Rosales; family Urticaceae; genus Urtica; species Urtica urens. The sequence continues at coordinate 17,172,141 of OY282521.1, read as the reverse complement.
ATATCAATATCGCAATTCCGATTTTATAGATATGTCGATGTGTATATTACAATAATAATAATATTGATTACTGATGATATATCGATTATAGACAAATATATCTACTTTTTTATATCACATACATATACTTATCATGTGGAGTCTCACGATCAAAAATAAAAACTAGAAAACAAAAGTAATTTTAAGTAATAAAATCATACAATAATAGTTGTAATAAAAATGAATCAAATTTGTTTTCTTTCTAGAATTTAATGCCGTTGAATTCTTTATACACATAGGATCCCGCTGGTTGGATATTTTAACTAAATTATATTTTAGTAGTTCAGACATCACTTTATAATAAAGCGACATTTTAAGTAATTTTTTAGCCACTGTCAGATGCACTAAATGAGACATTTAGATGCGACACTGCGAAAAATTAGGTTATTTTGTTTCAACTATATGTGCAATTTGTTGTATCGAATTTATCCTATCTACATGTGTAGACTTTTAGATATGACTAGTTGTATCTTAAACTTTCAGTTACGAATTTTGTCACGTCAATGACCATATTATTTGAAAAATAACATTGTGGTATAAAATTATTTCAATTGAAAATTTAAGACATTTATACTGCCAATAACATTGTATGTGTAATTTTAACGGAATAAGAGTTCAGAAATATTGTGCTTTTAGTTCCAAATATTTTGAATATATGGTCGAATTTAATTCTTTGATAATATTTATCATCAATTAAATTCGGAATGAATTCTCTTAGTGCAAGAGTCTGGACTAGTTTCGTTAAGAAAAAAAATTGTTATAGACGAATGTGTATCTAACATGAGGGACATCTCTCTGTGTGTCACTGTTGTTGTGTCAGACACATTTTTTTTCAGCTTCTCGTACCTTTCAACGTACTCCTACCATCATTTGGTTGCACTCCGGTTTAAAAGATGTCTCTTTTTGTGTCTTATATATAGTAGGTGTCATTCTTTGGTAGGGTTACACACTTTTGCTAAGCGCCGTAAGTAATCTTGAAAAGAGGTTTTGTGTGAACGCCATTGTAGGGCTTTGTTTCTTGAAGAATAACAAAATATTTAAGTGCATTTATGTTAACATGTTCTTTCTAAATTAAATATTGATTAGACAGTGTGAATGTTAGTATGAAAGGTGAGTTGAGCTCACACCATACGGGGAGCCTAAGATAGTAAAATCTTCGAAAAGAGTGAATTAGAATTAAGGATGTTGAGATTTCTTAAAATATCATTTTAACTATATGTTGTGTTGATTAAAGTATTATTTTTCACTATAATAAATACCCTCAAACGTATGCAGTTGGTGAACTGGGTATCCATAAAATTATGTGTTATTTTTACATTATGTTTAGTTATTCATTATTGTTATGTGCACAAGTACTAATAAAATCACGTAAAACTTGTTTAAAACAGTATAAGTACAACTTTCAAATTCTATTAGATCAATACATTCTTTCATATCGATTCACGCGGACTTTAATTTTCTACCAGTCTCTTTGTACAACATTCTCAAAAGACGTTAAGTAATTTTAACTCGTATTGAATCGAATTACTCACTATATAAAGCGTGATATGGTGTCTTTTAAGATAAACATAAACACGTGACTTATAATTGTTCAAATAATAATTTTAGTGAAGGAGTCATGAAAAAAGATATAACATTGGTCGATCCCTAGGTTTAGAAGGAACAAACCTATGGCGACCGTGAGGCACGTATGAAAGCGTTTCAATGTCATGTTAGAAAGTTTGTTTCAATAGTTCATGTCATTTCATCATAAAAAAATACATACAATGAAATACATGACCAGGGTTGTGAGATTTTAAAGGTCGTCATTGATGCCACAACCTGCACTCGTGTACCTACAATAGAAATTGATTTTTCATACTTATTAATCTTAACTTATAATATATATTACATTAACTCATTAAGTAAAAAAAAACCGGTATTTACAGCAATATTTCGTGAAAGAATTAAACTAGAGTTAGAGAAATTTAAAAACGAGATATCTTTTTAATTTATTTAAATTTTTGAGAGAGTATTTTATTCGTCAATTTTTATGGACGAAAGAGCAAAAAGAATTGTCGAACACCATGCCAAATTTAGGACCACATGCATATTAAATCATTTGTGCACAAACTACCAAGTTTAGATACGTATGGAATATTATATAATCAACTTGCAAATAAGATAAGGTCATTTGCACCCAAGTTGCAAATAATATTATCTTCCGATTTACACACACATATTTACATAGACATAAGATTATAGTGGTATTAGCTTCTGTATCCATTCTATCACTTTATAAAAGAGGGCGCCAATTGCTCTCAAACATAAATGTAGAACTTATAATTTAGAAATTTTATCGCTCAAGAAAACTCCTATGATCTATATTATTAAGTTTGATGTGATCATGACAATTAACCAATCCAACTTGCGCCTTTAGTTATAGTGATTTGCCAGTGCATGGAATTACATATCTGTATGTACTATTATGGTGGCGAGTTTGGACCTAGAAATTGATATATTAATGATTATTAAAAAAATTAAGTGCATGAACCTGTGCAAAATATATCTAATTATCAGCTCAGATATATGTATATATATCTACCCAAAACAAAACAAACAAACAAACAGACTTTAGCTTATACATAAAAGGATTAAGTATGACCGCCCTGTTACCGGGAGATGTAACATAAGCATGTCACATATTCCTGTTTATTTAAATAAATATGTTAGTTCTGCATATTTTCAATTTGAATACGAATGTATGAATCATTTGAAATTTTTGTTGACGTAGAGCGATATAGGAAAGAAAACAACGTGGTATTGGGTTTAATGATGAACTCGAAGTTTTCATAGACAATAATATAAAAACACATGTATAATAAAGAGAACTTCATATAGTCCGGTGGAATAAGGAAAAAACCATCGGACGAAATATTACAAAAAATTTAATGCACCAAATAACGTAATTACGGAATTGAAATAAAAGACAAATAAATATGCCAACAATCCATTTATGAGCTGATTATTTTGCGGATTTCGTCTATATTTCTTGTATCAGATCTTTATTCGAAAATTGCTGAATCCGTTTATTAATGGCTCTATTAATTCTTCCAAAATAAGTGGAAGAATTAAGCTTTGACTTATATTAACTGTTACCGGCAAAACAGGAAAAAAGAAAACCGTGATTGTTAATAATTTTTAACTGAGTTCTCACTTACTGCTAAACATTTCAGTTCACTGAGTAAGTTACACGATCTCACATCTGCAGAATGTCAGGTGTAAGACGACACACTTTAGAAGAGCCCGCGCGTGAATTTAAAACTCCAAAAAGAGGAAAGTTGAAATGTAAACTTTGGTATTTTTGGAACCAAATAAAAGGCTCAAATATGATTTTTTATAGACACGAGTGTTTCATATATAAAAATAAAAATCAGCCCTTTGTATTGATACCATTTCTGTATTAATCTATCCACAATAGAAAGAGTATTATGCTTATATCTATATACAGAAGAAAGAGTATCATGCAAATATCGAAAAAAATAGAAGTTAAAAATATAAAAATCTACAAGGTTGTCCCTGTCCATGGGTTTATATAGAGGAATTATATGTTTTTATGTGTCATGAAGTTTTATTAAGAAATATATGAGTCAAATGACAAAAAAATCTTTAATAATAGTTTGGTCAGTTGCGGTATGCTGCGATCGATTGCGTTATCTTGTAGAATTTAATATTAATTGTGTAATGTTGCGGTCAAATTTGATAAATAATTTTTTTTGCCTTTTGATACATATATTTCGTAATAAAATTTCACCGCACGTAAAAACATAATATTATCTTGCTGTCATACATATTCTTCAAAATTCCCCTTTATATATATATATATACAAAAATTTGAAATCTAAGCTAAAATATAGTAAAATAAAATAGTAACGAGTATAAAACTCGTTAAAGTTGGATTAGGAATTAAACGGGACCACAAATTTGAACAAGGCCTAAACTAATATTTAAAGGTACATCCAAAACAACTCTCAACTTATTTAGAGGCCTTTCAATTTTTTTTTTTTTTTTTTTTGAGGATAGAGAGGCCTTTCAATTAAGCTAAATTGCATAAATATCTCACTTAAATAAGATTATTTCTTAAATAGCTTACATATTCAAGTATGACATAAATAAATCAATTTTGATTGTTATTAAATAGTATTATGATTATTTTGTAAGAAATGACATTGGCTAATTTAAAAGGAAGAACTTATTTCCTGGCTGCAGTCATAAGTAAGTTTTCTAGGGAATTAGTTAAAGACTATATACCACGAGTCATTTAAAAGAAATGGTTGGCCAAAATGGGTCTATTACGTGTACAATTTAAAATGTATTCAAGGGCTAATGTAAAGGATTAAAAAATTACGCAGTATAATTTATATTTTGCAATAGAACTACTTGGTATGACGAATTAGATCTTCCATATCTTATCCAAACTAAGTATTATAATCTTTAACCTATAATATTGACCTAGTGTGATAGGTTGTAAATACATGCATCTGTGTACAATTTAAATCTAGTACTTTCGATTTAAGGAAAGAAAAATATTATTAAAAGGCATTCCGAACGTGTTTTTTTTGGAAGTGGAAAATGCAACGTGCGTTTCAGTTATAAATCATGTTTAATGCCTGGAGTTATGTTAGTTAAATAAAACGAACTCAGAGAACTCAAGTTTTTTTATTTTGCTGCATTCATGAACTATGTGACAGCAGACATTTATTTCTTTCATGAAATATGGCATTGACCTAGAATATGAGTTCTGCCAAACAGAGCAAGAAAGTCAAAGAAACAGCGGATCTAGTACTCCTTTAAATTAATCTATTCCAGTTGCTTTAAATAAATCTAGAAACCGTTGATGACTCCATTTTTTTAATATAATATCGAGATACATTGTCCTTATCATACCACCCCAACTCTAGGCTGTATTCCATACCAAACATATAATTACTGGTTGATGTGATATGTTAAATTTTTATAGATTAAAACGACTAATTCGTATACTTGAAAGAAAGATAAATAAAAATTCATAGGAAATTTCTCTTTAAAAAGAAATACAAAACAAGAATATTAATTAAAGGAAATCTTTGAAACTAGATACTGATAAGTGAGCTGATAAAAATGATACATGAATCTCAAAGACTGCCATGCAAAATGAAAATCGCGGTAATGAATCAATGTGCAGAAATATTATAATTTTAGTTATTCTTTAAAATAAACAGTTTATATTTTAAGTTTGTACGATGGTCTTTGAGAATCCGCCGTAAAAAGTGATCGTGGATGATATTCTGTGAGGCAAAATGTATGTATATTGATTCTGTGCGTAAATAAATATAAATCGATTTTGTTTTATTACATTATATTAATAAGTTTTAGGCTAAACTTTAAACATAATTTTAAAGTTTTGTACACTCACGTAATTTGAATTTAATTCAAATCACGCGCAACGTAAGAATGATTGTTACTCGATCAATTCACGCGACGTTCACATTCAATGTGTGTGTAAACAAATATATGTTCATATGTCAAATATAATATCTCCAGTTAATATTTTTTCTGCACTTAGATGGATTTGTATATATAAAATAAAAAATCAATAAATAAGGCATTGTAATAATTTAAAAATAGGGATTTTTATGTCATTTAAAAGAAATCTTACTTTTTACTTTTAAAAATTTATTTTCATTACAAATAAAGTCTAAACATTAAGCACTTATATAAATAATAAAATAAAATAAACACTGTAAACATAAAAAAATTATTGTTTACAACTTGACAGCAATTTTTCTTTCGGAATAATTGTACATACGTTGTTCTTGCAATTAGTATTTGGGCTCAACATTTGAACCCACGTAAGTTTTCATGCTGGTTTATAACCAGCGGCCCAAGCTTGTTTAAAAAAAATATGATTTTACAGAGAATTTAATTTCGGAATATATCTCTTAAAATTCTACACGTGATAAAATTTTATAATGAAATGTATGTCCTAAACGATGAATAAATCATTAATAAAACTTGACCGCAATTGGTATTAAATTCTGCAGATACTACAATCAGCCGCAACATATCGTATCTGCAAAAGTTTATCGAATGTTTTTTTGTCTTTTTACACATATTTCATAATAAAAATTTATCACACATAAAAAAAAATTATCCCATTATCACACATATTTTTGAAATTCCCTACATTCATTCTCCACATATATATATATATATATAACTTAATTTCAACCGGCTTCTTTCCTATTAACACAAAATTATAATAAATAAATAAAAGAGAAATTGCCAAAAAAACGCAATATCATATTCTCTCTTAATTTTTTCTTCTCAATTTGCCACTACGAAACGTTAAAAGACTATTTATCCATTTTTTTAACTTTCAAATCAATCTTTAATTAATCTCGATTAATTAATAGAATAATTAAAAAACATTCAAAACTTGATATCTCATTTTCTCTCTGAATAATTATATATTTTTTAATTAACCAAGACTAATTTAAAGCTTGAGATAAAAATGTTTTAAGAAAACAATCTAAGGATATGGTCTTTTCTAGTGGTGAAGTGGGAAACCTTTTTTTCTTTCAAAAAATGAGAAGAAACATTAAAAAAAAAAAAAAAAAATGTAGCATTGGGTATTTTTTCTAACTAAAAAATAATTAAAGTAGATGTATATTTGCCTAATAAAGATTTCCGGCTCGGTTCATTTATACAGTGACCGATATAATTTCGCCGCCGCAGCTAGACGATTCAGATGATACAGACAAAGGAAAAGAAGCGACGTCAAAACCCCTTTGGTCTCTCAAGTCTCAACATAGAGACCCATATATATATATATATATATATATATATATATGTTACCAACTACTTTATAGATTCATATATTTGCTAAATATAGACGATGGTTAGACGTATTAATTTCAATTGTTGACCTGGTGATGTGTGGATACGCCATGCGTTGAAGCACCAACATGGCGGCGACGAAATAATCAGAATAATTATAGTTTGACCGATGACCACAAGACACACCAGTCAAGCCTTCCTCAATCGAACAAATAGTATAAAAAGCAACTCCATCTGACTGCTATTGTCGAATAATTAATTAAACAGATATAAAATACGCTATATACCGTTCTTCAATTAAAGCACACATAAATAAATTAAAAAAATAAAAATTTGGCGAATCGGCTAATGTGGACAACGTTTGATTAAAATTTCGTAAAAGTCCAAACACCAACGTGGTAATTTTATTATTTTATTTAATTACTTATTTACCCTTATTATTTTTAGCGAGTTTTTTTATTCTATTTGGTTTGAACTTCAATTTTTTTTTTAAAATTTCAAATAGGGATTTTTTAATTGATTTTCAAATTGTTGTCTTTTTATATTAATTCGAATTTTTATTCTGTTGTAAATAGGGTTGTAAATATTAGATTCTAAAATCGTGGGTTTAAATTTGACCAATTATTCTCAGCAGTTAATAATTAATATCCTTTATCTTATTATGTGTTATTTAGTTTGACATTTATTTTTGAAAACTGTATATTAAATTACAAAAATTTATTTTAAATTATATTATTATCCAACGTAAATTGATTTTTACACTGATAATGCTCGTTAATTGATATACATTTTACACTGAAATGAAATTGTACTAATGTAAATTGTGTTTCGTTTTACAACGTAAATTGATTTTTGTAATGTAAATTTTGATTTAAATTTCAATTTGTGTTTTAAATTTCAAATAGTGTAGTTTTCAAATTGATTTAAACTTTTGCCTTTTATATTAATTTATATTTTTTTATTATGGTGTAAATAAGGGTGTAAATATTAGATCCTAAAATCGTAGGTTTATATTTGACAAATTATTCTCAGCAGTTATTAATTAATATCAATTGTCTTTATTATGCAAATTGAACTGCGTTTTACAACGTAACTTCATTTTTACACTGATAATGTTCGTTAATTGATATCCATTTTACACTGAAATGAAATTGTACTAACGTAAATTGTAACGTAAATTGATTTTTGTAATGTGAATTTCTATTTGAATTTCAAATTATATGTTTTAAATTTCAAATAGTGTACTTTTCGAATTGATTTTCGAATTTTTGCCTTTTTATTAATTCAAATTTTTTATTATGTTGTAAATTGTTGCGAAAATCGCGCGCGCAAGTGCACACGTCAAACAAGTAACATAGTTAGTAAGTTCAGTTCGTTCCCACGAATATTTATAATTAAATGCGAATCAAGGCCGACTACAATTTAAATCAAGAGAAAATGTAATGTGAATAGGATGACTTCTAAAATATTGAACAATTTAATTAAAACGTTTTAAAGGTGAATGTGGGGTGAGGTTTCACTTCTCTATTCTTTCATTACAAACCTATTTGACTTCGATTTTAATTCACTGTTTCGTTAATACAGTATTTGTGTTCACATATAATTATTATCAACCCTCGCTAGAGTGATATTAACAACCTAAATCAGAATCAACTTTTACCTCTCGGTTCCAAGATTAAAATCCTAATTTGCAATACAACCAAGAACACACAATGAATCCCTAAATTCTACGGCTATCTCTAGTCATCGCAGTAATTCAAAGTTTGTTAGCCTAATGCTCAATTTAATAAATCTCGCTAGACTAATTGATTAATTCAAGAATCATACACAAATTGATCAATTTTTATGTAAGCATTAATAACAAGCCAATCAAAAACGCATCATTGAGACGAAACAAACTCTAGATCACTATCAGTTCATAACATAATTCAAGAGAAGATCTACCATCACCGTCTATGGGATTAGTTCATGGTGATGGTGGAAGAAACGGAAAACGTAAACACAATAAAATTCATGATAACAATCTAATGAAAATAAACTACTAAGTGCAAGGGAAAGGAAAGAATAAAACTAGTGTAGTCATAGTTGCCGCAGACTCGTCGTGGCCTTGTAGCATCTCTCAAGTTCTTCTGAAAAAAGCTTCAGTTCCTCAGCTCTGTTTCTCTCTAAAAAATTTAAGCAAAAGAGGGGTACTTTTCCTTGTGGTTGCTCTCCGTCCCTTTTAGACCAAAGTTTTTCTTTTTGTGCAACCCTAACTCCTTTTATCGGATTGCCTGGCCCAAATCGTGCAAAAAAAGGACATTTCCCCTTTCCTGACGCTTCTATCGCGACGCGACCAAGGGGATCGTGTTGCGACCTTCAACCATCGCGAGGCGATGGAGGTGATCGCATCGCGATGGGCACTCGGGTGTCCAACGATGAATTCTCCTTAAAGCTGATTTTTGCTCCTTTTTTGCTCCTGTGTTCCAAACCCGATCTCCTAGCATAATATGTGACAAAAAACAACCAACACTACGAAAACTATCAAAAACACCTAAGGATTCGCATTGAATTTTCTTCTAGAATCGCTTAATAATAACGTATAAAACGCGCTTATCATAAGTTATTAATTAATATCTTTTATATTTATTATGTGCTATTTAGTTTGCATTTTTTTTTGGAAATTGTATATTAAATTACGAAAATTTATTTCAAATTATATTGTTATATCCAACGTAAATTGAACTGCGTTTTACAACGTAAATTGAATTTTACACTGATAATGTTTGTTAATTTATATGCAATTTAAACTGAAATGAAATTGTACCAACGTAAATTAAGGTGCGTTTATAACGTAAATTGAATTTGCGCTGATAATACTCGTTAATTGATATCCAATTTACACTGAAATATCTTGGATATAAATTAAAAAAAGAAATAGCCAAGAAATATCAAAAAAACAGCGAATAAGAAGAAGTTTAGGGAATATCCGTTGAACTCGATCGAAGAAGATGAAGAAAATCAAATACATCTTGACAACGAGAGTCGATTCTATCTGCAAAAAATACAATCGATACGACATCGATAAAGAGAGAATAGTAGAGCTTCAATGATGGATGTTGACCTCGCAGAGTGTTACACTACCGCCGCGCGCACTGTCTGCCTAGCCGTGCGCCGCCACTCACCTTTCTCGGCGCCTACATTGTCGGCACCGCTGCCACCGGAGTCAACCCGGCGTCCACCGCTGGTTCGATCACCAGAAATGGAAGATTTTTGTTTTTTGATTTTTGGAATCTGGGGATTTGTAGAGATGCCGATTAATTTGCAGGAAATTTTTGAATTCTCTCTCCAGAAACCGGTTTTATATTAATTTTGTGAACTGAATCCGATTTTTTAGGCCTATAATTATTATTTTCGATTTTTTTATAATTAATAAATTAAATGGGCGAGATTTTTGTTTTTAGGGTAAAATTGGAATGAAATTTGGTTAATTAAAAGCTTGGACATTTACAAAAGTTTTTCCAAACGTTTAACAAAATCAAAATAATAAATCTCTACAGGGCTATATATTATATTAACCTCATATTTGTTTACTCGAATATTGAGTCCAAACTATTTTCATATTGCAGTTTTGTAAACATTTTTAAATTCGGGTCAAAACAGTCCAAATAATTGCGTAAGCCATTTGAGATCATTATTTACACAAAATTTATAAACGTTAAATATTTTGAAATTAGTAAACATTTGTATGCGTATTTAGTTAAAAGACACATATAGCTAAAAGACACGTAAATAAATTAATATATCATTCTCTCGCAAAACTATATGTTTCAAGTGGAAGTTAGATGAAGGAATTAAATGTTTAAATATGTCATATTAGAGTAGTATACGGCTTATTTATATATATAAAAGTATAAATATAAAATTAATCAGTATTTTATAAGAGTATCTCCAAAGCATGTAACTAAAGTTGTTATACACATGATGAAATATAATATAACTTTTTTTTATCCACTTCAATATTTGATTATTTTTTATAAAAATACTTCAATTAAATTATTAGTCCCCACTCAATTAATTGTCCTCGCTCAAATTAAACTATTGATTTTTTTATTATTTTATTAATATTTTATATTAATAATAATGTGACATCGGTGCCAAAATTTGCATCATTGACACAATGATTAATTTATAAAATAATATTATCTCTTGAAACAAATAATAAGATATTATCGTGTAAGTATTGAGACATTATTGTTGCAAGCATTATAGATGCTCTAAACGTATTCCACAAAGGTATCCACCGTTCTAAGTCTATTGAATAAAAAATTAAAGGGAAATATAAAATTTGTGTTGACAGTTGAAGGTTGGTTCTATGCAACTTTGATTTCGCTTTACCAAAACGATCTAGTCATACCCGCACGCCCATGCAAGACCGTAATCATGCACGTTATGAGCCGTAATAATATATGCTGCTGAGATATAAATTTTGTTAGCTAGATAGTTTTACAGTTATAGTGCTACTGCTAACTGGATTATTTTGTGCGTATTTTTATTTATTTTTATCTATATTATCTATGTGGAACTGACTATAAATGTATTTAAAGTTGCCCTCCATACACTAAAATTTTGGCGCGAGTAACATATTTTATTTAAAAATACATAAACATTTATGATGAATTTATTTTTTCAAAATTTCATATATATTATGATAAAAGATACCATTTACAGCTGATTTAAAACAATATAAATTTTGTTTAGATTTTTAATTTTAATATTTATCACTCTTATTATTTTGCGCGCGTGTGTAACTCATAAAGAAATACGATCTGATGTTTTTGAATAGTCTGATTATTTTTTTTTATTTTATAAATTTCATGTTTATAATTTCGTTTTCAAAATAGAAATCAAAATCTCTTTGTTTGAAAAACAAATAGTAATTACATTTTGTAACAAAGAAAATACATAGGCCCCAATACATATTGCCTGCTACGTGACATTAGGTTAATTTTAACACAAAAATGGTAAACAATTGGTGTTTTATCCGGTGAAACAAATGGATAAACAAGTGCATCAAGCATAAAATTTTGGGTATTTTTATCGTTATGTCAGTATTTGTTTTATTCATGCATCAAACATATTTTGTTTTGCAAAAACATTAATTGCATTAAAAATTAGTCAACTTGTTTTAAATTGTGATATAACCAATATTTTGTGAATTATAAATATATATACATCACAATTGCGTAATAGTTTTATTTGTAGTATTATAAAAATATAATATTTATGTTAATTTATATGTGCAAATATATAACGTGATAAATCCTTAAAAAGACATTAACTATATATTAAAAAATTAGAAATTGGAAATATGATACTCATTCTAGCCCCCACGTTTGCATGAGCTCTAAATATCGCAATAAATAATACAACAAAATATTAATGCAAAACTTTTGGATGAACGCGAAGCTTCCAAGGAAGGTCGCAGACCCTGAACATCATGTATGACCTAAACGAAACGACAAGAAGATCTCATCACACACACAGATCTGACATGGAAACCTGAATTGACTACAAACCTTTAATTATTATTAACCACCTCACCAGATCACCACACCCTATATAAACTCAAACCATGTCACACTCTTATTTTGCCACCAAGCTTGAAACTTTCCAATTCTCATTACACGTCCGAACACTCCAAACAAATAAAGAAAATAATAATATTATATATTTTATAGCACACGAAGATTTATATGGAACGAGGAGAAGCGAAAGGAAGGTCGTCATCGGAGAACCGGTACCGGGGAATCCGGCGACGGCCATGGGGAAAATTCGCGGCGGAGATCAGAGACCCTTCGAGGAACGGAGCTCGGCTTTGGCTCGGGACGTTCGAGACCGCCGAGGAAGCTGCTCGAGCGTATGACCGGGCAGCTTTCGCTTTCAGAGGCCATTTGGCGATCCTCAACTTCCCCAATGAGTTTCATCACCAAACTCAGACCACCACTTTCGGCTCTTCTTCTTCTTCTTCTTCTTCTTCTTCTTCTTCTTCTGCTAGTGCTTCTTCCAGGCGAGGGTTTGGAGACGAGAATGGGGTTATTGAGTTCGAGTATTTGGATGATCAATTGTTGGAGGATCTTCTTGACTGTGATGGTAGGCATGGGAAATAGTTTTTTGTTTTCCTTTTTATTTAATTATTAATGAACAAGCGGTTCAATCAAGGTGACGATTTTTAAATTTTATTTATTTATTTCATTTGAATGACAGATTTGTTTTGTGTTGAGTGTTTGTTCTAATCATTCTTGTAAGATGTGGAAATTTGCATGATTATTTAGAGATAAAAGTTATGGTCCGGGTTATAAAGTTATGAGTTGAATGAATCAATAAGCTGAAGTATAATCTAAAAAAATAAATCAGTGTAATGCAAAGCATATAACGTTCAAACAGATGCCTAAGAGTGAATAATGCGTGCACATCCTAAGACCACTGGTCGTCCTCCAAAATTATGCGTTTCTTAAAGCTATAATATTTGGACCGATCAGAGAACAACTTCAGATTTCGAGCGTAGTCAACAACTGACCCAACTTTTAACATTTGTCAGGATCCACTTCTAGTACTTTCAATTTTGATGACATCAGGGCTGCTAGTCTTTGGTTCAGTACTCTCTCAAATTGCGACCTTCACCCATTACTTTGAGTACTCGGCGTACAGACTGGCATGACCTGTTAAGCACAAGTCATGGGGTTGTGAGTATCACCGCCATTATTTTAGTTAACGTGATATTACGCAGCTAGCAGCGTACTTGTTGATTTCGTTTATGGAAAAACATTGTCGTGTTAAACCCGAAGATATTTTATTGTTTTCCTTCTTTGCCCGTTAAATATTTTAAGTTGAAAATCGAAGTGTGACTTTCAATTATTCAACTCATGATTGAATTCGGGAGTATATTGCTCTTTCGGAGATTGGATCCTAACCTACTTTCTAGAGTTAGAGATGGATCTAACTATACATATTGTCATAATATGGTTGGTTTAGGTTAGCGTTTGAACCTCACGGGCGTAACCAGTTTAATATTTTAAGCAAGAGTGGTCGAAGCCTTAAAGCTTAACTTATATATTTTCATGATTCTACCTACTCTTGTTTAATAACAATTGAATGCATAAACACACATGATTATTCCCTTTACATGTATTTTATTTATGTCTCCTCATTTACCTGCACAAGCTCGACATAAAGTTTAGTGATTCTCGAAGATGTCACATAATTCACATTCTTTGAGACACTTGACACTTTTTCAAACATCGAAAGAACTAGAATTTGGAGTTGAAAATCCGTATATTATGAGGTTCGAAAATTATAAAGGCTATAAAATTCTCCTAAGGGAACCAATTTACATCGATTCAGGTTTTAAGAATTTAATTTATAATTTCTCGGTTATTTGAGATTAAACTTCTCTAAGACTCACCAGCTTGCTTATAAAAAATAATACGTACTAGAATTAAACAATAAAATACGAGTATCAAATGGATGATTAATCATTCTAAAATAGATAACCGAGAATTTTTCGTTAAATAATATTTAATCAGATTCTCAAACCTTCTTAAATAGATATTAGAGATAATTTATTTAAATTAAGGAATAATTACGAGAGAAAACTTTCAATCTACTTTTGAGATTCTATTAAACGTTGTAATTGATCAATACTTATGAGATGACATAACTTTAAATATTGACCGTCAGCTTCAGGGTCTTGATGTCGGTTCTGAAGTTTTAACTCGGTCTATCTTCAAACCTTTACGTATATGTGAAAGCAGATTACAGAATCTTATAACGAATTATTTAGCATAATTATATTAATTGAAATTCCTAATCTCCGAATTCTGAAACTCGACTCCCGACATATGAATAAATACCCGAGTCATGATAAAACCAACCGAAATCCAATATCCACTTATTCTCGTTAAATTTCCCTTAACCAAAATTGAAATGAGAATTCAACAATATTCACAGAATCTTCCCGAATCTTGAGAACTTGTTCACATATGATTTTGTCTCTCTCGAGATCTCAAATCCCTAATCTCACGTCCAAAACCCTAAATCCAAAATTTCCGGTCCAATAAAACACGAATCCATCATATTTAGTTCCAATATCCATTTCAAAATACAATTTCGTACACAATCAGTTAATTGGACAACACGATCAAATATCTGTTGGAATATGTTTAAAGAAAAATTTATCATTAACACATTAATGGCGGAATATAAAAATTTATTTTACTAGTAAAATAATTTTTACTAGCCTAAACAAAGTGCATATACATGTTATAATTAAAAACATTATTTAAACTATTACTACTAACCTTTCTTGTATCTTCAAACTTGAAGGATCTTGGGAAAGGTGGATCTTCTTCCTTGGCTCGATTCTTTCACGTCTAGTCTTGAACTTGAGAAACCTAAGGTTTCTATTACAAGAGTCTATTGAGGTTTAGAAGGATTTCTGTGTGGGCACAATTAAACAATATGAACCAAAAACATTTCTTCGATCATAAGCTAATTCTCTAGATCAATTGAGGATCTAGGTGCCAAAATAAAAATGAGTATTTTCTAGAGAGAGAGAGAGAGAGAGGGTCGGCCAAGTGCTAGAGAGAAATAGGAGAAAAACTTATTTTCACATCTCTATGTGAGGCTCTATTTATAGGAGAAGAAAAATCAAGAAAGGGTAATTACCCTTTCCTATTATGCATTCATGACACAATATTTGATTTTCTCTCCTCTTCCTCTATGTATATGGCCCGCCATTCTATGACATAAGTGATAGAAATTTGTTTCCTCACTTTGCACATTTGTTTCCTTCTCAAGGAAATTCATTTCTTTTTTCCTTTTGGGTAATTATTTTTATAATTAAAGGGAAATAAAACTCTCCTCTTTGATGCATGTTGGCCAAAATCTATAGTTAGGGAAGGGGCATTTAGATGCTTCCTTATTTCTTTTAAGACAATTCTTAAAATACCCATTGTAGAATTATTATTGCACAAATAATGAAATTAATTTCTTAATGCCTCAAACGACTTTTCGGCTTTAGAAAATAATTTATATTTTCATCATATGAAAATATTCAAAATTTTAGTTTGACATTCACATTTTATGTCCATGTGGACAAAAATATCCTTTAGACATTTTCCGAGAAAAAGTTTAGTTCAACATTTGAACTTATTTTGACTTAAGGTTCTAGTTTAACAATCCTACTCTAATGACCTGTAATAGTGACCTTATGGATCCAAATGAACAAAGCTTGAGCTTCTATACTCGGACTCAAAAGTTCACAAACTTTTTCCGAGTATTAGCTTAATGTCAACTGACTCCACTAAAGAGTTGACACTGAGAATCTCTCGGCTCAAATGAATTTATTTTCTACTCAAATTCAACTTAATTATATTGAGCGGATCCATTGAATGTTATCTATAGTTACCCTTCATGAATATCATCAACTAGATGAGATTTATAAAGTTACCATTTTACCCTTCTAGTTGTTATTTTCTCAACTCTTTTAGTACCTGTGAATAAGTTAGATTCAATGTATTGATGAGGAGCTAACAAGTCACATTGTTTCATCCAAATAAAGTCGCTACTTAATTTTGGATAATGCGCAATTCATTTATTCACAATCCAAGTTATAAAGCATGAGGTGATATATATTGCATCTCAGCAATCTTGTACATGAATTCCATATCTATGAGAACTTCACGAAGTTGGTTCATGACATCTTCATAACTTAATATCTCACCAATTGTCCTAGTCTAGATCACGTAATGGACGTAGAATTTGACTTTCTCATATGAGAGTATTAATGATATGAAATGACATGTCTCATTTCAGGATTTAGGTAAGCATGATGCAATTCATACATAGTGACCTTGAGACAGAAGAAGTTAAATGGTTTGTTCTTCCATTGTATCTAAAGGTGCACTAGTCAATTCAGTATCTTCAAAAGATACACTAGAAGAACTATAGAGTTCCTAACTCTCTATACCTCGTAACCAGACATCATAGATTCTTCCAACAATCATACGGGATCAATAGTCCGTTGATCTCTAAATTGTGAATATATCATTTTAACCAAACCATGAAGAGTTTGTTAACGCAAATCTACATTTGTCTCTTCGTACATTGTTAGGTTTGATTAAGGACTATAAGACAATTGAATATCATAAATCTTCAATCAAACTAAAAGAGAATGAATGATTGTTTCAACTTACAATAAGGACTTTATAAAAATTTATATATTACATCAATATCTAAATAAATAATCTTCTTGTGGGCATCTCTGCCAATAATATCAACAAAATCTCTAAAGGTCAAAATTTTCATTTCGCAAACAATTTGGTTTAGATAACGTAAAAACAACTATTCACTTCTAAATATAAAAGCGTCACTTCTAAACTTTTTGTAGTAGTAGTGGTAAGTGAGACAAAAGCCCTAAAATATGCAAATTAATAAAGATAATACTGCAGCCAGATCTTATTGAAAATGTAGCTCAGGTTATCTTCGACATGTTCAAACATAATTTGTTAGAACCCGACCAATATTATGTAATATAGCTATCTCAATAGCTTGACCCGATAGAGCGGGGGAGACATGAGCGCATAAGTCGACTCTCGGATTCAAGTTGAGAGTAAAAGTATCCGGAGTCACATCCCGAATTTTTTTTCGTATAACACTAAATGAGAAAATGAAAGGGAAACACTAATTTTTTGGTATTTAACTCGAGATGTTCTCCTGTTATAGATTAGGTGTGTGATCTGCTTGTATCTGAGCACCCGAATCTTAATCAACTGAATCAGTGGTACCGGCGAGTCACTAGCTCGTGATGTTGGCCAACGATGGCTGATGACGCTGAGAGCTCAAGAGACTTGTCTTGACCACCTCGTTCGACAACGACATGTCGCTATTACGAACAATTTTTGTGCCCGCAAGGCACAGAGCGCCAACATCTGATGAAGTTGGTATGACAAGTGGATTCCAGAGAAGTATAAAACACTAAGTCGTTGAAGAACTATCGCTCAAGGCCTAAAGCTGGCTTCTTGTCTTTGGGTGTTATAGCAGTGGGTGTTGTATAGCCTTCCAGAAGGACAAGTAATAGGTAGACATGACCATGCATGAATTTTTTGTTGAAACTAGAATTAGTTATGCATCCATATATGCTTATTTGCACGTCACACGACATTAAACGTTTTATTTACTTAGGTTAGCCTCCCACGTACTTAGTCATTCGACTTATAACATTATGAATCTTGGTAATGTAGATAAGGGAAAAGCAGCGAGACATTGACGTAGATGAAGACCGAGACTAAGACGTGTACCTCTTGACCTATGGCCAATAGGGTCTCACAATTGGAGAGAAATTTTTTAGTATAATAACATTTTGTTCAACTCTTTTGTAACCTACAATTTTAAAACTACACCTCCTATCAATACTTAAGGATGATGAGTTGTTTTATATGTACATATCTAAAAGAGTTTGCAAAACATCCTATACGTAAATTAAAAAAACAAAAAAATTTGTCCGAATTTTTGTTAACTACTACTAAGTAGTTTATATTCCGTATGTTTAATTATAGTGTATTTTATTTATTATATTTTTAATAAGTTATATTTTTTGCCTTGAGTATTTTTTTTAAAATATTATTCTTTTATTAAATGATATGCTCATGACGTTGGTCTAGTGTGAGTCACGGCTTGCGGGCGAGCTGATGACGGTCACGAGTCATGACAATTTTCCACTAAAAATGTAAAAAGACCATTTTCCGTTGTAAACACTAGACCCACTACAAGTCTTCAATAGACATATCAAGTCAACATTAAATATCTATTGTAGACATCTTTGGTCAATAATAATAGACATCTATTGTAGACAATTCTGGTTAACATTGGTATTGTTTGGTAACACTTAAATTTTAGAAAATGTGCATTTAAGAAAGCTATTTTTTTACAAAAGTTATTTAGTGTGTGGTAAACTTCTTTTAACTTAAATTTTTGTAAAATTAAAAGCTGACTTAGCGTGTGGTAAAACAAACAGAACTATGAAAAAAGACTAAAATAACCTTGGGGATAATACTGACATATTAATACTGACATAGTATTTAAATTTCGGCGAAATAGACCAACAAAACGAAATTTCATATTTAAATATAATTTTTTTTATTAACAAACATATAACTATTCATTTGTCGATTCTATTAAATTTGCAACAATATCATCTCTCAAATTATCCAAACGACTCGTACAAGTTCTACGCTCTTCATATTGATCTACAATTTATTGAAAGATTTGTCATTCAATAGATTTTGTCTATTTGTGTAATGAGCACTTGAACGTGTAATCTCATTATTAGGATAATTGATTGACTTGGTTATGAGAATAAAAAAGCAAAATGTAATATGCAGCAGAAAAATCATAAACCAAGAACTGAGATTTTTAGCTTTTTAATAAAATTTAGAATTTAACTTGTTTTTTCAAAAGTAATTTTATCAAACACCGAAGAAATATTTTAGATTTTATAAAAACTAAAGTATCCTTATATATAAGTGTTACCAAATGCACCCATTATATAAGGGTAAATGATCTTTTAAGTTGATATTTTAGTAGTAACTTGGAAAAAAAAAAACATATTTGAAGACAGAGAAAAAAAAAATAGCGCTGAAGACTACATTATTTCTCTATTTTTTGACATAGTGATATCAAATTTGAGCATTGACTACCAAAAATCGTTTTGGCTGTAACGTATTAGCGTTGATGACCTTTATGTTGATCGATGGGCTTTGAGTTTAGGGAGAGGAAGAAAAGCAAAATATATATAAAATAATAATTACTAGCAGCTAGAGATAGGAGAAAACAAAGTTATAGAGCATAACTAACTACATGTTTTGCTAATAGAAATTCCAATTTGGCAAGAGATACTCTAAAATGAAAGTCAATTCAACGACACATGGTCCTTAGGGACTGCAGTTTTCTTTGACGGTAACGTAAAATTATATTACTATATAATTGGGTATATTATTGAGTTGCTTGACAGCAGATTACATTTATTATCGATTAACATACACTAATTAGTCAACTTAATTTATTTAATATAATTCTCTTGGTTTCTAGAAGAATATGGTTAGCTTATTTTGTAAGCAAAATGTGTGTACCTTTCCTTTCTTAAAACGAAAGTACAGGCTAAGTTGTAACCTGTAAGTATATGTAGAAAGAACTTAGGGTTTGAATCATGAAATGAAATCCAACGAAGGGATTGGCAGACTATTCATTGGCAAGCTCTCACGTGTTCCACAAAGAATGAGCTATACATGTTGAAAAATAGAGTCTCGACATTTCAGAGCCATCGTGGAGAAGACTATTAGTCAAAGACAAACTTTAGAAGCAGCCGAGGTTTATCAAAAATAGACTCAACGAACCAGACACGACGAGAAACGTAATTGTAGTTGATGAATGGATGAGTCTAAAAAAGAGTGCATTTTGGGTCATGAGTAATCAAAGAAACCACATAGTTTAGAATTACAAACAAGTTCACGCTTGTTATGTTTGGTATTCAAACCCATCACCTCTCATATATACACATTTTATGAAATGTATAGGGAATGAAAGCTAGTGCACCTTATGTTTCTTTCTAGGTTTTGGTTACCCATTATGTTCAGTAGTACGGCACATGAGATGGGGATGTGAGATGAGTGATATCATGGAATGACAAAAAAAATAAAATAAAAATTTAGTCACTACAATGTTGGGAATTTTTAAAATTTTATAAACAAAGTTAAAGCTCAAATACAATTGTTTTTTAACCATATAACTATAAGTAATGATAAAAAAATTTGAGACTTTATTTTTGTTGTTAGCTAGACTCTATTTTTGAATGCGACCAAAACGGCCTAAATTACAATAAATTGAAAACATACCGAATATAGCTTAAATTTAGAACCTGTTAGTGCTAAACCCATATGTTCTCAAAATTATTACAAATCAAGAAGAGTTTAAGAGAAACTCCTTATTGTGGTTTGGAATATAGTAAATCATAAAGCGATACACGAAACACCGTCAATTTGCCAAAACTGAGATATCAAGAGTACACACACGAAATAATTATAAAAAACATAAATAAAAAGTCAAAAGTTATTGTCGTCCTTGACAGACAAAACTCCCAGTCAACGCTCTCCATTTCCAAAAGGCGGCGCAAGAACTCGTGGTCATCTCTTTTTATTGACCCCATCGAAATCAAGGAGCTCGTCCAAGACCCTGTCGTCCAAGTACTCGAACTCGAAAACCTCTCTGTGACGCGAAGAAGAAGAAGACGAGACTGAGGCCGAGGAAGAAGAGACGTTAGCGGTGGAAGAAGAGGCGAACTGAGGGACATTTGGGTAATTTCCAGGGAAGTTGAGGACGGCGAAGGAGCCTCTCATCGAGAAAGCCGCTCTGTCGTAAGCTCTGGCGGCTTCTTCGGCGGTGTCGAAAGTGCCGAGCCAAATCCGAGCTCCATTGTTGTTCGAGTCTCGAATCTCCGCTGCAAATTTGCCCCAAGGCCGTCGCCGAACGCCTCTGTACCGGACTTGGCCACCATTGTTGTTCTCTTCTTCCATTACGGGTGGTAAATAAATATACCGAATTCGTGTACTTGGTAAATAGTTTATTATCTTATACTGCCTTGTCAATTCTAAATTGCGTTGTTTTCTTTTTCTCTCGTACGTCGGTTTTATATATGGTGTGGAGAAAAGGCTGGATTCGCAGGTTGACACTTTTTGGACACTTTTTGGAAGCGAATTTTTCCAACGTGTGAGAAATGAATGAGAATCAGCGACAAAGTGCAATGTACATGAGTATTTGTAGATCTTATTAGAGACGGTTTTTGTGGTGGCTTTTCTTTTCTTTATTCTATGTTCTTAATATTGGGATTTAATAATTGTTTTGATTTTGTACCAATTTGTTTCGAAAACACGATGGGATGTTGTTATGCTGACGTTCTTCTCCCGTCCCGACACCTATACTTATTTTTATGTTGTTGTCTCGCTTTGTTAATCTGGAATAAAACGAAATTAAAATAATTTAAGTCGTGACTGAGCTGGGGATTAATTGAAAAGAAAATTTCGATTATTTTATCCTGCATGCAAGAGCAAAACCAGATTATATAATAACCACATAACTGGATATATATACTCATCTGTAAATTTGTGTATCTAATAATAATAATAATACGTGACAACCTTATTTTATAAGTGAAATTGAGAATTGCCGAACTATGGTCAACTTCAACCTTATTTCTATATTTGGTGTTGAATCAACATAATTTTTGTGTTGATTTAGCACCAAATTTTTTTCAAAATCCAACTAGAACACACTAAAAATACTATTCATTATTATTATATTATTAAAATTATACAACCTTTTTAACAATAAATATTTAAATAAATAATAGCTATTATTTAATAAAAATCAAAATTATAAAAAATAAAATAAAAATATGAAATAAAAATTACATTACTTAAAAAATATATTACATCATAAAAAAACAATTGAAATATAGATTATATCATACTAATTATCATAATTAGTATATTCATTCGACAAGTGCTCAATTAATTCGTTTCGAAATTTTATATGGGTATCGCTATTCTTGATTTGTCGGTGTCGAGCGAAGAATTGTTGAAATCGAGCATCTCCATCGCCGGCCATCTCGTCTTTTGCATTCACTACTACAAAATATACTTTTAGAAGTGACGGGGTGAATTAGAAGCAACTAGTCGCTTCTAATTATAAGTGACATTTTGGCATTACAAGCGACTAGTCGCTTCTAACGTAAACACCCCGAATTTTTTCGAAAACTGAAATTTTTGTCATTTAGAAGCGACTAGTCGCTTCTAATGCCCAAATTATTTGGCTCCAAAACACTTCCGCCTAAATTTCACTAAGTATGGAAAATTGGGCATTAGAAGCGACTGTCGCTTCTAATGCCCAAATTATTTGGCTCCAAAACCCTTCCGCCAAAATTTCACCTACGGGGATATTAGAAGCGACATTAGAAGTGACTAGTCGCTTCTAATGCCGCCACTTACCAAAACGTTGTCGTTTTGGTTTTGGAAGACATTAGAAGTGACTTGTCGCTTCTAATGTTTTTAGGGCTTTAAAGCACCAGAGCCTACCCCTCCCTCCCCCATTTCTCATCCCCTTCAAAAATCTCTTCCTCTCTCCCTCCCCTCCGATTCGATCGTCCCTCCTCCCTCCCTCCTCTCTCCGCTCGTCCCTCCTCCCTCCCTCCCCTATTCGGCCGTCCCTCCTTCCTCCCTCCTCTCTCCGCCCGTCCCTCCTCCCTCCCTGCCCTTGCCTTCCGCCGAGCTCCGCCACTGCCTTCCGACGAGCTCCGCCACTGCCTTCCGACGAGCTCTGTCCATGCGCCTCCGCCTCCGGTTCTCTGGTCAGCCTGCTCCTCTTCGCTGCATCGGGTAAGTTTCTTCGTCGTTGCAACCATGCGTATGTCCCGATCTTGATATTTAATTTTTTTTTATTTTCAGCCCTCCTCCGGCAAGGACTCGCTGCACTCCGATCTCCTCCCCGTCGTCTACCGTCAAGCTCTCCTCCGGCCCTCTTTCCGTCATTGCAATCGGTAAGTTTTAAAGGTTTAGTATTTAATTTGATTTAATTTTTATATGTTATAGTTGTGCTTAATTAATTTATTTATTTAAGTATGTAAATTGAATTAGTAAAATTAGTTACTAATTTAGTTAATTTGTATAAGTAATTGGTAATTAGTAATCTCAAATGTTATAGTACTTTAGATAATATGTGAAGTTTTGACTTATGACTGTATATTGTTTTATATTATGTATCTTGTCATATCTCATTCTACAAAGCCAAAGTTTTTATATCTTTTCCATTTCTTGAAGTTATAGTAGGTAATGGTCATTTCATTTGAAGGGGATTATTTGCTATTGTGGGAGATAGACGCTAGCTTTACCTCTCCAGGAATTAAAACAGGAGTGTAATACTTGTTTTGATTTTGATTTCAAAATCGTGTTTTGTTAATTACTAAGTAATTAACGATAAAAATCTTCAATTTACAATAATCAGTGTAAAAATTGATTTACGTTGTAAAACACAATTCAATTTACATTGGTACAATTACATTTCAGTGTATATTGGATATCAATTAATGACTATTATCAGTGTAAAATTCAATTTACATTCTAAAATGCAACTCAATTTACGCTGTATAAATTAAATTAATTAGTGTAAAAAAACTGTCAAAAATAACAAACTAATTCGGCCAATAAAAGGTAATTAATATATAATGCATAAAACATATCAATTAAATATCAAAGCTTCTAGGATGTAAAAGACTTACTCATCCGGTAATATATTTTTGAATAAAAAAGAAAACAATTAACCGGTTGACTTCAGAATATAAAATGGCCATAAATTAGGTTCTTAGTTATTTCAAATCTCTTTAATTTAGCACGATTTTAGATACTTAAAACAGTTAATCAATGTTTGAATCAATAAGGAAACTATTATCCGAAATTATTAAATACAAACTAAAATAATTAAATTAATCCCGCCGAAATAACAAGGGTATTAAAGTAATATTTTTTCGTTAATATTTATGCCATGTCAGCATATTGGACATTTACGAAAGTTTTACCAAACGTTGGAAAAAATAAAATTTCGTTTCTAAACTAGGGCCAATTTACAAATATTTGTAATATATGTATATGATTATAAAAACATCTAATCCCAAATTAAAAGTTTTCAAGACATGGAAGACATTGTTAAAAGTGACTTTTTTTGGAGGTGAATGTAAAATCCATGTTTTTTATTTTGACGACTTTAGACTTATGGTTGCTTCACACCATATAATATGTATGGTAGCACAAGTGTTGTACGGTACCACCACGTTGAATTTTTTCATTCTTTATTGCCATTTCACTCTCATGTCAATTATGTCTTCATCAATCATATTGTGTCGACTTATTTTCAAACCATCTTATAGACTCGAAAATCTCGAGTATAATGTTTGGCTTAACCACACACGTAATTTTCATCCTTTGGATTCATTTAACATGGATTTGTTATCCGACTCGGACTTGTTGAAATGCTTAAATTTATTTTCCTATTTGGAAGCCGGAGAACTTCATTTATCACCTCACATCATTTTTTTCTTTCGCACTTATTGACTTTAGAAGTTCTGGCATATGTCGATGTCTCTCTCATTCTCGATTACTCTTCAATTCAACAATATTGCCGAATTTTTTCCAAACACAAGTTTTCATTGTTTTAAATAAGTTTCTTCTAATAATAGTTTCCAGAAATCAAGAAAAATAAATGCGCAAACTTAAAAAGTCTATGAAACATCTCAATATTCATGACTATCGATTTGTTGATAATAACTTGCAATTCATGTACCTGAAAAAATGTAACTTATCATCAAACATTTTCAAATCAAAATAACTTAGGATAAAAATTTTATTTATTCTTCCTCCGTTATGAACTTCGAGCACCTTTAAAATCTCGGTTGCATGTGAATTTTTGGTGTAGAGATCATATGTGAATTTATAATGTGACCCCTTCAAAGTAACTCGTGCTCTTAATGCTTCTTCTAGTCCACCTTAAGTTTTTCATAATCTTTCTTAGTTGGCTCCTAAGATGAGCTCTAAAGTCGGATCCAACATGTAGAATATTCTTCATTGTGATGAGGGAACCACTTCTTATCTTGCTAGGGGTGCAGTTGATTTTGCTGAAGCGGTCTAACTTGACTAAGTGAAGATACATCACTCGCATGCTTGAAACACATGATTCGATCGACATTGCATAAGCTATTATAAAATTATTGCATAATAAATCAAAATTTAAGACGTATGAACTTGAATCATGCATGAGATGCTATTTTATCATATGATTTTTTGCATCTCAAAAATGTATTGAACGTAGATAAGAATACTACAATATACAACAAACTATGGATTCTGATTACACCAAAACATAATGAAATTCAAATGTAGGAAAAACGATTAATGGTCCACTTGTTTAGAGTGTGAGAAATGAAGGTTCAAAAAACAAGTGACAAACTCCAAAAATCGACCGTGATTTTTGTAAGAATTCATACTTGTTCGTGAATGGTAACAATGAACATGTTCGTTTGAATAATAATAGTCTCAAACACATAAAAGATTATTTGTTTACAAACGACGCAAGTATTCGATCAAAAGGATACTAAAAAGTTCATCACTATAGCAAAGGACGAGTGGCCCTTTAAAAGTCGATTATCACGGCAAAAGTCGCTGCGAGAAAACTTACAAAACGCCACTAACTCTCTTACGCCCGAGTCTTGATCCAAATTTTGACATTGATAACGACGCTAACATGGTGCTTGCTTACGCAAACGTAGCACTACTCTAAGCTCAATAAAGAAATTTATAAGTTACTAACTAGAACAAATATAAGGATTTCATTTTTCTGTCGGTTTGATGTTAAATTTCATTACAAATATTTAGTCCACTACAGGATCTCGTTTTGCAGTGAACAATTAATGAAAGTTATAATTATAGGAAAGAAAAACTCTTATAAATACTTTTCTAACAGTAGGACATACATATATACATATTAATCAGTGGATAACAAAACATATTTCGGTCAGCGTTATGTATCGCTTTCGGAATTTATTTGGGAGACAGAAATTAGTTAGTGGTAATACATTATTGCGATTAAAGCCATGGGTTATAATCCTCTATCACCTATGACGTCTAAATGGTTTTGTTAACATAAATTAATATCATTATTTCAACAATCTATTCTTCCCGGATCCCGGTTGGTGATGACGTCACGATGTTACGTTTCCATTAATCCATCATCATTCTTACATAATTGCCGAGCTATTTGAAAGATCACTTTTTTCTATTATATAATTAAACCATTAATGAAATAAGGCATCGTATTCTGAAATAACGCCGTACGCCTGCATTATAGCTTGAACTCTATTAAAAACAATTTGATTGCTTTGTATGTGCGTTTTATATTACTTTAACCAATAATTGGGTAATTAGTTACCATAAAGTAAAAAATTTATATATTCAACGTTTTTATTAATTAGTAGTAACTAGCCGAACTATTAACGTGAGATTAAATTCTTGAATATTGGTTGGGTCTTTTAGGTATATACTCATGTAAACGTTTAACAATTTCAATATACCTAACGTTTGGATAATTTTGTGTAAATATTCACTGTGAATTGTTTACAATTAAATTGAGTCCAAATTACTCACTAATAATTTCGGAGTGAGTGTATTTTATTGAAAATTTTCAAATCTTAAATATAAGTCAATCGATCGCTTATAATTAAAAAATTCAAATTCAATTTCAAGAACCGAGAAACAATTTCCGAAATTATTAGAGAGGGTAACTTGGACTCAATTTGATTGTAAACAATTTACAGTGAGTATTTACACAAAATTATCAAAACGTTGGGTATATCGAAATTAGTAAAAGTAAAAGTGGGTATAGAGCTAATTTTTATATATTTGTTCCTTGTTCACCCTTCTGCTTTTTTTAGATTTTATTTTCAAAATTTGAATTTTAAATTACTTTATTTGATTCAAAATTTTAATTTTTCATTTAGATTATTAATCACTTTAATTACGTAGTATTTAATTAGAAAGTTAATTTAATTTTTTAGTTAAATTTTGTTATTTTCACTCTATATTATTTCCAACAGTTATTTACGTGTAAATTGTATCCGAGTTAATAAAAAAGCGTGAAGAAGTTTGGAGCTAATTTCGTCATTGAAATGTTATAAATAATATAAGCCGATAATTTACCGATAATTTACAAAACATGAACTAATTTCAAAAGATACTAGTTTTAAATATTAGTACTTACACTTACCCTTATTCTAATCGTATAATCAAGAAGTGAAAAATGTAATTCGTTACTGAGCTTGAACTTTGAATATATATTATTCATATAATTTGCATATTTAGAACATGAGCTGGGAAGCGCGGAGGATAACATGGATCCAACATTAAGTTCCAGCCAAATAGACTTAAGACTGAAAAATAAAGGATATGACTGCTTATTATCTGTTAATGAAACTTTGGTTAAATTAAAATGTTACTAGTTTATGTGACTATTATTTAGGATTACTTAACATTAATTTAAAAAAATTGGGAATGGTCAACATTATGTAAATGTATAGTAAACAACTACATTTTATACGTGACAATCATTTACAAAATATGAATTGTCTTGATTACTTTTACTAATTGTTGTAATTTTAATTGTAAAAAATTTCATTATTGTGTGTCTCGGATGCTTAATAAGCTATAATGAATAAATATTGCGTATTGTAGATTCATTTTGTTTCCAATAAAAGATGCGACTATTTACTATATGTTAATCAAACTTTGGTTATAATCAAAATGACACTAATTTATATGATTTATTACTTAAAATTAATCCTAATATAAAAATAGAAAATGTGCTGGTATATATGGAAGAATAAATTCCTGCGGGAGAGACAGAAATTTAGTACGTTAAAAACTACTCAAATCAATAAAACTCGTGTAAAATTAATAAAAACTAACGCAAAATACAAAATTTGGTCATTTCGGATATTCGAATGAATAACAATTCATTACACATTATGGCTACATACAATATATGTATGAAAGCGTTTATTCAATACTAGAGGGGACTGCAAAAGCAAGGCAATTCACGTCATGATAAACAGCTCGATCGAAAAGTTTCATTCATCATTCAGATTACATTATCTGTTTTACTAAATTTTGTCTGTACTTAATAACTTGAAATTTCTCAGAGTGTATGCTAGGAACCAAATACTTTACTTGTGATTATAGTAACATTTTTGTTTGTTTACAATGTACAGTAAACAAGAGATAATTAGTGAAATTTTGAATTGTTTAACGTGAGGTCATTACATTCATCAGCAAGATTACGATGGAATAGGCTATGTCACTAATGGTGTTACATTAAACCTATTTATTATATGCTAATCATAGCACTGGAACAATTAAGTTGTGCTTTAAATATGAATCTTAAATTTCACCACGTAGTGGTTGTGCAAAGCGAGCTAGTTAATAACATTTGGGTCATCAGTGTGAGGTCATGAGGTGGATCAGCAAGATTACGAGGAATGGCATATGTTACAGTAAAAAGCCAACCAGCTATGTTAAATCAAAATCATAGGCACTGGAACAAATACATAGGCTTATTAGTTATTTCACTTAGATTTCGATCTGTCGTTGTAATTTAGATTGGCATGGCATATAGCGATTTGTTATTGGATCTGCCTGATTTAATTACTCGGGAATCTCTACACTTTGACAATCCTAGTGCCCTATATTAAATATTAATTAGCGGTCCAACTATTATTAGTTTTTATTTTTATTTTCAGTTTTTAAGAATAAGGCCTATCGCCAAAAAGCCTAAATTGATGCTAGCTTTTAATCTGAGGGCATTGTTAAACCAAATTTAAAGACAAACATGAAGAAGTAAACAGAGCATAACAAGAGAATGTGAATCACTTGAACTAACTATAGAGTACGTTAAAGCAAGTCCCAAGCTCTGTTGTTCACTTTCATCTACATCGAGTCTCAACATCATCGCATAATTTTTCTACTACGTAAAACGAGTTATTAATTTTTAATTTTGTTCAAAAAATAAGAACTATACATAATATTTATAAACAAGACTAAGAACGTAATTTATAGTTTTTCCATATAAAAAATTAATTTGAAGGAAATAGATGATGGGGTATTGGTCTGTCCTTTAAGGGTTAGTACATATTAAGATAATTTGTCAAAGTATCACTATTTACTAAAAAAAAATCTCATTTTCCACCAAGATACTAATTTCGCTCAAAATTCACTAATTTGAGCATGCAAATATTATATTTAAAAAGTTATAAATTTACACCAACTTTAATTAAGGGCATGACAAGTGAATTAAGAAATCTTTTCAAAATTAAAATGCAGTTATTTAATGTTGGTGCGAAGATCAACTTTGACTAAATATATTTTAAATAATTTTTAATGAAATTCACATGTTAAATGGATGTGAAATTGTATAGTGGTAGTTTATGCAAAGTTAGTATTTTGGTTGAAAATAAAGTACTTTGGTTAAATTCTGTTATATTAACACATTCAAACTTATAAATCATCAATTCGCAGGTTAATATGATTGATCAGTGGACAGTATATGTATTGCCAATTACAAATATAAATAAATAAATAAAAGAGAATCAAATTATTATTTTAAGTAATGATGACATCATTAAAATTCGTTACTATCTTTCAAGTGATAAACGGTTTAGTGAGTCTAATTCTTCTAGTCATCCAATTATGTAAAATTTGGTGGACGAGAATTACAAGGGTCCCTATCGGTGGCCGTGTATGTACATTGCTATATGATGGCAGTACATAATGTTTGATTATCTCTCCAATAATGGATAATTCTATTGTATAACCATGGTCGCTTTAAAATTACTAAATAGCCATAAAATTACAACAATTTTTAGATTAAATGCTAAAAAGATATAAAAAAAAGTTAAACGAAATATTAAAAATTAATTGGATCAAAATTTAACTATAACAAGTGACACTTGGGCTCAACCTAAATCATTCTAACGAGAGATGAGATTTAGTGAAAATATGGGGAAACTTATCCCATAATACGACAAACCTAACGATGACCCATTTTTCATGAATTACCTACCTTGCTCTCTAGAACTGTAAAAAAGAAGATACGTAATAAAAGAAAATCATGTTAATCTCACAGAAAGATAATAGAGAATGAGATCAGTTGCACTAATATTTTACTATATATTTTTTGCTCACTAAAATTTACTTCAGGAGGTTGCTGGTTCGTAATGTTTAACAACATAAAAACAGCTCAGAGAACTTGTTCCTATTTACATAATAAAAAAAATAAAAAAAAACTGGCATGGCTCACTTTCTTCACTTTCATAAAGTAGTCTACCTTTAATCTAAGCAACTTCAACTATAGAATCAAGGAAATAGCATCACCAAAGAAAATTGACACCCAATCTAGCAAATATAATCACAGCTCGAACTCGCAACTGTTTTGTTATACTGAAGTAGTGTATCTCGTATACTCCTTTCTGATTAGACTCGATTTTGAATTAATCAAACTTAAAGAGGCTTAACTTTAATGATCATACTCGAGTTTCCTCCTCCTAAAGACAAGGGCTCAGCAGGTGAAAAAATTATAAGACACGTTATTAAAACAAGATGTAACCCGTACAAAATGTTCAACTTCAATAGAGTAATTTTGTTTTCAAACTACATCACCGACTCCCAAGTAAAATTTGATACTTTGTTCTAGTGTCAAACATCAAATCAATGACATTTTAACAAGGGTAATGTAAAGAAATGGGATTTCATATTTGAAAGAGTGAAAACTCACGAGTCCGCTCGTTGTTCAATCAGATTATCGTCTTCCCGAGCATAATCAGGCTCTCCTCCAACGATCATATTAAAGAGGCTCTTTGTTGCTCTCCCGACAGCTTGAGAAGTCTTCTTCGCTGCACCCACGACCAGAGGCTTAACAGAGATGACCGGTAAATTTGCCCTTTCTTCAATCATCGCTGCACAGAAACATTACCAACTTTTAGGTAAAAAAAAGAGACATAATAACAAAGGAATGTGGCCAAAATGCATACACATAGTTTGTTCGCGAGCAATCACACCGATTTGTCGAATTCCAGCCCCTGCCGCTTGTACGGCTTGGGAAGACTTGGTCACACCATCACTTATCTCTTGGCTGAGTTTGTTTGAAGACCAATAAACAAGTGTGTCAAAATAAGAAATTGCAGAAAAAAATGTGAAGGTGTGGCAAAGCTAAATAAATAGCAACCTTTAAATGGTATGGTTCAACGATAAAATACAGGGTACGTGAAAAAAAAAACATCCCTGAAACCCAATTTACAAGGCACTCTCGCCTAATCCCTCGTTAAAACAGCCAAGGAGTAAGTCGAGAACTCCAAGCTAATCGAGGTAAGCCATAGACCCATATTAAGATTGTTGCAATCTTAAATATCGATTAAGGAATTTAACCCCCCTTCAAAAATTCTTTTGGTTCCCTTTCCCAAAATCTACCACAATATGCTAGGATCAACAGAAAATGTGAAACAGCGTTTCTTTTTGTCCACGTTTATAAGACCCTACAATCTCTGCGAGGAGAATTGCCAACGGGACTCACTAATCAGCCTCGGCCTCTTCTTGGGTAAGAACATATGAATTTAGCTAAACGAAAGTGCACATCAAATGATCACCTGAGATCACTCAATTCCAGGGTGAGATCACTAATTTCCATGCCTGACAGCCTAATCGCCGCCATGGTGGGAGGTAGTTCCTCGCGAGCTGTATCAGCTAGCTTCGCGAATGAACTCGCAGCTCTACCCATCGCCTACAAAACATACACCCATAAAGATAACACCTTTGTTTAACATTAAAATTTCATTCGAAGCACTTCCACAATGTAGTGCTTCGAATGAATTTTAGAATGATACACGACACAGAGCACATGTTTTCTTGACAAGCCAGCCAGAGAAGAGGAACTCACAAACATCGTCGGAATGGCTGCGATAACGAAGCTAGTAAACGCCACACAAGTCTGGGTAGAAAGAAAATGCAGTGAAAAAAAATATGTTTAATCAAACAGAATATAATCCATGAAGTGAATTGAACGGCTAATTAATGAAAATTCGTTAAAGAAAGCACAATGGAATACCGTGCAAGTGATGAATGCCAAGAGAAAGAAAGCCCGGTCGCTCAAACTCAGCTTGGGAACAGAAAGGAGTCGAAAACTAGGGCTTCGAATTTCCACGCGAAACCCATCCCCAGAAGAAGCTTCTTCTTCTTCTTCCTGAACTCCAATGCGACTTCCATTCGAAGTCTCCGACGAAACAGAGACCGAAAATCGTCGGCGGCGCGTGGCGAGAGTGACGGGGTTAGGAATCAGGGGTCTGAAGAGGGAGATGAAGATATGGTTGGGGAGACCGGAGCGGAACCGGCGCAACGGAGGTGGTAGTGAGAGTGAAAGACGGTGTGGGGTCGTGGACGAAGAGAAAGATTTCATGCTGGGTGAAAACGGAAATGACTAATAAGTCATTATTACGCTTTCAGCCATTTTGGGCGGACATTTTTATGAGTGTGGCCCTCTACCATTGCTCAAGTCAAGAGAGTCGAGACTAAGTTTTTTTAAGCCATAACTACCAATATAGTTATATGGTCTAATCGTTAACTAAAAATGTAACTCATTAACATCAATTAATAATAGACTTCATAATAAATTGTTATTTACTAAATAAAAACAAGAAATGGTCAAACAACAATGTTTAATTTAATTATTTAGAATTATTTTGTATTTTTAATAACAAAAAGACAATTTTATTTTATATCTTTAATTCTTAAATAAGATGTATGGTACCATTGTTTATAGGTAAAGTACAAACCATAATAACTTTTGAACTCACGATGTCACATGACATAGAGAATGTGCTTAATATGAAATTATAACTTTAGCGACATATATTTACTAAAATTTTCTGATTTTGTTTTAATTACCACAGTTTCTGATTGATCATTTCATTTTCTTTAAAAATGTGTCATTATCCTCTAATTATGGACCTTAGTATTATGGCGTGATACTTTAAGAAATAGGAAGTATCTAGACATTGGTCGCAGAGAGAAATCTTTTAAATTGTACATGACTTAATTTTTCTATTGTACTTGTATATATGGTAGATTTATATATTTGCTATTTTGGATATATATAACATTTCGTCAAATTTGTGTAAATTGCTCTACTACTTACGTGTCATGTCAATTTACGTTATTATTTTACAGCGTAAATTGAGTTTTACAACGTAAATTGACATGACACGTGAGTAGTAGAGTCATTTACACGAATTTGACGAAATGTTATATACAATACACGTACACACACAAAATGTGTTTGTATTCCATCTATAACAAAGAAGAGCATACCTTTATACACGTTATAGGTTCTGTTAGATATATAGCCTTATTTACATTATTTTTAGTATAGTTTGCCCTTTAGCCAGCTTTAGTTTTAGGTAAATAGGCGTATTCACAATATTCTTTTATTGCATGTGAACAACATTCAACATTTAGTATTGCACATGAACAATATATACGAATTGCCTATTACCAAATATGTAGCTACTTAGAATTTTCTCTACTTTGGTGGTTTATTTTGCTAATTCGTAGTTAAATTAATTAGCGAAATGGACATCGGTTCACTGTGATCCATATAAGACCTTTTACCGATTTTGGCATGGCGATATATCATCATATCAATCCACACTCTGCAGGATTATAGTTTTGTGTAGTAATGGGTAACAGACTTCGAGTCCTATCGAAGTAGCGACAGAGAGAGAGAGAGAGATTTGGACGAGGTAATTCACTGTCAACTACCTTAGGATCCACTTGTAAAATCGATCAAATTATGCACTACCCAGGACCCAAATGCAACTATCAAAGTATTGTTTAAGTGACAAGAATAGCTTAGTTCCCAATGGACCAATTTATCAGGATGTAAGAAATAACTGATAAGAATAGCTAAAGATTCAAATTCATCAAGAACTCGTGTTTGGAAATAATATTATAAACTCAAATTCTTTTCTCAAAAAAATAAAAATAAAAACTTAAATTCAGTGTTTCCAAACCTTCAATAAAGTTACAAGTCATTTAGATGAAAACCATCATACACGCAATTCCAGTAAGCTATCGACCTAAATGTCGAATTCGATTTCTACAAATACCTAATTCAAAAGCTATCAGAAAACTCATATATAACTGAAATTCGATTAATTAGTCGCTGAAATTATGTCTAAAAATGCTTAAAGGGGGAGTGAAAGAGATACAACCTGAGAGAAGTTATCCAGAATCTTCAATCAAAAATCTCTATATCACACAGATTAAGGCGCTAAATTTATTATTTTGCTCGAAATTTTCTGAAAGTCTATGTTACTCCAACGCCTTCCTTGTTCAACCACATATGCGCCTATTCTCCATTATCCAAATATGACTAACTATTGAGGTTTACATTTGAAAAATCAATTTCAAAATCATCAAGAATATCAAAGCACATATGAATATGAAGTTTCTTGTACTTAATTCCTATTTTGAAGTCAATCATTACC
This sequence comes from Urtica urens, assembly GCA_958296335.1. Taxonomy (NCBI): domain Eukaryota; kingdom Viridiplantae; phylum Streptophyta; class Magnoliopsida; order Rosales; family Urticaceae; genus Urtica; species Urtica urens. Next base: position 17,137,025 of record OY282521.1, on the reverse strand, counting down.
ACATGTCAATGTTTTGACTAACTCTGGAGCCAAACTATATCTTCTTTCGTCGATGTTACGTACCGCACTGCTGTAGAATAAGATATACCTTAGTTATATATGTTTAGATATCTATATGTAAGTGATCAAGGACAAAATCCTTTTTGGAAATCACTTTCGGCTCACCCCTAATCTTTATTATAGTTTATTCTGTGGTCCTTGTGTAATATATTTTTACATATTAAAATTAATTAAGTGTACACTTTACGTTTTATTTATTTTCTAGGTCTTAACTTAAAATATGAAATTAAAATTTCTTATTCTTTTTTTTAGTTAAAACAAATTATACATAGTTTATAAAGCAATCAAATTAATACTTTGGCCGTTTTAAAATTTTATTTTGATTTTTACTATGTTTCTTTTTCACTCTTGCCCTCTCCCCCTTGTTTACTTCCTAGGTCTCCCAGTACTCGATCAATAGGATTGATCAGACCACGTAAGTAAAAAGATCACGTTGTAATTTCAGATAAGAGTGCAAATTAAAATTAGAGGAATCCCCAAAGATATTACTTTCTGTCGTTGTTTTTCTCAAAATCCAACAAAACATGTTTGTTTTTTTTCAAAATAAAATAAATTTCACATGAAAAAAACGAAATATCATTTAAAAAAATAAATTTAACACAAATATTATACAATCTCTTCTATTATTATTAATATAACAAAAAGAACTAAAATTGACTTACAACAGCTCTGGTTAAGTTGTTGCCTTATTTTTTTTTATAATCTAATCAGTTAAATTGGCATTAAATTAAAATATGATTAAAATTTAAACAAAAATTATTTAAAAAAATATTTCGTCTTTTGTTAACAAATTACGGGCAATTCCTTTTAAAATTATACATAATATGTATTATATGGAGTATAAATATCCATAAATGCTCTCTGTTAAATCAATTTTACTCTTGTTTTTTTTCTTTGTCATGTTAACTGAGTAGTACTGACCCACAACTCATGTCCGCGCGAGTACCAAATATATATATAGATATATATAACATGTAGTAGACATTACCATTCCTAGTATTTCACATTCAGTTCCACCTTCCACGTCCTTCTCCTCTTTATATTTTTTCGGTCAAACATCCGAACATATATCTATTTCCTTGTCTCACGTACAGTAAATGACTCTCGAACGTCACGGCCAAAACCACCATATGAAGCACTTACAAACGAACCGCACGAATATTATTCTTCACCAAGCTCGGAACTCAGCTTTCCCAGTTATACTTATCAGCATTATAGGCACAGCTCTACTTCTAGCGAGCTACTACATCTTCGTGCTCAAACGCTGCTCAAAAAAGCCAACCCACGAAGACGAAGAAGACGATGACTCATTCATCGCCTTATCTCCCGCCACGTGGAACCGAGGCCTCGACAAATCGGCCATCCTCAAGATCCCGAGCTTCCAGTTCAACGACGGAAAAGAGAGTTTAAATAATAATAACAATAATAACAGCGAGTACTGCGCGGTGTGTCTGAGCGAGTTCCAGTCACGCGACACTCTCAGAGCTCTCCCGAGCTGCGACCACGCGTTTCACTCCGACTGCATCGACGCTTGGCTTCAGAGCAACGCAAACTGTCCTCTCTGCAGAACCGCCATTGCTGACGTCACCAACATTGATCCTCTGGCGGCTCCGAGCTCGTCGCCTCGGGAGTTTCAGGCGGTTTATTCGGATATCGGAAGCGACGAGGATTTCGTGGTGATAGAGCTGGGGATCGGAGGCGGCGGAGAAGAGGAAATGGGCATGGCTATGGCCAGGAATGATGATCGTGAAGAAGGAGAAGAAGATCATGAGAAGAGAATTGTGGTGAATAATAAGAAGAAGTGTCATCATGTTTCTATAATGGGAGATGAAGGGATTATTGATCATCGGCTCGGCGGTGGATTTCAGCCAATGAGGAGGTCATTCTCTTGGGACTCGGCCGTTGATTGGCAGCTTTACACGACCGTGAATGAGATCGCGTCGCAGAATAAGAACAGTTCTAACGACGACCTACTTTCGAAATCTTTCTTCCCGTTTCGGCCCAGCAAAGGTGGCCCCAGGATTTTCCCGTTTGAGATTTAATGTGGATTTTTTTTTAGAAAATCATTTACTTGGTATTTGACGTCTGAATTCTCGGATCATTCGTCCCCTTTGTGTATCGTCATTCTTTTACTTGTTAGATTTGTATTTAAAAAAATATTGAAAGATAAAGACTTGATTCATTTTGCTGAAAGCTGAAGTTGGGTATGTAGATTTGTTCTTAATTTGAATTTTGATATTTTAAAGGGGTTGAATATGTACTTATTTACTTCATTCGGCTGTGTTTTTTGCTTCAGGAATTTAAAATTGCTGTATTAAAAGTTTTGGATTTCATTATCATCGCACCAAGGGCACATGCAAAGTAAGTGAAATGATCTAAGCGTGGTAATAGCTAATGGGGTAGCAAATCAAGTAGTAGCAATTTATTGACAAGAGTGGATAAGATCGAGCAAGGCCTCACATTTTCAATATCAGGTCTTTAATGTGAGTGAGTGAGTGTGAGAGAGAGAGAGAGAGAGTTGGCGTGGTTTATAAGGATGAAATCATTACAAGGGTCAATAACCAAAAAGAGATATATGCATTTATGTAAAAGAAATCAAGGCATTCGAAGTGGATACAAAGTCTAATTATGTCACTTGAAAACGGGAATTCCCTACCTGGGTCTCGCTAATAATTGAAAACTGGTGTCTCTTTCCAACGATGGGTATACTAAAGGGTTAAAGGTGGAGGCTCTATTTGTCAACCTCTTTGTTTGAGACAAATTATGGAAAAATATAAAAGTTGCTGGCTTTATGGAGGGGTACAAAACAATTAAATATACACCTCTATAATTAGTCTAGAGGTGCATAATTAAGTTTTTCTTTTGCAATAGAATGATGGACAAGATTAATTTGTTGTCCTTTAGGGTGGTTTAGGTTATGAGAAATCTTAAAAACAAACTTGGTATACAAAAAATATTTAAAAGTGGACTTTTATCAATATTTCAAACCAAATAAATTTGTATATCCTCTCATTGTTTAAAATTCTCTATTTGTTATCTCATATTCTTGTGTGATCATTTTAAATAAGTATACTTGTGTGATCATTTTAAATAAGTTTTTAATAGTTTAGGGTTTTAGGGTCTATTGATATTCGAGTTTAAATTTAATTACAAACGATGAATTTTAAGTGTTTGTACGATGAAATAAGAAGGTACCATAAGATTCTTATAATAAAAAAGATTCAAAAAAAGTATATATAAGATATCATAGGATATCATGTTATCAGTGAAGACGTACAAGATATGACGTTCATATATGATCGACATGTTTACATCATACACACTATCGAAGTTGTGTTTCCTGAGATCCGTCATGGAGCGTGCTACGATCATTTACAACTTAATGTCCAACATAAAGTTAAAGATTAATTATTATCGTTATGAAATGTACGATGATACTTACACCTCTAGTAGAGAATAATTTGAAGTTAAACTTTAGACGATACGAAAAATATGTCGAGATGGACAAGTATCTCAAAAAATTGGGTTTTGATCGGTGGACAAGAGCATTATTTCCTGCAAAAAGGTATCATTTTTTGTCGGTAAGATTCTTTTATCTTTTGGCATCTTTGTTGATTATTTAAATGTTTCCATTTTGTTTATATGCGTAACAATGTAAAAAGCTTCAACGTTAAAAAAATGAGAAATACTCCAACATTTTTTGTTACCAAGTTATTTGAGTTCATTCAATTCACAATCTAAACTTAGTTTTTTTATCGAGAAGAACTCACTCTAGAATTAAATACAAAATTGAACCCTCCGTGGCAAAGTGATCTCTCAAATTTAATAAGTCACAGTACGTTACTGCAAATGGAGTTGATCTATATGAGTGTCATGTTAAGAACGTATGAGGTGATTTTGATATAGACTTGGTGGCGAAGACGTGATAATTGAATGCAAGTACGCCATCATGTCCCTCAACATCGTAGTGTCCACATTTATTCTTTATGGAGTCGCTTATATTCGAAGGAGTTTGTTGAAAAATGAAAAAGTTCACTAATTTTATTTTTAAGAATATCACCGCTGGTAGCCTTCCTTGAGAACTCTGCCCAAGTCACATCCCCGTCCCGGTCATTTTATTTGAAAAAGGAAAAAGTTCACTAAATTATCCTAAATCGATTTCTATACATTTTATTTGAATAACTTTGAACTCAGTCAGTTACATTTGAAGTTTTGAATTCACCAATTTCATATGAACTTGGCTGTTTTGTCAAAAAAAACTAAAAACTTAGATTGTATTGATCAAGCTTGTCTATTGGACCGGAAACAACACTGAACTTCAAAAGAGCAAAAACTGAGGTAAGACAGTAAGCCATCCATGTGTGAAGATTCGAGCTTCATAAAAATAATTTAAAAGTAAAACGAGTATGTTTTGTACACTTTAGGGGATTAGCTTCCATGTTGGTTTACTTGGGAGTCAGGAATCAGAAGCAGAAACCCCTATTTATATATCCACCATAAATTCTATGTACAGAAAAGAATAGCAGGGTTTCCTAGTCAAAAGAATTAGAAAGAACAGTAGTCCAGTTTGGGAAAAGCCCCACGTATTATCTATCCCATCCATCATCCAAGTACCTACAACAACATCAACCAACCAACAAGATCAAAAAAAAAAACCTGGGGTCATATAAAGCTGTTGTTGTTGGGTTCTTGAAACACTGGAGTTTCTGGGGGTCGCCTATACACGTCATCAAAGTGAAGATTGTATTCGTCTTCCGAATAAACAGTCTCGGAAAGCTTTCCAGAGCGTCTCCACTCTAGCCCTTGCTCTTCCTCCTCGGAACTTTGCTCCAAGATATCGTCATAGTAGATATTACTAGTCCCTCCTAGAGGCTGGTTAGAAAAACCAGGAGGCTCGAGAAAACTCGCCTCGCCATCGTTCTGACCAACTCTTCTGTCCCACCAGATACTCTTCGGATTCGCCGCCGGATTATTACCCGTCCCTGGTCTCTTAAGAAGGCTGTCTCGGCCGAAAGGCTCGGAGGAGGTCGAGGCTCCGAGGCTGGGCCGAGACCAATCTCCAAACCCAGCCTCGTGTCGAGGGAGAAACCGATCCGGGTCGGTGTCTTCTTCTTCTCTCGGACCTTGTCTCGTGTCGTCGTGGTGTGGTTTCGAGGTGTAATACCAGTCGAGGAGATAGGGGTGATTCTTTTCATCTCCGTCCGCGAGCCAAAGGGAGCCCGAGTGAGCACCGTAATGTGCGGGTCGGTCTCGGTGGCCTCTGAAACGTGGACTGCTTCGCTGCCACGTTCTTGGGGGAGAATAGGCGGGTCTGAGTCTCTCTTCCTGCAAATTCTGCTCCCTGAAAGCTCTGAGGTTCTGAATAAACTGCTTCCCATCTTCGTCTGGTTCCCATGTGGGATAGCTACTTTGAAAGCTGTGCACACACAGCAAACAAAAAATAATTAAAATTACTTCACAGTTCATAAGACTCTTCAGAAGATCGGCACAATAATTGGTGAGGGTCTTAAAGAGGTTCTATTCTGCTGTTAGAGACTGGCCCAACCATTCATTATAAATTTACATATTAACAAAGTTTTGTGTACTTTATGAATAAATATTCTAAAATAAAAATTCATAAAAAACACAAGTTTCCTATATAGGATGAGAAGATCGAGCACAATGTACAAGTTCGATGACGAGCATTATTTTAGAATGTAAACTTTGTTTACATCTAGTTCTCTCGTTTCTCCGAGTTTTGGACATGAATTCCCTCAAGGATTAGCAAGTACAATCACAAAAGCACATACCTCAAAAAAGATTTCTCCATTTTCCCCTGAGAACTCCTCTCTGTGGGACTGGCATTATGGGGCGACCCATAATTAACATTCCCATGCTTCTTAAAACCGAACGCACTAAAGCTGGAAAAAAAATATTATACATGTCCAGGTATGTCACTACTATCCTTGAAAAGACGGGCCCAAAACATACCAAATAATCACGTAAGGATGTTAGAAAATAGTGCATTTATGTGTTCTAAATACTAGATAGTGAATATTGATTGATACCTGCAAACATGACCAACACCTTCGATGTGCACAGTAAAGTCTGCAATAAACTGTAGTATATCATCCACCCTCTGTACAAGACAGCCAAACCATGAATCCAAATTATGATAGCCCATAACTAAAAGCTGTTGGGAGAAACCTTCTAAAGAGCTCTCTTACCTTAGGTACCACAAATAAAAGCAAGTACGGAGTCAGAAAAATTGACGCCATCTCCTCGAGTAACATGACCCCTGTATACTGTTCAGATAGAAATTTGAAATTAAACAAAAGTAAAAACTCTGCCCGAATATATAACACTTTAAAGAATCTGTATATAAGCTCCAAAATTTTCACCTGAAACAGGGTTTCGAACTCTATGCGAACCCTCTCAGTGTTTTCTTTTCCGCGCCATGTTTTGGGCATGTAATGGGTGTGTTGAACCACTTCAGACATTGCTCCGGTTGGATAAGGGAGCAGAAGCTCATCCGTGATTGCCGCCCGACTAATCGCTGTTATAGTTCCAAAAACAGCAGCGTACCACAACAAGTTGCGCCCGAATATCTGCATTCAAGCGTATATATACACGTTTTATTCACGAACAAGAACGGGATTGAGATGATGATACGTATTCCAAACAAACATCACGAAGAAACTTTACATACATGACCCTCGAGGAGGGATTCCTCCTGAAACGCGATGATGATCAAAGTAGCAGCGAAGCCACCGGAGACGAAAGATATGAACTTTGCGATGTTGGAGATAATAGGAGAAGGAAATTGCTTCAGGTAGTCTGATGCGAGCATCACGCTGCTATTGACTCGATGCTTGAACAAGTGGTCTACCTGAAAGATCATGTCAGTGTCAATGGCCTTATTGTGAGCCTTGGACATTTTATTGACGAAAACTAGGATTGAAAAAAACATGAATGAATCGCCGCACTTTCGAGAGGTCCTCCTTCTTCCTTCCCGTCTAATGATTCTAATTCCAAACATAAATCATCTACAAATTACTAAAAAAAAGTTGGTTCTAAGATCCTGATAACCCGCAGTCGAAAACTCTATGAAAAAAATATCATGATAGGTATACAAGTCTGATTGTCCAATCTGAAGTATTTTATGGACAAAAATGCACCAAAATTACCTCATTGAATTCTCTTAAAATCCACTTTGACAAATTTGACCACCTTCGAGACGATGCAGTGCTTGGGTGATTGTAGAATTGCTCGGCGTGTCTCAGGAAGAGATACACCAGCATGAAAATGATGATAAACGGTGAAAGAACAAGCATTGTTAGACCAACTACCATCAATCGTTTCTTTAATGCTCTTGGATTGGACACAAAATCTCTCCTAAGACAGAAGTTTCTGTAAACAAAATAGCTACAATAAGACAAAGCAAGTCTACATATAAAATAACATACGTTTTCCAACAACGAGGTTTGGCAAGTAGAATTGATATATCTCTTACAAAAGCTTGGTATTCTAAACCATATCATATCCCAAATTGATTATTCCAACTAAAAGTCGGTCTTCTAACTGGAAACATCTCTTAATTCAAATTAATAAAAAGGTAAATGTGATGGTCTCAAGCTAAGTAGACGAATCTGGCAAATAACTATATATATATATATATATATATGCATCGACGTACCGGTCAAACATGCTCTGCAAAATGCACCAGTTTAAGGTCCATTCAAGGGTCTTCGTCAGAATTAGACGATGTCTATTATCATTTGAGCCGAATTTGACAGTTGGACCAGCCCCGGGAACCCAATGCGAGATAGGAAATGCGAGAACCCCTTTATTGAGCATCCCAATCAGATAATTCTCCTTCCGCATTAACCTCATGACAACATCATGTACAGAGAGATCCTTAACTACACAAAGCCGCTCTGTGCTCTGTAACCCAACAATTTTTTCAAGAATTGTAGCCCACGGCATAGTCTGAATCTCGATATCTGTGACCTCGAGACTGCACAGCAAACACAACCCATTTTATATTTTGTAACAAATAGGAATATACGAAATTCATGCACACAGACCTGTTGTAATAGAAGTGACGGATTCTGAGAATTTCCCTAAGCTGAGCAAAAAACCTAAAGAAGCAAAAGACCCAATAGACAGAAAATATCCCTAAATAACCCACAATGATGGCGGTCGAAACCGTGAAAGGGGTCAACGGGTGCGAATGAAGAGCTTCTTTTGCGAGATCACAGGGCTTAATCCCCGATTCCACGGCGTCCATTCCACACTTGGCGTTTCTCAGGCCGGTCCAGTCGACAAACAGCAAGAAAAACCCCGAGAAGCATATCGTAAAGCCCAGGCTCAAGAGCTCGACTATCCATTTCGTGATTATGCACCAGAGGCCCTTTTCGCAGTAGTAGCTGTAGAGCCTCTCGAAGAACAGGTCTAGGTCCGAGATCAGCTCGACGTTCAGGCTCTCCCCGTTGAGAAGACCCGAAGGACTCTCGCTTCCGGGGCTCTCCAATCTCCCATACTCGGACAGTTCAATCTCGGGAGGCTCGCCGCCGAGAAGCCCTTCTTCTATAGACGACTCGCCGTGCCTTCCGTTGTTCCTGTTCCACTTGAATATGCTGCGGAGATTATCGCCTTTTGATCCGCCGAACATCATTTACAAAGACTGACTGTGGTGGAATACAGCCAGTCCATTCCCCGAACACCCAATGGCACTCGATCTCGGTCCAAATTTCTGGGAAGGGATTCACCACTTCAGATAATCGATTCATTGGTTTTAAATCCGTGCAATTTATTGACCCGCTTCTAAATTTTCTAGTACATTGTGGAGGATTTTACCGGGAGGATCGAAGTCAACTTATGGGCAAACGAAATTGATTTCTTCTTTTACTAGATTACACAATGCAATTTGGTTCAAACCCCTCACATTTCTCTAAAGAAAGAAACTTCTTCAAAATCTACCATCATCAAAGTTAATTGATAATTGCTGGATTATTACTCAATCGTTGGCTTAGTACGATAATGATCGACTTAATTTGACTAATATATCATATTTTTCTCGTTTTCCCAATCTAAACAACACGAATAAACACCGAAAACAAAACTGAAAACATGTAAAAAAAAAATCCAAGAAACCGTGAAATTAGTTAAATATATTGATATATAGCACGAAAGTTTCTAAAAATGAATGGTCGACCAAAAGCCACACGAACAAAATATGATTTAACCCTCTCATTGATTGCTGATTCTGGGTAATCAGAAAAGGACAAACTTTTACCTCCAAAGACGCGAAAAAGATAACAAAGAGTATTGTGTGGATGATCAGTTCGCCAAAAAGGAACGAATTTGGAGTCCCAATCTCGGAGTTAGTTATCAGTAGGAGGATGCTTAATTCGACTCTTCGCTTTGGAAAAAATGGATTTGAAGTTGAAAAACTCAAGGATGTAGAGAATATGATTTTGATTGACACGGAAAAGAAGAAGAGGAAGAAGAAGAAACCGAAGAGAGAAAAGAAAAGAGATGAATGGTTGCGTGGACGAAAGAGGAATTTTTCAGTAAAATATATATTTATTCCAATTTGGCCCGTCTAGTCTAGTCTACTCTAAGAGAGAAACCAAGAGGTTTTTTTTAATTTCTTATTATAAAAATATTAAAAGAAAATAGAGGTGTTTCGTATTCTTTCAATTTTTTTTTTTTTTTTTATTTGTTCTTTCAATTTCTTTCAAAAATGAAAGAATAAGAGGTGAAAAAGAACAATTTAGAACAATATTGACAATAAATAAAAGAGTAGGGACTATTTTTCTTTTAACAAAAACTTAGTTAAGGGTAAAAGTGCTTCAAAATAAATAGTTCAGGGATGAAGTGAAAACTTTTTAAACTTTTCCTACTTCTAATGATTTTCTTTTGTTATTGCGGTATCAATTTTTTTTGTTACTTGTAGACTCAGAAAACAAGCACACAGAGGGGGTTGGAACTTTGTAGACGAAGAATACTCGCGCCGTAAGAAAGAGGTTAGGGTTTTCGATCTCTAACGATGTGATCGGTTTAGATTAGCTATTGTCCTTCTTCGTTTTCTTAATCTAGACTCTAGCAGTTTTTTGAATTGTTAGGGTTTTTCAGATAATGGAGAAGGATCAGAAGGCCCCATCGGAAGATCCCAAGGTCGATTTGTTCGAAGACGACGACGAGTTTGAGGAATTCGAGATCAACGAAGGTATGTACTTCCTCCATTTTTTCGTTTCAAGTTAAATATTTGCATCATTAGTGTAATATTTGGTTTGGATTCGATTGGCTCGGATTTCCCTGTGCAGTTTCAATTTTTATTTCCTTGTGGGACGAAATTTATCGATGAAGATTTTTTTCATCGATTTCATGTATTGCATATCTTATAATTTCCGGGGATATGTGTTCCAAGTTTGGTTTTGATGAATCGCTATTTTTTACAGCCTGAAAATGACCTAATACTTGGTGGATTATGAGAGTTTTAGACCTCGCGTGATTATAGATTGGGTTTCTGATGCAAAATGGAAATTTATAAATAGCTGAAACTTGAGAGGGTTTTTTCACAGTGTTGAAATTAAAGAAATGTAAAAGGGTTAGGTGGGAAAGTTAGAGAAGGATTAAGAGTTTCAGAGTTTCATAGTTAAAGCTAGAGGTGAAATATAGAAAATTGATAATCCTCAAGGCTTAGAATTTTGCTATGAATAATATTCCTCTTTGGAAAATTATATTTCCGTGTACACTGTAAAATCAATATGTTAGCTTGTTTAGAGTAGACGGGCTGTTTTGGATTGTTATCGAGTACATATGGTCTCTGTTTGGGAGGGCTGTTTACTCATTTTCGACTAGTTAACTATTTTTCTTCATCTAATTTTTCCTTTCCCCAGACTTACTCTTCTCTCTTTCTTTGTCCCTTCACCAATGTTTCTTTGTTTGATCGATCATCACATAGAGCTAGTAGATACAAGGAATAATAAGCAATCGCAAAAATGATCTTGCATTACTTTTATTTCTAGGATCCAAATTATTAAAATTCGCTTAGTAAGTGTGGGTGTGGCTAAAGCTTTTTCTTTTCTTTTTGTGTGCGCTTCACTCTGATAAGTCTGACTAAAAGCTCTTTTTCTATCTTCTTTATACGTTTTGCTGTATCTTTGCTAACCAGAATGGAATGAGAAGGAAGAAGGAAAGGAAATAACGCAACAGTGGGAAGACGATTGGGATGATGATGATGTGAATGACGATTTCTCTCAGCAGCTGAGGAAGGAGTTGGAGAACAATGCTGTGAAGGCCTGAAGATCTTCCCTTTCTCGGGCGTGCTTTGTCTGTAGTTTCCTTGGCATGTTCAAACTCTTTTGATGATTTCAGTGGATGAATCCAATTATGCCTGTTTAGCACTCATAGCAATGATATCAAACTTTTATGCAGCCGATAATATGAAGGCTTTACTTTGTTGTGGAGAGGAGCTTTACTTATTATTAGATCTCTGTCAGAATTACCATTTGATTGGCTGTTTGCCAGTCTAATTCGAGAGACTGTGATTTAATGCTTTGCTCTTGTTTTGCACATTTAGTCTTTGATTCATTTCTTGAGAACTTTGACTCTCCTTCACGTATTACAGAAATTTAAATTGTTTTGGATTATTACCACCGACAGGTGCCAATTTTTTAATTATGTAGCCGAGAAGCCTTATCATTACCAAATCCAAAACAATTTAAATTTCTGTAATACGTGAAGGAGAGAATAAATATTTAGCAAATTCAATCTTCCGAAATCAACCTAAAGCTTACTTTTCTCTGACGTTTGGGAGCCTACATCATGGCCTACTTAGCGTATTATGACACAAGGATGTTTAAATATAAAGAATTTGCCCAATGTCAGCATTAATTTTTTAAATTTCTAAAGTTTATTTTTTCTTCTCATTTGGCACTAAAACCATTTATCATTGTAAACAATAAACCACTATGGTGATAGTTTACAATAGACATATTCGGTCAACAATAAAACATCTATTTTAGACATTTATTGAATACAACCATATATAATATTTTCATTTTATTTTAGTGACAAACTGAAAAAAGGAAAACAACTTTTAAAGGAAATTAGACAAATTGCCGATATTTTGGACAATTTCTTTTAAATATAAAACAAGTTAATCATAAAAAAAAACTAAAATAGTATATAAATTTATACTTTTAATGCGAAATTTATATTCTTTGCAAAATTTTAATAAACCAAACTGAAGAGTAAACGCAGAGTATTTATAGAAAAACACTACGACTAACAGATAAGTCTAAAACTCTCCCAGAACACCCCAGACTAATAAATATAAATCTTACAATATAATTTTCGTATGTCCGTATGTTTAATAAGTTGTGGTTGAGATGGATAATCTTACACAAATTTTCCGAGTTATTCGCACTTAACGTAGAGATTCGAGGCCATATATATATATAGAGAGAGAGGAATCCGCGGCAAAAGTTTTCAAGAGTTTTGATTTATATACACTTAAGTACCTTTTCTCCTAAACTCAACAAAGTTAGCACCATCTATTCCATACCTATACCAGGTCACCGTTAGTTTTTAAAAATGGAATAGACAATGACACGTGTTCAATTTGTATTCGTTAAAAAATAGTGTGGGGCTCTCCTATTCCTTTTCTCTTCTCTGAGATCGGAGAATGCAGCTCGTTGAAGGTCTTGGACCTCGAAACCAACCGTTTCTCCGGCGGAACTTCGTCGAACCTCGGAAGCTTGAAGAATTTGAAAACATTGAGTTTGGGGGGAAACTCGCTCTCCGGTTCGATCCCGACGCGTCTCGGAGCGCTCTCTGAGCTTGAAACTTTGAGCCTCGTAAGCAACATTCTCACCGACGAGCTCATGCACCTGAGAAGCTTGACGGAGCTGAATCTCGGAGACAACGAGATCTACATTCAATGTGTGTGGGCTTGTAAGTATATAAACAACAGGACACAAAACCATGTATGAAAAGCCAGTCAAAATCAAAATGATCTCATTCAACACTCACCAAAAACTCAAAATTCTGAATAAAGAAAACCTACAGAGAAACGAATATATATCAAACCTGATACCGAATGCCATCGCAGAAAAAAGTATTCGTTATACGCTTGAACAAAAGCCGATTCACACAAAGCCACATAATCGGAATACCTTACGGCGAGAGAGAAGATTATACTCAGGCTGCTCAACAGCCAAACCAACAAAATCAAGCCTTTGAGCTACAACCCAAGCCTCGATAATCTGCTGAGCCGACCACTCGCTCGTGCGGTCGTGCCCCAGCAAAAAAGCCACCCGCGATCAATGATGTAGTTCATCGCCCTCGCGATTCCTCGATCGGCGTCGACGTGTCGGGTCGGTAAGAATCCCTTCGAATTTTGGAAAGTTGATGAAGCTCAACTCGTTGGATTTAAGCAGACAGAAATCTCCGGCGAATTGTCGACGGAGGATTTTGGGCTGCTCAGCCTGAAAACCGTCGCTCTGCAACATAATCGCATCTCCGGCGAGGTTCCGAAAAGGGTTCACCAGCTTGGTCGGCCTCCTGTACCTGAGCCTCTCTTCCAACGAGTTCACCGACGAAATCCAAAATAAGAAATGGACGAGAAAAATTATTCAATTAGTTTTAAAAAGAATTGCTCTCTCTAAATATTACTCATTATTCTTGAAAGTTAAAGAGATCTTCCAAACAAGACGAGTAAAACTAAGTATTTTTCCACTTAGTAGATAGATTTTTTGTCTCGTATACTCCCATTTTTTTTAATTTGAAATAACCATTGTATCCCTACAATTAACTAACTTTATTCATTAATTTACAATAGAATAATTAATCTCATCATATATAAATACTCGTTTCTCTCTTTATCTCTCCATCTCTTTTCATTTAGTGAGTACCTTTATTTTTCTTTCATCCCCATAAACCATAATACGAATTTAACCATAATTTACCAGGACTTACAAAGAAGATGATATACAAATCGAAACAAAAACTTTAAGAAAAATAAAATGAGATATGAATTTTTATGAAATAAAAGTTATTCATCCCGCTTAAATTTAACGTTTAAAATACTAATAAATAATGCGATTAAGAGTTGTATGTCTCGAAAACTAAGGTGTGTTATCCGACTAACAATAATTATATTTAATTCAGCTTAAAAATTGGAAACTAAAATTACGTAACGAAATAAACCAAAATTAATATAATCAAACTTTTTATTTTGAATTTTTAGATTAGAAATGAGATCAATTATTTGGTATTTGTAATTCAAATTTTGAAACTGACCTAATAAATGAATATAATATTTTGGGCAAATAATAAGTAATCAATTATAATATATAATTAAATAGTGTAAACTCAATAAAGAAAATTTATGTAAAATCAACATTCACAAAACTATCACGCAATTACAATTGACTATTTATCAAATAAAATTAAAGAGTTGATAAAATCCAATTATAATGTTTAGATTTACTTAATTTGAGCAATAAATTAATTCATAAAAAACAACAGCAAAAGCAATGCGAAGATTTATAATAGCTCTCGTTCAATGGAAATTTATGTGCACTTTATGGAAGCAAATCTTGCTAAATTAAATTTAAGATGAAACATAATTTAAAATTTTATTTTTCGCTCTAAAAATATATTGACGCGCGTAGAATATATAAGAAGAACGTCACGACTAACAAATAAGTATGAAATTTCAAAAAATATTATTGACTAATAATTTTGACAACATAACTTTTGCATATGGATTTGCAAATTATATTCGTAAGTTCTTTACTCGTCCGCGATCAATTAGACTTTAAATCGTGATAAAACTTGACATCTAAAACAACACAACGCAAATATAAAAGAGGTTGTGGGTGAGATGGATAATTTAAGAGAAATTTTACATTGTAAGTTTATTAGTGTTTAAAATACTAGATTATACTAATCTCTGTATTTTGATCTAAAAGTAAACTTTTGGCAGGAAAAAAAAACAAAACTACATTATTTATAAGAAAATTACTTAAACATTTGGTCTTTTATTGTTAATATTTATAAATATTGGTCATATGGTAATTATTAACAATTTAAATATTAGTCGTATTTATTAAATTTTTTAAAATAATAAAAAAAAACTAAGTGTATTGTCTATGAAAATATCGTCAAAAGTTTATTTGAGATAAAAGCATTAAAATAAGATATTTAGATATGTTGAACTTGAACCATTTGAAATTTCTCTAATCTAATGGAAATATTTTCCTAATTGACATTATTTTATTAGTCAGAGATCAAAGGATATATATATATATATATATATATATATATATATATATATATATATGTTAAAGTCGGTGTAATTGTATGCACTTACTATATTATCATCAACTATGAAATGAAAAATATAAAGTGAGAAATATATATATATATATATATATATATATATATATATATATATATATATGTTAAAGTCGATGTAATTGTATGCACTCAAATACTAAAAAAAATATTAGCGCTATACTTAATTTTAGTTTTTTTAATTTTGAATATACTCAATGTTTGGACAATTTTGTTGAAATACTTACGATAAATTGTTTACAATCAAATCGAGTCCAAATTATCCTCGCTAATAATTTTGAAAATTATTTATTAGTTATTGAAATTGAATTTAAAATTTTAAATGATCGGTTGACTTGTATTTTTTATTTTGAGAAATCGGATGACGTGTATTTGAAATTTGGAAATTTACAGAATTAACAGCTTGAAAATTACCGGGAAACAATTTTTGAAATTATTAAAGAGGGTAATTTAAATTCAATTTGATTGTAAGTGAATATTTACACAAATTTATTCGAATATTTTGTATATTAAAATTGGTAAACGTTTGCATGAACATATAGCTAAATGACCATAAATTTTATATTAGTGAAATTAATTTTATAATGAATCGTTTTCTCTAAATTCTTGAAAGTTAAATCCTTTATTTACCGTGGCCCATTTTACGTTGGGCTTCTACCATTCAAAATGACCAAACAGTCCCCATCAAAATTGCGGGAAGGAACAGCGTTTTGGCGCGAATACACGTGGCATGCATCGACCACATCGCCCAGCTCAGGTTTCCCGCCACCAAAGCCCTCCTACATAAACCCACACACATACTGATTCTCAAAGTCTCCAATTCTTCCCGCGCATATCAGGTCCGTACAAAGATGAGTTCCTCCAATTCCTCTCCGGCATTACCTTTCCGATCGAAGAAGCCATTGAAACCGACCCAGAAATCGAAAGACCTAATTCCAGAAGGTATCGATCCGATGAGCATGAAGACGCCAGAGAAGCCTCTTCAGCTTCCTCGCCGCACTCGGAACCGTAACGTCGCTCTCTCCTTGATGGAAGTGAGAAAAGCGGCCGAGAGACTCCGCGAGCCCAGAGATCAGATTAGGGATCGGACGGACCAGATCGTTTCGGCGAGAAGGAAGATCGTCGATTTTCCGGAGCTCGGCGATGCTTCTTCTGCGAAACCGCAGAGCAGATCCAGTAGCAGAAATAAGTTGCCGGAAAAGTAAGATATCGTTTTATGGAAGTGATTATATGGGTTTGCGAGATTTTGTGCGATTTTGAACTGACTGATTGGTTTTGGCAGGTATGAGATCTTGTGTGAGTTTTTCAATAGCTTGCACAATTCGATTCGGTTGTTGCGGCTCAAGGGTTCGTCGCCGTCTTTCACGAATATCTGCCCCAAAATTGAGTGCTTTACCGATAGGTATTTCATTTGTCCATTTCCGTTTTCTTGTAGATTAGGGGGAATGTTGATTTAATTTGAAATAATTTTGGGTAAGGTCTATTTTTTGGGTTTTGCTTAAGAAAATAAATGGGGATCTAAGATGCAAAAAGGTAAAATGTATTAAGAAAGTCAACGTTATTTTCCTTATTCTAGATCTGAAAATGAACAATGTTTGGAGGCTTATGATTTATTTGCGGCTTTATTTTATATCGATCATTCAATTTATTGCCTGAAGTATTTGAATGTCTACTAATTGATACTGTTCTTTATGTCAGTATTTCATTACAGCTAAATTGATATTTGGTGACTTTTTCAGGAGGTTTACGTATAGCCATTTGGCTCAATTGAAATTTTTCTTACCTGAGGTGATTGAACTCAAAAGAACACTGGTACTTGATGAGCGGACGAGTTGTATGAAGCCAGATCTTTACATTACCATGAATATTGATGCGTTAGATGATTGTGGGAAGTTGAAATCAGAAAGTGGGAATACTTTACTGAGAAGAGTCTTCCGTTCAAGGCTTATAGAATTTACAAAAACTCATCCTGAGGTACATCTTGATGACCAGCGTTTTTTGCTGCTGATAAAACTCGGAAATTCTAGTGTTTCGTTCTTTGATACATTGTGCCTTTTAAGCTGCTTCTCTATTTGAACTGCAATCCAATTTCGTTGAATTTATTCGGTGTATCCATAATTTGCTCAGCTGATAGTTTCCTAAGCTAAGACTATAAAAACTCGGTTATCTCAATATATGTGCTCGCTAGTTGCTATATTTTTTATTGGTTTCTTTCAAATGATAAGTGTCAGTCAATTCTGTTGGTTCTACTCATTGCTTATAAGTTTAAACTTGCTATGTCTTCTACAGGATCAAGAAATCCCAGAAGAAGCTCTGCCCGAGCCATTCAACATCCGGAAGCAAAGCATACAAGCCGACCCGAAAGTAAATGCATCGTTGCTTCCTAAGAAATCACCCAAACCAGAAAGTCAACAACCAATAGTAGCGAGTCATTTTTCTCGCACTTTCCAAAGATGTTTTTCTAAGAAGAAGCCTGTGGGTGACGAGGTAGAGAACGCCGTGGAAAACTCGACTAAGCTCTCAGACCTCCCTGCTGCTTGCTCAGTAGAAGAGCCTAGTTCGGAGTGTGTTGTCGAATCAGTCAATGCAACACCGAGAAAAGAGCTCTTTACACACAAGAAGGAAGAAGCTTCTCCCAGTATACATAACACCCCTGCAAAGCTTGTCCTAACTCCAGCTAAATTAATGGCTGCAACACCTGGTTTATGCCCGCCAAAGAGAAGTTATATGAGCCCGGAGAGCGATAGCTTTAGCTCGCCAAACAAGTTGGTTCGGCGTCCACCTCGCACTAGGTCACTCAAGTTCGACAGTCCTGTGAAGAGTAGCAAAGTTGGCCTTGAAGAGCATGATGTAAACTATGGCTCAATTGATGAAGAAATGCTTGATATCCTCCCTAAGAACCTTTTGCAATCGGTATGGTCCTAAACTTGCATCAAGTCACCACATACTACGATATAGTGAGCTTTGACTATGTATCAAAGTCATTTTCGTAACATTCTTTTTGATTGCCCTGAATTTTATCTAGATTAAAGAGAAGGAAATGATTGCAATGGAGGAGCGAGATCCAGCAATCTCACAAGCGAAACGGCGGCGACACATGATTGCATGTCTGCCCAAGATCTTCAACATGATTCATTACATGTTTCAATCGATGAGCCGATGTGTCATCACAAAAGAGGAGCTTATACACAAGATCATCTCAGGCCACTCTGATATTATTGACAGAAGTAAGCCAGGCTTACCATTCTTAACTCTCTTATCTTAGTTACCCACTATCTCCTGTTTGTTTGAAGTTTTTCTGACCAAAGTCATCCTCGTGATTTGATTCTCAGGAGAAGTCGAGGAACAACTTAATTTGTTAGTAGAACTAGTTCCAGATTGGATTTCCGAGAAGTTGGGCTCTGGCGGTGACTTGCTACTACGGTAAGCTTTCTCTGATAGGACTCATATACCACTGAAAATACATGGAATCTACGTACCAGTGCTTTTCTAGTATCTTTATGAACTGACCCTAATCTCGCTTTTCCCTTGTAGCATTAACAAAATGACAAGTCCAGAAGCAATCCGGTCCTGCCTCGCAGAAGCGGAATGACTGGAGACTTTTGCAATTTTTAATTCAGAAATCTGTATAGAGTTTAGGACAAGCCCATTTTGTTTAGAACCTGTTCAAAAAAGGTCACCTTCCTCTATCCAAAGCATGTAAGCACCTTGTCCAGTTATCCATGTTAAAAGAATCACTTAACCAATCCGGGTCACTTTTGTAATGTTACAGAATCCACTAACGCAAAAAAGATGTTAACAAGTATGAGTTATAAGTACTTTCAACTCGTCTTATCAGTTAATTCATTGATGAATTCGCAATAGTTAGGACTAGGTCTATGCTTCGCGCTGAATCAAATCAGTGTTCAGATGTGATTTTTGCAAGTTGATGAGCATAAAAGGGCTTAAGAATCAAGGCTCTAGCTTTGATCTTCTCTACAAATTAAACACAAGAGAATAAGTGGCTGAATAAATGATGCCCAAAACAGACAGGCCCCCGTGTTTAGCGTGAATACAAATAAGCCTATGTTCCTGCGAACTCCTTCAAAGAATTCGATTTGCACTAAGTCAAGATTACACCTCTCACTCTTCCTTCGATAATGCTACCGAGAATACATGTCCCGGCTGAAAACTTTGAACAATATTCCCTAAGATCAAACCTCTCAGAATGGTTTTCTCTCTCTGCAACTCTCTCAAATTCTCAAATGATCGAACTAACTATTACAAGTCGTACCGAGGCTATTTTAAAGTCAATGTAACAGTAGCTTAACTGAATAACTAACTAGGCAGGTCTCCTCCATTGAAGGCCAAGTCGCACCACGCTTGAATCATGAGAGTGAGGCCTGATCATGAGCTGACTCCTCGCAGTCAAGCTTGAAATTTATCAAATCGAGTCGTAGTCTCCAGCAACAGCTGCGTACGAATGTAAAGTCGTGTAGGATTTTTTTCTCAAACTATCTAATCGATTTTATTTCGGTTGTAAGTTTTTTAGAGCAGTTTCATAGGATAAGTCTTTTTGGTTCCATTTAAACTGTCGATTTTATCCAAATTGTCTTCAGTTAGAATATATATCAAACTGAAATCTGAAAAAATGTCCATGAATATACAATTCAAATGGATAATAAAAATGATTCAGATTTTGTGATAATCATTCAAATTGTATGTACGATATTGACCAATCGACAACGTGGCCCCAGACTTTTTCAACTAATAATAATTTAGACCGGACATTTTAAGAGAATTAATCAAACCGTTTTAAACCGGACTTGTCTTGTTTGGACCGGTTTATATATTGAGAAAATGTTTTTTTACAGCTTCAATAAGAAAATAGCAACAACAGAAGAACATTTAATATTTAGCATAAACATATATTAATTGAGATGTCCAAACCAGATTATTAAGTTGAGAGAGAGAGAGAAATAGTATTTAGCAAAAAGATTATAATTATTTATGAGTTTGTGTAAACATAGTGGTTTATGGGCTTTAAATAAGGAATTGACTAACAAGAACCACAAAGCACATCATATCTATTCTTTTAGAAGTGCACCATTTGGATTAAAGTCCCATAATAATAAATTGGATCAAAAGGTACATGTGGATAGAAAAAAAGCCTTAGTTGTACTTACCTTAGTGGGTTGGAACTGCCTTTTCCAGTCCAAAGTATATTTCCAAGCGCCACTGTGATTGACTTTTGCATATGCATTTGCTTTTATCTCATTCTACTGAACAACAGAATCAGTTGTAGGATTGCATGAGGTTGATATGGTCAATGTCTTAATCCTTTTAATAAATCTAATCACGAGACCTAAATATAACCTCAATATACGATCCGAAAAGTGTAAAAATATAACTTTTGTAAAGGTCGCGTTTCTTGGTTATCCAACCATGTGATTTTTTAAGGATTTGCACTACTTAATCATAGTAATGATGTATATGCTCTGATCTATCTGTAAACATTTTAACTTTTAATGAAGCTTGTAATCTTACTGCCCAGTTGACTTGCTTGACTACTTGAGTAAGCCAGATATTACCAACTTTTGTATCTGGAATTTTGTCCGAGTCATTGATTTCAAGAGACAATAAAATGGACAAAAAGAAGTTGTGGTAGGGATATCAATAATGGACATTATCACAACATATCAAGATCAAAGAATTGGCACTAAATTTTCCAAGAAATTTGTCCTATCCTTTTTATATGAAGTCTAAACATGTTCCATCGGGTTAGATTTAGTAGAATTTATTTAATTTATTGATAAGCACGTTTATCCATGATTATTAGATAATCTTGAACTAAGAATCGACGTTTATCTTTAAGTATTTTGATATTTTTTATAGTTTGTGCTGAAGTTTTCAGAATATTTAGATCCAAAAAGATTTATGGAATGCAAAAAAGTAAAAATGAGCATTATAGATGCAAAAGAGAAAGAGAAATAGATCATCCTAGGACGGCGAGGCGATTGCAAGGATTCCGGAACACTTTACGGGTCTCGATTCCGATACCCGGAGCTCAAGATATGTGATAGAAGGTGAAGCAGCACGCAAACCGCCAAAGTGCCAAACGCGACGCGACGGAACCCACCGCGACGCGATGGGAGCCACCGTGACGCAACGAAACGTGATGGGGCTCCGACAACAACTTAATTTAACATGTGAACTTCGATTTTAAGTCGTTATATCAGTTTTTGAAGGCCAGATCCGTGGAATATTGAGGAGCTCGACTTTATAACATAATAGTAGCCATTTAGAAGTGATTCTTGCTTGGTTTTAGCTTTTAGAGAGAGAAAACCTTACGTAGGAACAGAATGTGAACGGAGAAGAAGGCCGGAGACGTTCTGGAGGCTGCGACAACCAATCTAGTTTTTCTTTCTCTTCTCCTTCTGAATCGCTGTATATTGTCATGGATTATTTTTATTGTTTGTTTTCTAGTTCTTCCACCATCACTATGAACTAATCCCTTAGAGGGTGATGGTGGATCTTTTCTTGATAATTGTCATGGATTTATTCTAGTTTTCTTTGAAGTTTGATTTGATTCTTTGGCTGGTCTTTTTTATATTTTGTCGTCATGCTTGTATATTTTAATTGGTCGTGCGAGTAAAATAGAATACAGTAATACATTCTGTGAAGTCTAGAGATAGTCACAGCTGATAGAGAGTCGTGTGAGTGTTCCAAAACATAAATCAAGCTAAGTTCTATGCCTTGAGACCTAGAGGTAAAATGAGTTATTAGTCTTAAGTTGTTAATATCACTCTAACGAGGGTTAGCGATAAAATTCACGTGAACATGATTAGCACAGCCATAGGATTGATCATTCGTTGTTTCTCTATAAATCCCGACAATATGATATAAAAGTGAAACCACACCTTTATTCCACATCATTTATCTTTAAACGTTTTCATTAAGTTTGTTTAGTAATTTAGAAATCACAACCTTCACTTTCATTCTCTCGTGATTTAAATTATAGTAATATTAGATTTACATTTAATTATAAATTCTCGTGAGAACGAACCGTACTTACTATTTATATTACTTGTTCGACACATGCACTTACGCCCGCGTTTTTCACAACATTTATATACAATGCCAATGTGTTATGTACAAAGAACGAATAAATAAAATAAGACAATTTACAATTATTTTAAACAATGTTAGAGAAATAATACAAATAAAATAGCAGATAATATATTATATTGTATAAATTAATTAAACAATCAAAAACTTTTATATAAATAGGGAAGAAAAAAAGATCGAATGTTGGTAGATTGTCTCTTGAAACAAAATTTCTCTCACAAAGTCTTTAGAAGAGAAACGGACAATTTTCTAATAGTAGCAACTACTAAAAAAATCTTAACTCTGTAGCCGCCGCCTACCCCTTGGGTCACGAATGTCGTTTCACACGACTCAGACTGGGGGAGGGCGTGCGCGTGCTTAGACGCGGTATAGCTCAACCTCGGACCCTCAATAGTCTCTCTGACCTTTGCGCCAAAAAACGCCCTAAGCTCGCCATTATGGCCAATTTGGGCGCGACCTCTCTATTACAATCGGCTATGTCTCTCCTCCTCTTTGTCATGTTAAATTTTCTTCACTTGGATTCGCTATGGCATCAGAAGTACATCTTCTTAACTCCTAAACTTTCAATTTCGAAGATGCCTTGGACGTGTTCGATAAAATGCTCCAAACATGTCATCTGCCTTGCTATGGGTTTCGGTGAAGAATCAATGATCTTAATCGCGTAAGACTTCAGTGTTGATCCTTTTCATGGCTATTCCGCCGGCGGAGCGGCGGTGAGAACATATCCAAGATCAACGAAGGTCTTGACAGAGAGAGATCGACCGAATTTTGAGATTTCGGAGAGTACTTCGACGTCTCTTGCAATCGCGCTGGAGCAGTGGAGATGAGGCTCGATCGTCGGCCGGGAGAGGCACAAATGATGATGAGGTTACATGGGTTGATCTGTCAGTTTGTGAGTTTTTCCTTTAATGATGTGATTAGTTTGGTTCGGGTGTTGAAGGAGTTCGAGAGGGCCTTTGATGAGTTCTAATTTTATTTTAACTTTCAAATAACATATCATCTCATTTGTACCAATTACTCTTATTTTTTGCTTCTTATTATCAATTCAGACTTTATTTATATGTTCGATCTGATTTTGTTCGAATTTGTAAGGTGTTGAGCTCTGTTTTGTTTAATTAAAATCTCCCTTAAAGGAAAAGTCGAAGAGACAATCAAATGCTTTTAAGGATACAAAAACGGTTGAGGAGAACTACACCAAATACTTCATATAATATAAGTTATAACCAGCTCGGTTACAAAAGCAAATAGAGATCCAAATGAGCTCCTATACTTAATAGATCACCACAATTAATGAAAAAACACCAACTTTGTGAAACAAAAAGTTTAGAAATATATTTAGATTTCGGGTAGGCCTGACCCAACCCGTCCAGTCAGACAATGGCTCTCGTGTGGTGAAAATGGTTGTGTGCATCTTAGCTCATATACGTTGGATCGCCCTTGAGAACCCAAATCCTTTAGCAAAAAAGATAAGTCTATAATCCACATGTATCTTCCCAGAAAGAATTTGGCATATTCACTATATCTTTCACAACACATTCATTTTTCTTCCTAAAATTGTGCTTTTGTTAATACACTTTGAACATTTGAACATTTGATTCTCATTCATCGTACTTTCATTCTTTTTACGAATAAATAACATATTGTATACTTCACGACGAAAAATAATAATATAATTAAATGTGATTGTGTCGACGAGTGGACTCACTCATTTTTTCAGACAAAACAAATTATCAAATTGGTTTTAGATCATATACGAGGAAGTCTATATTTAGCTGATTTGAGCTATTTTAACCCAAAATTTTTTTTTTTTACTATAATTAGCATTAATTGCTTTTATATTTGATCAGATAAAAAAAAGTGCAGGAAAGTAATATCAAAAGCGTCATGATAAAGTAACTATGATTAAAATAATATTAAAAAATATTTAGCTGAAAAAAATTGAATGGCTCTCTGCATTTAGAAACCTCTCTATTACAAAAATTATAGTAAGTTAATCTTATTATTAAAATAATTAGAGTAAGTTTATAAACTATAATCTAAAAAGCACATATAAAAATATGATTGTACTTAAATTCACTTACACTATAATTGTGTTTATATAAATTGTGAATAGTTTATGTAGACGGTGGCAACAAAAACTGCCAGCATAAAAACAAAACAAAAATAAATAAAATGCGACATAAAAAATATATGAACCTTAATTTACAATGATGACAATCTAGCTCATGGCTTTCAACGGTTAGTTTATCTAGTAGTTATGTTTTCTTTTTTTTTTGCTTTTACTAATTTTGTTTCATGATTAGTTCCCCTTAATTTTCTTGTTGATTTTTTTTTTTTATCATACTATCTACAAATTTCTCTTTGGTTTTCGATGTTCATAGCGCTTGTGCTTGAATCTTGTAGGCGTAAGTGTTGTATTTGCTTCATTTGATGTACAACAAATTGTTTAAATTTTAGGATACACAAATCAAATTTATATTATTTTATAAGATTTCATTATTTGTTTATTTGAAAAATTCAAATATCATAGCAAAGAGTTATGGGCGACATGTCCATAGTTATCTGAACTTGGCAGTTTAATTATTCTTTTTATTTGATTTTCAAGCTTCAACATGCTTTTAATATTATGAATGATATATTTTGGATAGTTTACTTGTTTTTTTTTTTTTTTTGAGAAAACGTGGTCGGTGCCACGAAATATCATAAAAGTCCTCACGTATGGCGGAGGAATACCGTGGTTACAAGGATATGAAAATAAAAACCACGGGAAGATAAACACAATAGAGCCAATAAACAACAGTGCTAGGTAGCTGTGCGGGACCTCAACTCGCGATCATCGGCCCTAATGGCCTCTTCCGAGCAAGGCGGGACTAAACCCAGCCAAGTCGAAGACGAGTGATGGTTAACCGCATAACGCGCTAAATTATGCGCAGCGACATTACATAGACGGGGAATATACGTAATACGGAAAGCCTCAAGCTCTCTCACCTCTCTGAAGATGTGGTGCAATATCGTCCCAAGCTCTGTCGCTGGTGTCGCGCCCTCGTCGACCAATCTCACCACCCCCAAACAGTCAGACTGGATCTCCGCTCTCCTGCCACCGACACTGTGAACTAGCTCTATGCCACAGAGGACTGCGAACGCTTCCGCAAGCTGAGGGGAAAACCCTCTAGCAAGGAAAAGCGTTCGTGAGGCGATCACCTCGCCGGTATGGTTACGTACAATGCAACCAACACCGAAGCCTCCACGGTCGCGAGCTAGTGCTGCGTCGACGTTAATCGAGAGGGTCCCATCCCTTGGGGGGGTCCATCTGGGAGTCGTCGTCACCCTCGGGGTCGTCTGGGAGCCTCCACCTGAAGACGCTCTATACTCCTCCAAGAAGCTCACCGTCCACTGGGCCAGCTGGGGCTGGCTCCACGCAGATCTCCCGGCAAGAACGTTGTTCCTGTGGTTCCAAAGTTCCCATATAATAGTAATGAAAAGCTCATGGAAACGAACCTCAAGAACGTCAAACGCTCTAAGGATAGTGTCGAAGGCGTCGCCGTCTCTGAAAGGGGGAAGGATGTGGTCGAACCCCACTTCCTTCCAGACTCTCCTGCTCCACCTGCAGCCCCAAAACGCATGAAAAACAGTCTCTCTCGCCTCCCGACAGACAGGGCAGCTGTCATCAGAGGTGATCCTCTTCCTAGCTAATACTGCACTAGCCGGGATCTGGCCTAGACAGACTCGCCAACAGAAGAGTTTCACCTTGGGAGGAACTCGCAGCAGCCAGAACTTCGTCCACCACCTCTCCATCACCGACGAATCAGAGGAACTGGCAGCCGGGGAACTAGCTCTCGCCATCGCAACACGGTAGCCACTCCTGACGGAGTACTCACCGTCCTCAGAGAAGTGCCAACGGCGCACATCAGGGATGCCATCCCCCCCGCATGGGATGCTCAGGATCGCCGCGGCATCCTCCTCTCCAAACATCGCAGAGATCAGATCGTCATCCCAGCTACCATCAAGTCGCATAAGCTCGGCTACACGCATATCAGGGGGAATCCAAGGGGGGTCGATCCAGGTGCCAGGTCTGTCTCTGGGGATCCAACTATCACTCATGACACATACAGACTCACCATCCCCGATCCGCCATCTCGAGCCGGTCTGGATAATCTCTCGACCCCAAAGAAGGCCGCGCCAAATAGAAGAGCAGGACGAGCCAGGGCGAGCCGTCATAATATCACCGTCGGGAAAGTAGCTCTGCCTGTAGACCCGACCAACCAGGCTCTCAGGTCTCCTGATAAGTCTCCAGACACTCTTAGCCAGAAGGGCCTGGTTGGACTTCTCCAGATCTCTAAAGCCCAACCCGCCATCTGACTTGTGTCTCGTGAGAGCCTCCCACTTGCACCAGTGGATCTTCCTAGTCGCAGTGCCTCCCCCCCACCAAAATCTGGCGATCGCCGAATGAATAGCCCTAATCAAGCGCAAGGGGATCCTGTGGCAAGAGGCCACATAGCTGGGAATCGACTGAAGGACTGATCTAATGAGTACCTCTCTGCCAGCCTGCGAGAGGGAGAGACCGTTCCAACTCTTTATCTTTTCCCAAACGCGGTCTCTCACAAACCCAAAAAGCTCAGTCGGACTCCGACCGGTAAAAGCGGGAAGGCCCAAATATCTCTCGTGGCACTCCGTCCTCCGAACCCCAAGGATCCGAGCTAAAGCCTCACCCTCATCCTGACTCACATCCATACCAAAGCAGACATCGGACTTTTGAAAGTTCACTAGCTGGCCCGAGGCCTCAGAATAAGTCCGTAGAATGTCTGTGACCCGCTCACACTCATCATGACTCGCTCTACAGAATATCATGCTATCGTCAGCGAAGAGAAGGTGGGATACACGAAGATCCCGGAAGCGGACTCCAGAAATCGCTCCAACATCCTCGCTCGCTCGAAAAAGGCTCGAGAGGCCCTCAGAGCAAAAGAGGAAAAGGAAGGGTGAGAGAGGATCCCCCTGGCGGAGGCCTCTAAAGGGGGTCACACAGCCTCTGGTGGAGCCGTTGATGTTGAAAGCAAACCTGACTGAGGTAACACATCTCATGATAAGGCGCACCCACTGCGTGCTGTACCCAAGTCTCAACATCATCGACTCCAAATATACCCACTCGACCCTGTCAAATGCCTTCGCCATGTCAAGTTTGAGAGCCGCGCACTTTCCATTTCCGAAGCGTTTCCGCTTCATCGTGTGGATAGCCTCGAAACCAACCATGACATTATCGAAGATCAGTCTTCCTCCGACAAAAGCACTCTGGGACTCAGAAATAGCGTCGTGCATAGTGATCTTAAGACGGTTGACCAGACACTTGGCCACAATCTTGTAGATCACATTGCACAGGCTGATCGGCCTGAAGTCGCAGACTCGTCTCGGGGCCTCAATTTTGGGGATGAGGGTGACCACAGTGTCATTAATGGTGGCCATCTCCTCCCCATCATTGAGGATCCCGAGGCAGGTCTTCAGGACAGACTCACCTACCACGTCCCAGTATCTCTGGTAGAAAATCGCGGGGAAACCGTCGCTCCCTGGTGCCTTGATCGCGTCCATGGAGAAAACCGCCTTTTTCACCTCCCCTGGCTCAAAAGGACGCTCCAATTCGGCGTTCAACGCCTCCGAAATCCTAGGCTGAACACCAGCAGTCACCAGCTCGATACTCTGGGGAGAGGGTCTCGCAGATGAGAAGATGTCACCAAAGTAGCCGGAGACAATCCTCTCAATCTCAGACTCGCCGCTGTGCCAAACGCCGTGATCGTCCTCCAAGCCCCTGATGGT
Source organism: Urtica urens (assembly GCA_958296335.1). Taxonomy (NCBI): domain Eukaryota; kingdom Viridiplantae; phylum Streptophyta; class Magnoliopsida; order Rosales; family Urticaceae; genus Urtica; species Urtica urens. Next base: position 17,108,702 of record OY282521.1, on the reverse strand, counting down.
GTTCTTCTTCCTCCTAGCAGAAGCCTTGCGGTGGAAAAGCTTCGTATTTTTATCCCCACACCGCATCCAAGACACTCTACTTCTCTGACGCCAATACTGCTCATCTCTCTCAACAAGGGCATCAAGCTGTCTCTCCTCGCGTCTGAAGGACTCCATGCAGAAATCCGGACCCGAACGACCCGCAAGCTCAACGATCTTCTTCTGCTTCTCGATCTGATCACGAATCTCTCTATTCCTCACACCGCCCCAGCGGGTGAGGCTCTGTCGGCAGAGGCTGATCGCAGCAGCAAACCCAGGTCTCTGGTCGTCCCGCTCGTCGCACCCCCAAGCACGTCGAATCCGCTCATCGCACTCTGGCTCGCCAATCCAAGATTCCTCAAAGAAGAATCTCCTCGGCCTTCTACTCCGACGACGTTCACTAGTGCCTGAAGTGAGGAGAAGAAGAGGTCTATGATCCGATCTCCAGAATCGCAGGTGTCGAATCGTGGCCGAAGGGAAGAGGTCGCTCCAATCGTGGCTCGCGAGACATCTGTCAAGGCGCTCCTCAATCCCTCCTCTGCGCCAGGTGAATGGATCCCCCTCGAAACCCAAGTCGTGGATGTCGCAGTCCAAGATCATGTCTCTGAAGGCAGCTAACTGACCGGGGCCTCTGTCTCTGCCACCTCTAATCTCAGAGTTAGAGGTAACCTCGTTCATGTCCCCCCCGACTAACCAAGGACCCGTGTAAGAACTACGAAGGCGGCGGAGGAGCTCCCAAGTATGCCTCCGCTGGGCACTCACAGGGTCACCGTAAATCCCAACAAATCTCCAACTCTCGCCTGTCTCGCTGACCAGGTCCCCCTCAATGTGAAATCTCGAAAATGTCCCGAGTAAGAATCTCACAGGCTCCTTCCAAAGAAGCATCAAGCCTCCACTCCTACCAAGACAATCAACCGTCATACAACCGTCAAAACCCAACTGAACTCTCACCCTCTCAGCCCCATCATTACGGAGTCTAGTCTCTGAGAGAAAAACAAAATCAGGACTATACTCACGTACATGGGCAAGGAGGGCTGCCTTCGTCCCGGGGTTTCCAAGCCCCTGGACGTTCCACATAACGCCAATCATCGCGTTCGGCGGCCCTCGCTCTCGAGGGGCGCCGCTCTCTCATCAGTAACTACTAAAGTCGAATCTAGTGAGCTAGAAACACCTATAGTATGGGTAACAGAAAAGGGAACACTACTCTCTAGGTCATGTGCTGCAGAAAGTAAGTCTCTATGTCCAAGGTCGTGTGTAGCAAAAAGTAAATCTCTACTACCTACAGTATCTGGTAAAGCGAGAATGGGAGAGGAAGAGTAGGAACATACCTCCCGCGCAGGAGGGGTGCTCCCTGCGAGGCGTGCCATCTTTTTAAGGTTCCCCGAACGAGCATGGTCCGCGTGTCTTCCTTCCACAGCCCCAAAGGCCTCCTTGCCGGCCAAAATCATCTCCAAGCCCGTAATGTGCTCCAAGGCAGCTTCATGGGCCTCAGGGGACATTGGAGCCCGGGTGGGCTCATCAACATAAGCCCTCTTCTTGGAGGAGGGGGGAACTTTCGAGGCCTGGAAGGCCATAAGGCCCAGCCCGGTGTCCAGATTTATTGGGCCTGAGGAGCTGGCTTGGCCCAAGGAGGGGGAAGGATGCTGCTGTCCTGAGGAGACACCCAAGGGGGTGATTTGGTGAGTGGGGACCAGCTGTCCTTGAGAAACACCCAAGGGGGTGATTTGGTGAGTGGGGACCACTGAAACAGCATCCTTTGCCATAAAAGACTCGGCACTATTGCAACCAGGAGAAAGGGTTTTTGAACTCAACCCTAAAACATCTCCAAACGTACCCCTCCTGTTTCTGGTCCTCGGAGACTGACGAAGACGACCGTTGCCGGGATTCCGACCGTTGCAGCGCTCCTTTCCAGCTCGGGTGACGCGCCGCTGGGTCTGCAGGGCCACGCGCGAGCTCGGCGGCGAAGGAGACGGGATCATCGCCTGGGTCTGTGGGGCCACGCGCGAGCTCGGCGGCGAAGGAGACGGGATCTTCGCCTGGGTCTGTGGGTTCTCGCGCGGGGTTGATGGCGGAGGCAACAAATTTCTTGCCTGGGGCAGAGTGGCCTCGCGCGGGGCGGTGGGTCGATGGGACCACGTCTGGGTCGATGGGTCCCCGCACGGGGTCGACGGCGGCGGGCTTGACTGGATCTGGGGGGGCGGTGCAGGAGCGAGGAGAGGCGGTGGAGATCTCGCCTGGGCTTCGCGCGGGACGACACGTCGAAGGGTCCTCGCCTGGGTCGATGGGTCCCCGCATGGGGACGACGGCGGAGGGCTCGCTTGGGTCAGAGGGGCCTCGCGCACGCTCGCCGACGAAGGCCTTGTCTGGATGTGGGGGGTCCCGCCATGGGTCGACGGTGGAGGAGGAGCGGTAGAGGCAAACACATTTATTGGGGGCGAGAGGTCCTGGTGCAGGGAGGTCACCGCCGGAGGATGGGCCAGCGAGGTCTTCGGGGGCGACGCCAGATCCTGAGGGACGACGCGCGAGTGTGGCAGCGTCGAGGTCGGAGCGGGTCGCGGCGGGGGATTTCTGGGCTCGGCCGGAGGAGCATTGGCAGGGGTCTCGGGTGAGTCAGCAGCGGGATTTTGGCGTCGGGGGGGATGAGCCGTAGGGGCGTCGTTCTTCCTGTCCCTCGAAGCTCTCTCAGAGCGCGCATCGAAGCATGAGAGAAGGGCAACGTCCGCGCGGAGCCAAGGACCGAGTACCTGGGTGAGTACTCCATTTTCGCTTCTGATCTTTAGTGGAGGTTTAAGACAAGAGGAGTGCTCATGTCCGATCACACCGCAGGTGAAGCAGAGCGCAGGGAGCCGTTCGTACTTGAAGGCGATCCAGAAAGCCTTTCCTTCGATCGGGATAAATCTTCCAGGGCAAATGGGGTTCGAGAGCTTGACTCTGACTCTGCATCGAAAGAAATCCTTTAAGACCGAGGTGAATGAACCATCCCAGCGCAGGAAGGAAACGTATCCAGCGGTCTTGGCGAGTCTGGTGACGTTTTTCTCGGTCCTCGCAGGCTGAGGGATTCCGAAAATCCTAACCCACAGGTCGATGGACTCGAATGTGCAGTCCTTCCAGTTACCCATGCGTGGCCAGGGTTCAAGCAGCAGGCAGCCACCGTTGAAGCACCAAGGCCCCCGATCAAGAATCTTCCGGCAGGATTCAGGGGAGGAGAATTCAAAGCCGACGAACATGACTCCTTCTTCTTTGCTGAGCATCCTCGATTTCCAGCCCTTCGCGTCCCACCAGAGACCCTGCAGAATGGTTTGCAACAATTTCAGGGAACCTAATTTATGGCTAAACACCTTACCTACCGCCGAGAGGCCAGTCGTCGACTGCTGATCGTCGGAGCCAGAGACGTCCGGCTCAACTTCCCAGTCCTCATCCTCCATGGAGAGTCCCTCGGCGAGGTCAGCTAAGATGTCCACATCGTCTGTATCAGATTGTTCAAAATCCATAGCTGAGTGCAATGGAAATGAAAGTCCTCAGAAGAAGGAGGGCTTCTCAGAAAGAAGCAAGATGAATCAGTTTTCCGGCGAAAGACAAGTTGTACGGAGAGCGTTTTTTTGAGTTGTACGGAGAGCGTTTTTTATGGGGGTATTTGGATAGTTTACTTGTTAAATCAAATAAAATTTTCATACATTTTATTACTTATATTTCCATTTTGAAAACTGCATAATAAAGCAACGAATTATGTCTAAAAGAGTCTAAATGACTGTTTCCAGTATACATGAATTTTCAATTTTTGTTATAATAAATTTTTTAAGACAAACCTACAGACTGATTGATAAAAAGAAAACATTTTTATTCAATTTCGATATAGAAGTATTTAATAGACATTCAATCACTACGTGACTTGTGTGTAAAGTTGCGTTCAATTACTGCAATCATGAAGTTGTTAATAAAGTTGGTTAACCCCAAGTTTAGAACTATAATCATCATTGGATTCTGTATACAGCTTAATTTGCTTGAATTGAGTTTTGGCGCATCCGATACCCTCGAATGGGAAAACCATCACTTAATTTAGCTACTCTTGCTCTTATTTATTTATTTATTGATTTAATATAATTATTGAGAAAAAAACAATATTTATAATTTTTTGCACAAATTATGTGTTTTGCAAAATTGTCAAGATTACATTATTAGAGCATTCAGTCACTTGTCATATACAAATACTGATATACCCTCTATAGGCTCTAATACTTGGGGATCCGGTTTTCCAAAATCTAAAAAATAATCCATAATCACTTATAATGTATTCTAGATATACTAATGGCCTACTTGGTGTTTGGGTGAACACGTTGTTTTATAATTCGAAATAATTAATCTAGGTGCTCAAAATTATAATCAACAGTTTTTTTCAGGCCTTTTTTTATACATACCTAATAGTTTCAAAACTAATTTCATCATAAAAATTTGGTTCCAAAAATAAAAAAATAATTGTACATTCAATTTTGTTAATCCAATCAAAGTACACACACGTCACCTGATTTTAAAATATTTAATCCTTATATTCAAAAAATGTAATGCACTTCGTTAAAATAATTTGGTTAATCCCTCGTATAAACATGTCTAATTATATCGCAATGAGAAGCCAAAGTGTCACAAATTTAATCGAAATTTCATTTAATTTGCTTTTGTATTAAAAAACAACTCAGCGTTACGATGATCGATGACGATATTGACTACAAAAATCAACGGATGGATATGAGAATCAAAATTATGTAAAAGAAATTGACCGCAACGGTCTTTAGATCACCAAAGACGGTCTTTGGATCGTCGTCACATCAACTCCCTCCAAGAAAAAAGAAAACATGTAAGTCTCGCTGAGATGGCCTCTCATGTGGTTGGCGTGGAGGTTCCATGACGACAAAGATCAATGGAGAAAAATAAAAATAAAAAAATTATACGAATTTGGCAACTATATAAACAATAATAATGGAAATCGATAATGACATTTATAAATTTTTTATAACCTTTTTTTCTTTTTAAAAATATTGATATCACGTTATATTTATGTATTCCACCATTTGGTCTTTATATTTATCGTTGTTGTCTATTATGAATCGCGATAATTTTGGATGTTATTTCACGTATGAATTCATTCATGTTATTTCTAAACTGAAAGACAATTCTGGCTTACCCGGACGGGACGGGACCGGGAGGTCCGTCCCGGTAGGCCAAAAGCCGGGAGGGGGGGTCCCGGTATCAAAATCGAGACCGGGAGTCCAACTACCGGTAGGGGGGACCGGAGGCGGGAGTCCCGATACCTACCGGTGTGTTTTAAAAAAAATAAAACGTGGGCCGTCGGATGTTAAATCCAACGGGCAAAAAACACTAGCCGTTGGGCTCCAACGGCTATTTAGCCGTTTAACTTTCCCACCCCCCCCCCCCCTCCCCCGCGTAAATCTCACTCCCTCACTCTCAATTTCACTCTCACTACAATCTCATGGCATCCCAAAACCGAAAAGGTTGGGGTCATCGAGGTAGAGGATTTCAAGATATCTCGATGGCCAATTTCAAACAAATTGGTTACATCACTCCCAAAATCCCGAATACACATACGATCCCAATTAAATTCCATCTACCATGCCAAATGTTATTTGCATACTATGACTACCATTGCGGTTCATTTAGACAAATATAGACATGAACCAATTTTTCATGAATGTATTCAAGCAATGGAATCAAAATTTCTAAAGTACTGGGGGCCTGGGAAGGTTCCTTTGTTATATGGTTTTGCAGTAATTCTGTATTGTAGGTGTAAATTTATAGGATTAAAGAAGTTTCTTAAGTATATGAGACGTTATTTTGTCGATTAAGATTACTATGCACTTGATTTTTCCAAAATCGTGGAAGACTTTTATGTTCTTTTCAGGGTTACCAAGCAAAGCTCCTCCCCCAGTACCGGACGTAGCCTACTTAGTCACAGACGCAGGAGTCACGACGCCATCAATTCCAGAACGTCTTCGTCAATGCTCCAGCGTATATTCCATCTCCTCCATCACAACAAGAGGCCGGGTCAAGTCAGCCAATGGGAATGGACACACACCAGCATCCAGAGACAATGAAGTACGGCAAAAACGAGTGGGTCAAATCAGATGACGAAGAATTAGACCTACTAATGTGGTGGAGACAAAACTCAAGAAGATTTTCGATGTTAGCAACCATGGCGCAAGACATCCTCACCATTCCTGTTTCAACGGTGTCATCGAAGGTGGCTTTCAGCAGTGTCGGGCGGATCATTGACGAAAGAAGACGTAGGTTGCGTCCGGAGATGGTGGAAGCATTAACGTGCGGAAAAGATTGGCTTCTACATAGACACCGAGCACAAGAAACGTTTAAGCATTTTGATTTTATCGATGATTTTGATTATAACTTTTCTAACATCAACCTTAATACTTAGATGTTAGTTAGCATTATCACGAAGGGATATTTCGGCCCTTGTCTGGGATAATTTTTCAAACTTCAATATATAAAAGTGGTACTTTTTTGTTTTTATTTTTACCGATTTTTAAAACATTACAAATACATCCGTAGCCAATATTATTTTAAATCCCCTTAACATTATTTTAATTAATTTTTTTTATTAAAACCGGGAGGCCGGAATACCGCCTCCCGGTTGGGTCTCGTCCCACTGCAACCCGGAACTGGGAGTCCCGTCCCAACCCCTACCGGTAGGCACCGAACCCGTACCGAGAGGTCCCGGGATTACCGCTAGGCCATGTTTACCGAAAGATATAATGGACCAACTCCCACTTCGATTTTCAGTTCTCAATTTTGTAATAAAAGGTAACATACAAATAAAATATGGTTATTTAGTAGTATAGTATTTTAAACATAGTGAATTTTCAAAACGGCCAACGTTTAATAATCTTTTGCTAAATTACTCTGTTAAAGTTTAACTCTAATTTTAAGACGAATTCACCTAAAATTTTCAAAAGTTTCTGAAATAAAAAATGGAAAAATTGTAAAGTTATCCTCATAATTATTATGCCACGTAAACAATATGGCCATTAATCAAAATTAACCAAAAAGTTGACCATTTTGCAATAGACACATTAAACGTTGGCCATTTAGCCAATTTTTTGAATAAAATATGTTCATGCTTTAACTTTCCTCTTTGCAAGCCTGGCTCACTACGTCCTGAAACTAAAATCAATATTCAAGCTTATTATTCTGTTTTGTGAGGCTTACTTAATTAAACATCCGGCCATATTACCATCTATATATGAGCTTATTTTCTAAAAAAAAATTTAGGCATTAAGCGCAACTGTTTACGTGATTTAATACTTGGGCCGAGCCGACCTTGTTGAGTTTTCAATTACAATTTGTTATGTCTCCAATTTGATACATGTCATAAAAACGACTAACGTTTGTGTATAAACACACGTTTCAATTCCAATTTAACTAATTTCATTGACGAGTCCTACTTGCTCCATTATTTATTTTCGAAATCGTTCGTTTTATCATCTTCTCAGCTCTTCGTTAATTAAGACCACCAAATAATTCATTTTTCACACGAAGAAAATGGTCAAATAGCATACGCATTTGGCCAAACCACTTAAGCAACATAGTTCAAAGCTACCATTTACATAATTTGAATCTGGAAATAAGCCTAATTAGCGTTTTATATGAATTTTGAAAAATCATTGAACCGGACGTTAACAAAAATTCTCATCAAAGTATAACCTTACTTGGTTATTTCAGGTATGATTAGGTATGGAACACTAAATTGAAAGTAGACTTGGAACATTTTAGTAAAATTCAGGGATATATACGATATAGTTGGAAGAATGAAATTTTTTTGCTTTCTTTTCTCAATTAACTAAGATAAGTTATTGGAGTAAATGGACACTGCTGTCACACACAAAAATAAACAAACGTTTGATTTTGAATGGGTTTGTTGCCTAATTCACGCCCATCAATATTGACTGAGAGAGAGACATGTATTCATGACAATGAGGACCAAAGAGTCGCCTCTCTAGATTGCAATGTTACTCAAAAGCTAAGCTACAAAATCTACTCAGTATGATTTCGGTTCCCAACTAATAAGCACATGAAAGAAAAAGTACTTAAAAACATAAAATATATTTTATTAAAGAAAAACAGCATATATAGTATAGGTTATGAACAAATTTCTTCAAATAATTAGAGTTAAAAAAATCTTGGCACTTGAATAAGAGTTGAAAGTTTGAAAATTATGTCACACCTTTTTTTTTACTTATGTAAAATTAGTATGACTTCATAAGACTAAAAGAAAAGGGAATACCATTTTCACTGCACAAGCCTCCGAGATTAATTTATTTTTGTATATTTGGAAATAAGGGATTACCGCATAATATGGGATCATTAAACAACATGATATGCTGTGAAGTTTTAGTCAAACAAAACAATTAAAATTATTGTTAGACATAAAAGATATGAGTGAGTAAAGATATGGTATGAATGACTAGAGCCACGAATTATGAGCATATATATGAGTGAGGAACATAGATCCAAAAATAATAATCAGTTCATAAATTAGCGACTTAAAATTAATGTTCGCGATCCATATAATGCAGAAACACATAAATTTCGACAGAAATAATGTATAAATTTTGAAAAAATAATTCGATGAATATTATGTTTCTTGACGAAAATTGTGATGAAACACGAAAATATTGAGAAAAATATTATTTTACAAAATATGCGTATAAATAAATTTTTGTAACTATACACGATAATATATTGGTTATATTTAGACAATAAATGTTAAGAAATAGTAATATAAATGTTCACTACACATAATAAATTAATACACATACTTAAATTCAAAAAATAAAAGAGAAATATTCAAAATCAATTTGAGTGACGATGTAATTGGTAAAAACTTTCAAATCGTATTTGGAGGTCACAATAGTCAAACAATATCTTGTAATTAAAAAAGATGCATGATTTTTTTGAAACAAATATACGTGAACCGCAAGACTGTAATAAATGTTTTCTTTATATTTTTTTACAAAAAATTCAAGCAACACGAAAATCATTTTTTTTTAACTAGAACAGACATAAAATTATCATAAATTTGTTGCATATTTGCCAACATTATTCATAAATTATCAAAAAATTATTGAAATAGTAGAAGGAGTGATCATAATTATATAGAAATTGACACAAAAATGTAATTTCTTTTGTTATTTTGTATCGAACAAACAATACTATTTCTTATTAAACATCTCCAAGAAGTGCAATTTCGTCAAAGAAAATGCAAGCGAAAGAGCACACATAAGAAAACAAAGTGACTATAAATTATAGAAATAGTTGTACGAAGTCCAACAAACTTGGCATTTGAACCTTGGATTACTCGAGATCATCGAGAATTATGAAGCTCATCAATTCACAAAATTAAACGTCTATTGTATAAAAAACAAACACAGGAGAAAAAAGGCCAAAAATCACAGTTTTAAACTAATTAATTATGACATATAAAGAAGGAAAAATAACTTATCTATTATCTTCTTTACCATTCAATACTATCAACTTCTCTTTTTACTAAATTAGTCCGTTATGACTATTTTTTTTTGTTTTCTTTGCTTTTATATCCTTAAAAAAACTAAAATTCGTTTCGCTTAGCTTTTTCAGTGTGCACCGCATATTTTTGCTCTGTGATAATTGCTTAACATTCATTGCATTCATTTCAAGGATTATTTAATTGTTTTCACAAATATGAAAATGACTTGACATTTAGCATCAATAACTGGGATAATTCAAGAAAAAAAAAACTGGGATAATTCATGCAAAAGCGAGTTGACTTTGTCAATGAACAGCAAGGGCGTATAGACATGTGTTCCTCCTTGATATATATTTTTTCTTTTGATTTATGTCTTAATAATTAATAATTGAGAGCGAGCCGTCTTCAGTGAGGCCAAATGATATTATTGCTTTTAATTTCTGGCAAATTCGGAGTGGTCTATACAATTTTGTGTTTCCACCTATGAAATCTTTTCAATGACAACAATGAGGCCAACTGAAAAAGTAGGCTTTTACCTTAAGTTTTTTACATTTTTTTTTTCATTTATCTTTCGTAAATTCACAAAATCGCCTCATAGTTTTAATGCAGGGACAATTTCGCCCTCTTCTCAGGAATGATAATTTTTTTATGAAATTTTTTATAACTTGATTTAACATCATATTTCAGTGAGATTAATTTCATACTACGTTATTCTTATAGTATGATATTCTAAAAATATAAATTATATTAAAAAGTTATTTCCAAACACGTAGATGACTTAAAAGAAGTATCCTTCGAATACAAATACATGTTGAATATATTATTAATATACAAAATAAGGATATTAAAATATAAAACAATGATATTATATCCAGTTTTAAAATTTATATAGAAGGACTTCCTTCATATATCAATGACTATTTTTATAGGACATATAGACAAAATTGTACAATTTCATTGTAATTGAAATTAAGAGTGATTTTGTCATTTGTTTTTGTCTCATGAGCTATAATTATTATGATCGGTGATTGCGGAACTTGGAGTAGTGCTTTCTAGTCACCTTACTCCAATATTCATAATAAAAGGATGATGTAATAAACATATAAGCTTATAATGATAAATTATTTACAAAAACTCGCTAGTGACAAGGGTCAAAATAAAAAAACAGAAATACCAATTCACATTACTTCCGACAAAATATAATCTTTTTGGTCTAGGGGAACATTGGTAGGTGATTGTATTATTATTTTTTGCTGTTAAACAAACAAATGAACTTATTTCCTTATCGCTTGTAAATTGTAATCACATATATTTCGGCAATGATGGATACATATTTAGTGCAAGTTTATTTTGAGAATGATATTAGTTATTATATTATGTCTTATATGTGATATTGTATTATATACAATGGCTCATGAACTAGCTAAGGAAACTCTTTTAATATGAAATTATCTATTTTCTCTTGAGATACAAGAGGTTGCTTTGTTTTGGCTTATTTGTTATTCTAGTGCGACCTTTCTTTAAAAAATAATTAAGTGCACCCGAAATTAAGCACATGCTCAACTAAGATACGAGTTTAAGCTTATTATTATTATTTTTTTCTTCATAAAAGCATCCAATCCAATTGTGAATTCAAATTTATGCTTTTCTGTTTGTTTTTTTCGGAAGTGGTAATTTTGGTGTTGTATTAACTATTAGGAAGTTAACTTATGAGCCCCATAATAAAAGCTTGAAAGATAAAGAAAAAAGAAAAGAAAAAGAAGAGTAAATGATTAGAAATCAAAGTTCATTATAACATAAGATCGCACTGTTAAAACAAATAATGGAAATTGAAAATGATGTCTAGTTGGTGCAATGCAGGAAAAACTTACTTAATGAGTGTGTTGTAGGAGTATAAGAACATTTGCTGAGTGACTCATCGTCATACAAAGAGAAAAATAAAAAAAGAGTATATTTTTGACATGTTTAAATAATAACAATAATCATCTTGATCAAACGGCCATCACTTTATCATCAACTGGATCTGACGGCTAGAAACTGAATACGTAAGAAAACAAAACCTAAGAATTGGGAATTGTAAGGGGTGGTTGGCAAAGTAAGAAAGGGAACATATGAACAACTTTTGCAAATTAAAATCATTGTTAAAAAACTCCTTCAAAAAAAAAATCATTGTTAAAAAAAAGGGTAAATTTTGATGTGAAGAACCTTTTTTTTTTCTTCAAAAGAAAAATTAAAAGGAGGCTAGGATTCTATCCTTGAAAATTGAGGGCAATATATGAAGCAATTTCCACACTTGGGCATCATTTTGTTGGCCATCAATGGACACCACCTAGAAAGGGTACTCATGGCAACAACATAAAAGAAAAAATAAAACATATAAATAATGAATCAAATTTAAATTTTGTCAAAAGAAAAATCAAGCGCACACAATCATAAATACCCTTGTGATCTGAAAAAATACTCTTTGCCTTCTTTATTTCTTCACCATTTACTACCGAAAAGCACAAATAGCCTTTTTCACTTCACTCAAGTAATGAAGAACCTTTGCAATTTGAGCTCAATATATAATTTCCAAAAGAAGAAGCCCCATTTTGAAAATAAGGAAAACTAGCGGGAATAGTAAAGTGCCATAACAATAGCTCAGCTATATAAAGTGCTTACCTCCATTTTACTTTCATTTTTCAACTCTCTCTCTCTCTAAGAGCAAAAAGCCATTGAAGCTTCTCTCTCTCTCTCTCTCTCTCTCTCTCCAGAGAAATTAGCCAACAACAAAAAAGCTGCATTATTCTCTTATCGCAGTGCAGTGAAGTATCAAAATCTTTCTCTGCAACAAATAAACCTCTTACTAGATCTCATCTCTGAAATCTGTCATTTTTCCACACCTCAACAACCAGATCATCCCCGAGAAGACAAAAACAAAATAGATCAACTCGCCGAGAAATTCATTTCCATTACTCTTAATTCATCCATGTCGTCGGACATCAGCTAGAAAATACTTCACTTCGCATCGAAAAGCGTGGCTTTGGTTTTAGTTCATGCGATCTCATATCGTCACCAGCGAGGAACGCAAATAAGCTTGAGGTCATGGCCAATTTCACGATACGTATCGATTCGCACTCCATTAAGATGTTCGTACGTGTAATTGAGAGTCCGAGAAACTAAGAAGTTCGGAGTTTTTTTTGCGTAGAGAGTGTTAGAAAGAAGAGCTAGCTGTTTTTAGGGTTTTGTATTTTTGGGGGTTTTTCGAGTTAGGTTACCGGGTGAGGGCTATGGGCACGGATCGTCTGCTATTACCGACGGTGGAACCGCCAATAAAACCGCGAGCAGGGCTTCGGAGAAAGCAGGCTGGCAGAGGATCATATAGAGGAAGTTAGGTCACGGTCTTCACTTTGTATTCTTGCTAACTTGGAAAATTTGTCGAAACTGGGATATCTATAGTGATTTCAAGCGATAATCCTTAACCCCTGTTAGAATTCGGGGTGTGTTCTGGAGTTTATCGCGTGTTTAGAGTAAGAAAATAGAGAGAGAGAGTGATTGAGTCAAAATAAAAAAAAAGAAAATATATTTTGAGAGTGAACCTTTGTTCTTCTGAGAAAAAATGGGTGCTGCTTCTGGGCTACATCAGATTCTTAGAATGCTCTGTTTCAATACGGAGTGGAAATATGCTGTACTTTGGAAGCTCAAAAATCGTACTAGAATGTGAGTCCTTTCTTTATTGCTTTTTTACTGTTAATAGTTTCTGTCCTTCGGTTAGTAAATGTTATACTTTCTGGCTATAAATTGTAGCACCCTTTTGTAACTGGTAAGATAAATAGTGTCGTTTCGTAAAATTGTGTTGGATCCTTTACATTTCTGTAATTATTTTCCTTTGTATTTTTTATTGATTCCTGTTAGCTTGTGATTTACGAGTAGTTGTATTTGGGTAACTACAGGGAATTGACTTGGGAATATGCTTACTGTGACATGAATGGGAGAAATGGGGATGCGACTGAGAGTAATTGCTCGAGAAAGACATTAAAAAAGTTACACGACGGGTCTTACGGACACGATCCTCTTGATTTAGCTGTGGCTAAAATGTCTTATCATGTGCACTCTTTAGGGGAAGGGTAATCTCTCTTTGTGGATGCTTAGGTTAGGCAAATGAAAGAAAAGAAGGGGTTTGATATTGGAGGATGAGTTTTAATTCTTAAATTTTGCAGGGTTGTTGGACAAGTGGCTGCGAGTGGGAAGCATCAGTGGATCTGTGCAGAAAATTATGAAATGACTACATGTTCGTCATTTAAGGTGAATGATTTCCTGCGTTTTTCCTGATTCAAGATATCTGCGTTTTTTCTTGCAAAAGCGAACTATAAGTAAATGTTTAATGAGACAAAAACTAATGTCCTTTTCTTTTACAGTACTCTGATGGATGGCAAGATCAATTCTCTGCTGGGATTAGGGTTAGTAACCTTTTATTTTGTTGCTCATATATAAATTAAAGATATCATTGACTATACGAAATATTTAATATATGTTCAGCTTCACACATCTCCATATAAAAATTGGTATTAGAATGGAGGGATTTATGATGCTATGAATTCAGTGTCCCGGTGGATGATATCATAGAATCTTCATTTTGTTGGTGGTAGTATGTTTATGGACTGTCTCAACTTCCATATTGGAATTCTGTTGAATCTTTCACACGATTCAAACAAAACAATAGATAGATTATCAGGAGATTTGGGTTGAGTACTTAGGCTCGCGGTTTGCTCCCATGAGATCTGGGTTTTGGTTTCTCTCGAAGTACTTGAGTTTCCTCCCATTGATAATTGGTTTAGACCCGTGGACAAAAACAAATCCCAACCAAAGGTTGTTCTGTATGTAATTCTTGGTGAATATTAGTGGACAACATTGCTGGCTCATCTTTGAATCCACATGCTACGATTTCTGCCAGATCGTCCTTGAAACTTTTTTACTCGAGTAGATCTATGTAAATTTTATTTTATTTTGTGGACTAAGTTTTGCTTCCCATGTCAACATCCACATATAAAATATACTTTTTAATCATTTACCTGAATTCATGTGCTCTAGATGTACCAGACATTTTTTTCTAAGGGATGTTTCCTTGCAGACTATTGCTGTTGTAGCTGTTCCGCATGGAGTTGTACAACTTGGATCTTTCAATAAAGTATGTTCTACTTTCCTTCGTGCTTCAAGTTCTGAGTCATTTTACTTGCTCCATCTGGTTTCAATTATGTTTTATGTTCCTGACATGTTTCAAAATGACATATATTAATGTATAATTCCATTATGCGTTCTTGAATGTGATTCATTTGTTATTTCTTACTTTTGGGGGTTGTGCAGGTCATTGAAAATATGGACCTTGTCAATCATGTTAGAGATGTCTTCATGGCTCTTCCAGATTCTCTTGTAGGACATGGCCCTCATGCACTTCAATCCAGTTCACATAGTTCATTGCAGTCGGTAAATATTTCTTTCTGCTTGCTTCTGTGTGGACGTGTATGTATACCAGCAAATGTGGTAGTCATACATGAACTGTTATCGTTTTTCCTCTTTTCTATAAGAACGTAGTGTTATTAATATAAATTATCTTATTACTCGCAGCAAGGTATAACACGAAAAGGTTTCGCTTCAGAGGTTCCAGAGTACTTGAACCATATACCCCAAACCTTAAACAGCGATGAGGCTGATATTTGGTTCTCTGTTTTTCCATTTCTGGGGAGAGACAATGATAGTTCTTTCAATTCGACACCGCCAAGTAATAACGAGGGGATGGCAGTTGATGTTGTCAATAATCATGGAGTACTTGAGTTAACCACTAGACGGGCTGATGAGAAGGTCAAGTCACTTCGGTTAAAAACAAATACCGCTGACCTTGCAGATCACGGAATAGTAGGCATGTGCCTAGTTGAGGAAAACAATTCATGCAGTGTAGATCCATTCTTTCCTTCAGACCTTATCAATTCTGCTATTTGTGACAGAGTTAGATTGAACAGTTTAGATTGTTACCAAAATGAGGTGTTGCACGCAAGTGAATCCTCAGATATTATGTTCCAGAAATATATGGAAAACACAGAGTTTCAAGGTGTATCAAGCCATGTTGATGCGTCCAGTGAATCATCAAAATTCCCTGCTGGCTATGAGCTCCATGAAGCACTTGGCCCGGCTTTTCTTAAAAAGAGCAAGTGCTTTGATTGGGAACCTCTGAAAAGTGAAGTATCAATCCCTGAGCAGGTTAGGAGTAGCCAATTGAAATCTGTGTCCCACCCAGAGAATCTTCTTGAAGCCGTTATAGCTAATGTATGCCAAAATCCAAGGGAAGATGTCAAGAGTGAGAAGTCATTTTGCAAGTCAGTACAGTCTCTGTTGACAGCTGAGAACTATACAGAGCCGTCAAGCCATACAACACTTATTACTGATCCATCAAATCATTCAAGTGGTCATCGTGGCCCTTTTGTAGAGGAAACACAGCACTGTCTGAGCTCATCGGGTGTTACTGGCGTGATGTCGCCAAGAGGGTTTTCGTCTTGTCCAAGCACCAGCAATGAGCAGTTTGAGAGGTCATCAGCGCCGACCAAAAATAATAAAAAGAGGGCTAGGCCTGGGGAAAACTGTAGGCCCAGGCCAAGGGATAGACAATTGATCCAGGATCGTATTAAAGAGCTACGTGATTTAATACCGAGCGGAGGGAAGGTAATATCTCATTGCACCTCGGTGGTAATTTTCATTTCTTTTTGCACTATTTTGTTGAAAAAAATTCGGTTTTAATTTCAGTGCAGCATTGATTCACTGCTGGAGCGCACAATCAAGCACATGCTCTATCTGCAAAGTATCACTAAGCATGCTGACAAGCTGAATAAATACTCTGATATGAAGGTATGTTCCTCGCACACATCTTTGCAGTAGTTTGAAAAGCCTTCTGTATCATGAAATCAATGAATTTGTAATTGTTCCGCGAACTTGCAGTTGTGTCAAAAGGAGCCAAAGACGATCGAATCCTCAACCTTTGAACGAGGCTCAAGCTGGGCAGTGGAGGTGGGAGGCAATCTCAAAGTTTGCTCAATCGTCGTTGAAAATCTGAACAAAAACGGGCAAATGGTTGTGGAGGTAAAGTTCATGTATTTGTATTGTCCGTGGATTTTTTTTTGGTAATTATGTAGCATGAATAATATTTGTGGGTAGAGTGACAAAATTGATATCTAATACTAGAATGTGCATGATCTCGATCTTTGGTTTCCATTCTCACACTCTTGTTTCACTTTGGGCAGATGATGTGCGAGGAATGCAGCCACTTCCTCGAGATAGCAGAAGCTATCAAAAGCTTGGGGCTTACAATCTTGAAAGGGATAACGAAAGCCCACGGCGAGAAGACATGGATATGTTTTGTGGTTGAGGTATGATATTGGAATTCTTCATATATTGAGATAAGCTTATCTTTGTCAATATATATAATTCGCAGACCTGCTAGTAGTGAACACAGAGGTCAGTTTTGGATATTGTAATAACTGTAGTTCATATGTCCTCCACTGTATGAACTTTTAGGATATTGATGAATTGGTCAACCACCTTAAGTGATCTAAACCAGGTCCTGCAATCTTTAGACAATGATATCTTAAGACCTCAAAATGTATTGAAATATTATTAGTTTAAAATGCATGGGAATGGAAAAGTATTTCAATTCCTGATGTTTGTGTAGCCAGAAACTAGATAGGTTGGTTGATTATTATGTTATTTCAGACGAATTAATGTCTAGTTCTTAATCTCGATGCAGGCACAGAGCAACCGAAGCTTGCACAGGATGGATATCTTGTGGTCGCTTGTGCAAATATTGCAGCCCAAAAATGCTATGCAACAATAGCTTTTGCGTTGTGTTTGGCTCGTGTTATTGTTTATTCTTGTCCTGCATCAATGATTTCCTTTTGGAATCGATGATTTTTTTTTGCTTTTGGTGTGCATGTTTATTTGAACTTCCGAATGTTTTTGTTTTTCTGGCCAAGGTTTCAAGAAAGTGCATTGACGGCACATTTGTATTATATTTTACTTTTCCTCTGTTTTGGGCTATTTGTTTTGTGGAACTATTTTTTTGAATAAGAAACTAACAATTGCACATGTGATATAGATTTTTATACTAAAATCTATATAACAAATTAGTTGTTTTCAATGTATAGTGATTTCATCATACTAATTGCACATTAGATAATACCACCACAACATTTTGAGTCATCTAGTCATTCTTTAATCATGAATCAATAAATTTTCATTTCGAAAGCAACACGAGATGGACATGGTAGGAAGCGTTACATGTATCATATGATCAGGCATGTTGATGATTATGATGAACTTATGATGGTGGTGTTCTATAAAATGTCTCACCATTTGTTCGTTCCCTAGTCACCTGGCTGTCATCCGGTGGTTTATTATATTATATACATAAAGTACATGGTGTATGGTGTTGTGATTACGATCAAGTTTTTTTTAACATTAAATGACATGCATTAACTTTTGCTTAAGGCCACAAGAGATGTAGGGCCGGCCATGGACGATCAAAGCTGACTGGTAGAAAGCCAAACTACGTTGCTTGGTTTCCGAATGCAACTACCTGAGATCTCTGTCCATGTTTGTTTCGAAAACCTCACATCCATCCCTACAAATCTCTCCGGCCACCCCTTGAACTTCTTACAAAATATAAGACTTTTAAGTGTTCTTACAAAATACGTGCGTTACAAGTCAGACTTTCTTTTGTAGTATAATGATTTTTATTATTTTTTGTATCTCATTTCAGTTAATTGAAGTTATAACATTGACATCTATACACTACCAAAAAATTTAACAACTTTAAAACCAATATTATCAATAAATTATAGTAGTTGTACAAAATTTACTTAAAACTTTTATGAAAATAGTTTGGTAAAATAAAAAATAAAACAAAAATCAGTGACATATGATGGAATGTTTATTGACGAGTTCTTTTTTGTATTTCACAGTAAAAAGTAGAGAGGGAAATTTTTTACTTTAAAGTTCCGATTGATTTGAACCCTTCAATTAAAACTGTCAAAAGTTTGAGTCTGGCAGAGCCGATCTCAACAGACTCGATAACTCTCAAGTATAAAAAAAGTTTGAATGTGCGTTCAACCGTAATCTTTTTATTAGAAGACTGAGCCAGGCCTAATGAACAACACCTCATAGCTTAACCCAGGACCAACCTTTGACTCTTGTGGTCGATGGTCAGGCTCGGGCCCGAATTTTGAAAGGTTTAAGGCCATCTCCAACCATGAGCACCAAATTTGGTGTTTCTTTAGCACCAAATTTGATGCTAAAGTTTTTTCATCTCCAACCACAAAACTAAATTTCACACCAAAAATATTATTCATCATTATTATATTATTATTTTTCATTAATAAATATTTTAATAAGTAATTATTATATTTGCAATTTTAATTACGTGACAAAAATTAATGACATACAAAAACAAAATGAAATTAATAAATAAAATTACATTATTCAAAATAAACAACGTTCAAAGAAAAAACCAACATCAAAAACCATACATTTGTGGAGATCGAGATTATACACAGTATTATAATTATCTTGACGGATCTGAAAATAATTTTTCTGGTTATTAAATTTAAGTTTTTTCTATGTATTTTAAGGATATGTACTTTTATTTGTGTTTTTTTATTTATTAAGTGTGTTTAAATTTTTTTATGTTTTTAATGAACCTTATTTTTATATGGTTTGGGTAATCAATTTAAGAATTTGGTGTTATATAAACATACCTAAAAATAATGTTGTATAAATATAAAAGATTAAAAAAAAAATTGACGTGTGAACAGTGCCACGCCATATATAGCGTGGCACTGTTCACAACACCAAATTTGGTGCTATTTTTGGGGTTGGAGCAAAAATTGCACCAAATTTGTTGTTTTACCGACCCCTTGGAGATGGCCTAAGCTGCGCCTCAAACATCCCAAACTATAAATAAATATATATATATATATTTTAGATTAAAATTTTTTATCATAAAACAACCAAAATGTTAGTAAGAACATTATATTATTTTAACTTTATAAAATTAAATTTCTGTGTCAAAAAATATTTTATATACATAGAGAGAGTTGGAAGCAAATAAATACTTACAGCTTGGGTATGGGTCGGGTCCGAATTGGGCTTTTTTAGGGACGTTAAGAAGAGAAAATCAACAGAAAATATGTTTATTCTTGAAATGGACCGGGCTGTTTGGGCTCTCCAAGGACAAGGCCTCTCAGCCGGCCCTAATTCTCCCAACTCTTTGCCCCACGGCCTATTCGCGCTAATAAGAAGCCGTAGCGGAACCACCGAGCTCGTCGCCGGAATAAATAATTGGAGATAAATTAAGCTTCAGGGAGCTAGGGTTGTGATTCACAGAAGTCAGTATAAACTAGTGAAGAAAATTAAACATCGTCTGCTTCGATGGGGAAGCAGTTCGGAAAGAAGAGCAGTAAGTTCTTAATTCTTTGATACGCAACAATGGTTCTCAGTAACGTATTAATGGTTGTGCTATAACTCGGCTATACTGTCGAAAACCAGGTTTTAAGAGGCCTGAAAAGGTGGGAAAGTTGGAATTCAGAGGACGTGGCAAGAGAGCTCGCCATGAGAAAGATGACAATATAGTACAAAGCCCAGCATCTAGTCCCCCAGGCACGTCTCATCGTTTTTGTGTATTTGATTACAAGCTTTTAGGTTTTTAAATGATGTAATATTAATTTTATGACCATAGAGAAATTTTGTTTATCAATTGAAAACTCATCAATCTTATAAGGAAGTTTTTTTCAGACTCCGAGGTGGAAAACGAAGATGTTAATCCCGTGGAGGAATTTATTTATAAACAGCCGTCTACGTATGAAAAGTTGCTGGATATTTTAGGCTCGTCCAATAAGTCTGTGGCCACTGCTAATAAACAGAGGTAATACAG
The DNA here is from genome assembly GCA_958296335.1 of Urtica urens. Taxonomy (NCBI): domain Eukaryota; kingdom Viridiplantae; phylum Streptophyta; class Magnoliopsida; order Rosales; family Urticaceae; genus Urtica; species Urtica urens. The sequence goes on along the minus strand of OY282521.1, from coordinate 17,088,207 downwards.
TCCTTCAGTAAGATTAAGAGTTATTGATGTCTTGTTTTGGGTAGCTTTTTGTGTTTCGTTTGCATAAATGGAAAGAAGTTCTTATCTTTTATTTCTGCAAAGGCGTAGAGCTTTATATAAGTATGAATGAAATTAATTTGCTACTGTTTTCAAATTAAACTGAATCTATTCTTATTCGAAGAGTCGGTACAAATTGTTTTGCTCCAACTTGTCGAGGATAATGTTTTTTATGATCCCTAATGCTTCTACTTGTAAAAAGAAAAAAAAATGAACATCAAATCCAAATTTAAGTAACAAGTTGTCACGCGTGGTTGCATAGACAAAGAGAAGAAGAAGGGATAAGTGATGCAGAAGCAGATGGCGAGGATGATGGTGATGAATCTTCCAGTTCTCAGGAGGAGGTGAATGTCAAAGAAGGTATTTTTGGACAATCTAATCATAGCAGTTAGGAATCTGTACAATGTTATGGCTTGCTGATCAAATTTTCCGCTTGTAATGCTTACGTTATTGGTGGTGTACCAAGTATTTACAACAAATATGGTATTTTTAGAAGATTTTTTTTTATTTGTTCATTCATAGAAAGATACAGAAAATGTTGTTATTGGGGTCCTCCTCTTGTAGTAGTTATGCCTGTTTTGTTAGCAGATGCCAATGATGAAGCTCTGATGGAAGATGAACGCGAAGTTGAAATATCTGACAGTAAGCAGCAGATCGAAGATGATGAAACTGAAGATGAGAAAGAGTCCTTAGATTCTGACACAGACGATGACTCTCAACTTGGTAATGACTCCACTGCTCAGACATCAACGAGTATAAGGTACACTATTTTTTTAATATTTTTTCTTTCATATTTATTTAGTAGAGCCCTTGACAGGTTAACAAAGAAAATATTAAATTCCTTAAGAGATAATCCCTCTGAAATAAGTAATCAGCCTAAATCACATGAACAAGTGCCCAATAGCATCGTTCTTTCTGACTGAACACAATTCAGGACAAAGTTAATTCTTGTAATGTTATGCTAATTTAAGTGCCTGAAGGGAATAGGAGAACTTTGGTATTTCATAATGTGCCTGGTGAAGATAAACCAAATTGTGTCTTTGACCGTTTCGTCTATGGTAGAGAGAAAATCAAAGTTTTGCTTATTCTCTACTTTACAGAATCTTAAGACCTGATTTATGTATCTTCGCTATTTCTTTTAACCTATAACTAGTAATACAGTAGCATTTCAGAAGAAAAAAAACTCTTTGCAGGCTTTGTTAGTATGGAACTTTTGGATACCTGAAACTTCCAAATTAACACAAATAGTTCTGTATTGAATCTAGAATGGCAGGTGGTTACCAGAAATTAATAACATTCGTTTTTTATGCATACTGATTCCTATAACTTCAGTTTTATGTTTATCACATGCTTTATAGTATATGCAAGTACTCATGTGACATTGTTCTAACTTTCCTTAATGTGCAGTCCCTTTAACATTCACTTGGAACACATGTTATCAAAAGACGATGTTGAGAATCTTCCCACAAAGAAATCGAAGTATAAGTGGGAGGTTCCTGCTGCTGGGATGTCATATTGTAGGTGGACAGGCACCGGGGAGTGTGTTCTTAATGTAAGTACCATATTCGATCGTACATGGAACATAGATAAATATAATTAAGCTGTTATTTGACGGTAGTTTATCAGCGTTTATTATTAAAAAAATTATTATTATTAAGCCTTACTCTCGAATATCATATGCGTCATTTTCATGGGCATTACTTGTTATTTCTTATGTGATCTATGCTCTGCCTTCACATGTAATGTAGCCACGCAAATAATAGCACTGTGCCGTTTTGGAACTGTGTTCCAACCTGTTTAATTTCTTTTCCAACTAGAAATTGTTTTGTATAGTGCCTTTATATAGTTTCCTTCTTTCAGGATGCAGATATCAAGGACTGTCGTGATATGGTGCCTAAACTATACAAACATTGGTTGGATTTGTTCAAGAAGTCTGGTGGCGACGAATTTCATTCATCAAAGCAAAATTACTTTTTCACCTTATGTAAGTGAGCCTCTTTTGGCTCTTTTTTTCCTCCCCTACAAGGGAAGTTATTGGCTCTGCTATTTAAACTCACTTAATGATTAATGTGGAAATTATCTTAATTGATTGCAGATGTGCAAGTTTAGGATTTAAGATAGATTTTTATTGCTTAAATGATGGCTGCAATATTACTCCCTAAACCATAACTCAGAATTTAATGAATATTGTTTAACCTCCCAGAACAATTTTTTTTCTTGTGGTAATTAGAAAAACCTGAATAATTTAATATTGTTATGTCTTGGGTGATTGGGTAGTTCGTGGGTATAGGGGTTTACTTAAGATTTTTGCGTGGTAATATCATTCCCCCCTTCATTTCATCTATTTTTTTCACAGGCAACAGCTACTATGATATATTGCACTCCAACAAGAAGCCATTTTACCTCAAAGGTTCAGAGCAAGACTCCAGTACAAGAGACGGCTATTTAATGCATTGTGTGAGTGCATTTACTACATTTTTTGTGTAGATATTGTAGTGTAGTGTGATGCTTGGCTAGATATTGTCCGAGCAATATACCTAAAGAAATCAAAATATGCTCACTCTAGTAAATTTGCGCTATTTTTTTTCACGCAAAACTGTTCAAGATTCTGGATAATCTTCAAAAGCTTTCTTTTACAAAGCCCAACATGAAGCTGAAAATCCCAGGTCTCATAAATCCGAACTTTGCAGATTTTTTTTTCCTTCTCTCTCTCTCTCTGTCAATATTCTGAAGTGCAGCCAAATCACCATTTTGAAATAATATGTTTAATGCTATTCGAACCCGAACCTGCTTCAGTTTCCAGCAAAAATCAATTCGTGAAAATGAGTGTTGGCTTGGCTGAGGTCAGGAATCTGTGGATTGTTTCTTGAAATTATTCATGAAAAGTATTTTTGTGCAGCTTAATCACATTTCCAGAACTAGAGATCTTGTATTAAAAAATGACGCGAAAGTCGCCAAGCATCAGGAGAATTCCAAGGATGTTTTACCAGATGATGTTAGTTTGCTTGATCAGGGATTTACTCGTCCTAAGGTAGTGTTATTGCTTGCATTGTTCTTTAGGTGATTGTGTTGATTACTTGTTTGCATATGATTAATAATTTTGCCAGGAACGGTATGACACTAATGTAAACACAAAAAAAAAACCAGTTTTCCATTGCATTTATTAGAAATTATAGTAAGTCGAAACGACTTGAAATCTCAAAAGCATCCATCTGTTGCGCATAAATAATTTTTGACAACATGAATATATTTATATTTCATTTTTGTGTACGTCAGGTTCTGATTCTTTTGCCACTTGCAAGCATGGCGCTACGTGTTGTTAAGAGGCTTATTCAACTTGCACCCTCATCTCACAAGGTTATTTTAGAAAAGCTTGTCCACTTTGCAGTTTTAATAGTTTCTGGTGCCGTGTATCTAGAACACCCTAATAGTGGAAAATAATAGTGTTAATAATATTATAGTTGGTTACATAATTATAATGGAAAGTCTCAACTTTGACACTCTGCATCTAAATCTAAATAATCTATCTTGAAAAGGAGATGTCCTGTCCTCTTAGTTCTGTTTTGCTTTTTTGATATAACGTGTGAAAGGGGGACGTAAGCTGCTCATTTCCCTATATTCCATTGCTTGTTTTCACTCCTTTTCGTTTTTTCTAATGCTATTTCATCTGCTTTCATGAAAAATAAATGTTATAGTTATGGCAATTTCCCTATAAATGTTATTGTTTTCACTCCTCTTAGTTCTAATGCTTTTCGTTTTTTCTAATGCTATTTCATCTGCTTTCAGGTGAATAAAGAACAAATGGAACGGTTCTATAAAAAGTTTGGAACACAAAAGTTCGAAGAGAGTGAGGAGGAAGGGGAAGCATGTGGAATTCAAAAGTCTAAAACCTCCTCAAAACCCTCCGACTTTGATTCACTTTTTAGTGGGAATAATGCTGATGACTTTGTATTTGGCATCAAGTTCACCAAGTAAGCATCATTACATTACGATGATCACTATGTTTGGGCTTCATATTCCCTTAGCTTCTTATACATCTATGATTAATTATTAAATATTCTACGTGGAAAGAAAATAAACAACATGTTCTAAGCCAATCTAATTTGAATAGTTGTCCCTATGGTTTGTGATGTGAATTGAAGAATTAAACTCCTACCAATTCAGTCAAGAACACGAGAGTTAGGGTAAGAGATAGATATTATTATTTCTCTGGTAGGATTACACCCAGATGGCCTAAGGGAGGTACTAGAAAGTTTCCTTCCCTGATTTGCTCTGACAAATACAGAGGAAATACACAGCCTCAGTTGACACAGGACATGAACTTTTTTATTCTAACCAACTAGCTAACTAGGGAAGTTTAGGTTATGGTTTTTAAGCTGTTCAACATTACCAACTGTTGAAGCAATTAGGCAAGTAGTGCATAGATTTCCCCGGGGATTTACTTCAGAAGTTTTTATACGTGTTCCCTGTCTTCTTTTGAACTCTTATCTAACAAATTAATCTAAACTGTAGTTGCTTTTATTCTCATTTTCAGAAGCTCGTCTTTTTTTTTTTTTAAATAGTTGATATTGAAAGTTATTGTTATTCATATTTTGGCAGGCGAAGCATAAAGCTTTTCAGTGATTTTTACACCTCAGATATTATAGTTGGCTCTGCTGTCGGTTTGGTTTCTGTAAGTACTTTGTTTTTCTTTCATGTGTAGCTTAACTAATTTTTTACTTCAAGGAATATCTTAGTTCATTTCTGCTAATGTTGCTTGTTCCAAAAATCTTTCCAGTAGTTTGTATGTTTCTACATATGATTACATTGTGGTTTCTGCTTAATTGTCAACTGCACACCGTAACAGAATAATTAAATTATTAGTAAAAATTTACCTTCCATGAGCGTCAACAGAAGTGATCGATTGTATCCTCACTTTTGGTTTCTTAGTTTCCATACTTCTTGGGGACAATTCATGACTGCATACACAATCACGAGTAAGATGAACTTCAAAACCAGAAGAGAAACCACATTTGTAATAAAATATGTAAACTTGTGTAGAAAGTTGATCTAAAAATGGGTTCATGAAGTGTTAACTTACTAGAAGTGGTTAAGTTGATCAGGATGCTGTGTGGAAACCAGCCAAAGCGGTACCATTTAGGAAATTAGTCACTAGTAGCAATTACATTTACAGTATACCGGATCCTTGAGGTATATAAGTGGATTCTTACAAGACATGTTCTGTAATGTTACTGAGTCGACATTTCAATTGAATTGTCAGAAATTGGGGCATGTTGATAGAGACAAGCAAAAAGATGTTGATTATCTTTCATCTATAGAGGTATGGGCATATCCATTTCCGATCGAATTGTATGGTTTCAAGTGTCATCTAATGGTGATATTGTAATTATATGAGCAGATTCTGGTTATTGATTATGCGGAGGTGATAGCAATGCAGGTACATTTGGATTCTTGTTTTTATTTTTCTTCTTTATTAACTCTAGACAATTAATTGCATATATTTAATCTAACTTTTTATGTTCTGGTAAAATGTTCAGAATTGGTCCAATTTGTCATCTGTTGTTAAACACTTAAACGTCTTACCATCAAAGCAGCATGGAACTGATATCATGCGTATAAGACCGTGGTGTGTACCTCTTGATTTTGTCCTAGAGTCACTTCATTTATTTTTCTGGTTTCCTTGTTTGTTTGTTTCAAGCAATCAATTGTTTCAACAAAAAAATGTATCTTGTTTCCTAAAAAGACCATTCAAATTTTTCTCTACTTTGTGTAGGTACCTTGAAGGGTATGCAAAATTTTACAGGCAAACGATATTGCTGTCTTCTCACTTAAACCCAGGTAAGATTCAAGGCTCTTCATACTGTCATCTAATTCATCTGATTTCCGTATTCTGAGATGCCTAGAATTCCTCTTTTACTGTTATTAACTGAGAATGTTGGTCTTGCTACTTGAAGAAACCTCAAATATCATACATAGGAACTGATCACAACCATTGGTATGTCTCACTCATGAACGAAGGAACAGTAAAAGGAATTGGCTGGATTTCAAAATATACAAGGAGTTTTTTTCTTGATAATCTGGTGTCTTTTAAATAGTAACAGTTTGAGAAAGAATCAACTGTTTCTCATATAGATATCAAAATCTAGTCTTTTGATTGTTAAGTTTCACTTTTCACATGTTGTTGCAGATATGAATGCGTTCTTTAATCACCAATGCGTTAATTACCGCGGAAAGGTGCGTTCTATTTTCATATGTTTTTTTAAGTTGATTACATATTAGTGCATATGCAGCGAGCAAAAAGGAGAAAGATAAGAAGAAATGTAATTGGATAAATAGCTTTCTAAAGTTAATACAGCGTTGCTGATTGTTTCAGGCTAGAAAAATAATTGTATCTGTATACATATATGTTTAATCAGATGTCACGTTATCTGTATTATAAAATTCAACATTCTAATTAACGACTTTTTTTCTGTATAAAGGTGAAGTTGGCTTGTGAGTATAAAAGTATCCTTCCTAAGGTTCTCCTTCCAGTTCAACAGGTAAGTAAAAACACTTCAATTTATGAACCTAAGCTTCTACTAACATTCATTTCCTAAACCAGATATCTTATATTAATTATGGAGAACAAAGAAACAGATACTTCGTTGATAATTAAGCTCTTGGGAAATGATAACTGAAGGATGACATTAAATAATTAAAGTTTACCCAGAAAGATTTTGCTTAGCTTTGTTAGTTGACCGAAATTGTCATCCTTCATGGCGTTAACACTCTTTGCAAGCTAGCTAAGCTAATTCTTTTCCTTTTTGTGATCTTACAGATATACCAGCGATTTGATGCAGATTCCATTGCGAATATTGATGATGCACGTCTTGAATATTTCTCGAAGAAGGTATTTTCTATACTCTACAAGTTATAAACTAGCTTGTATATTATTTCACGGGCGTATTTATGTTGCCTGATTTTCCTTGTATATTCTACCATTTCCTGTAATGTATCATCAACTTGCTTTGAAAGGGTCATTTCTCCGACTATTTTCTTCCTCAACACTCACAGGGTTTTAATTTTCTCACTTTCTTCGATAATAATTGGATATGTTACTCCTTTTTTGTGAATGATTTGTCTATTTGGAGAGATTCATCATAAAACCGTCTAACTTTTGAGATTCTGAAATGTCTGAACTCGGATTTTCCATTGCAGATTTTCCCTGCTATTAAAGATTCTTCCCAGGTAATTGGCTTCGCTGGCTGATATTTGACAATTTACAATATTTTGATTCAGTACTGATTCTGTCTCTCTTTCATGTTTTACAAAACCTGGTGGGTGCTCTCATAGACGGGCATTATGATATTCATTAGTTCGTACTTTGAGTTTGTTCGGATTCGGAACTTTTTGAAGTCACAAGATGCATCGTTTTGCCTACTATCCGAGTACGAAGCTGCTTCGCTTTTTTCGATATCTATATATCAACCTAAATGATTATTTTATATATTACTATTATGTATGATGCTTAAAATAATGGCTATGCACTTCAGGTATACAAATCCGAAAAATATTTCAAGAGCTCGAGTTTGGTTTTTTGATGGGAAGAAACGGATTCTGCTTTACACTGAGAGGATGCATTATTACCACAGATACAAGGTCCTTTGATTGCTCTCTAAATTGTTTTTCCATTTCATTTTTTCCCATCTCCTATTCCTTTTTCTGACTATATGGATGTCTTTGCTTTTTTATAAACTGATCGTCTAGGCTCAGTAATTTTATAATCTTAACATGTAATCTCTTGTATTTCATTAGATTCGTGGCATTAAGAATTTATTTTTCTACTCGCTACCAGAACGCAAGGAGTTCTACACTGAGGTAAGCAGGATCAGAATTTTGCATTCAGTTATATCTGAAGCCACTTTAAGCTCTCTAAAGTTTGTTTCTTTTTTGAAAAATCTCATTTAAATACGCTAACCCCTTTTTTTGTATGTTCAGATGGTCAATATGCTCGAGGATTCCGATACTGTTAGAAGCACCGCACTGTTTTCTCCTTTTGACCAACTTCGGGTATCCATTATCAGTTTGTATTGTGTTATTAATTTATTTTATTCACTGTTTCTATAGCAAATAACTTGTATAGGGGGTTATTCAATATGGTATTTGAATTTTATCAAGTTTTATCAACTGTCTTAGCTTCATGCTTCTATCTACTAGTAGGTAGTTAGGTCTTGCCTTTCACTGGTAATGTTATCTTTTTTTTTTTTTGACGGGAATGGTAATGTTATCATTAAACTAAAAAAAAGGTTAAGGGTTTAGGTAAAACTCTAATGCAATATTATAATTTTATAAATGTGTATATATATATTATCCAGGTACCTGAATTAAATTGTTATGTACCGTTGTTAAGATGTAATTGTATAATTCATTTGTATGGAATTGCTCATTCTAATCTTTGTTCTTTTTGTGTACGTACAGCTGCAGAGAATTGTTGGAACAGTAGATGCAAAAAGAATGCTGAAATCTGAGAAAGATATGTTTGTTTTCTGTTGAAGAGTCACGAGCTTACGTACAGGCATTGACAGATTATTCCAGCTGGGAACGATATAGCTGGGTTATTTATTTGATCATATATCATCAGCTTTTAGGTGTTTAGTTTTACCAGCTGATCTTTGAAAGCTAATAGCGAGCTAAGGTTGTAATTTTACTGTAATTTTGATTATTATTTATAAGTAATGAAAATCAGCAGTTTTCTCATAAGCTTCTGTGGTATCTGAGCTTGTCTATAAGTCATTTCTTTTTTCTTTTCTTCTTCCTTTCATTCGATTTAGTACCACGGTACCAGATATGCCTTTTCCCGATGTCATGCCTCTGGTGATGCTAATTCAAGTAGTTGAAAGGTTGATATCCTATCTGTAACTTGGATTCCAAAGAAAAGTCCAGCGGCAAGATTAGATATGGTTAGCCATGTATCTTAGTGATGATGTCTGATGTGAGTTCGCTAAACACACGCATTTCTGCTGTGAAAACAAATGAACAGACATTGTAATCGTTCGTAAAGAAACATTTTACTCTATGAAATGTTACAAAAAATCACGTATTGGATTAAATTTGGTCATTGAATGTGATACAAATTTGGGTGAACTTGATTAAACGACATAATTTGCTAATCTGAGTTCATTTCAATGGTTATGGAGTTGAATAATAAGAGCATAAAATGTTTAATTTTGTTAACCCACCTTTGATAAAATAAAGCATTTTTTGAATCAAATTTAGATTCTTAAATTTAACATCCCATATAACTCTTCATTAGTTCTTTACTCGATCTATTCTGAAATGGTTCTAAAAAATACTCATATTTTCTCGTTTTTATTTTGTTTTGAACAAATAATCCCACCACCTCTTAGTCTACCCATAGAGGGAAAAAGAAGGGAGGAGGGAGAGAGAATATAATTAATAACATCGTCAATACACCGACGAACAAGGGCCGTGGTGTCCGTAAAAGAAAATAAAAAAACCAAACTCAGCAACACAATCCGACCATTGACAAATGACGTGAGCGGTTTGGTTCGAGTTTCTACTAATCCAAGAGAAAGAGATGTTATCGAAATGTTTGACTAGTGTATTAGTCACATCACATGACCAATCTTCAATCCTATATGTTCTCTTGTTATATTTCTTGTTTATTGGTGAAAATCAAGGCATGATATTTGAATTCTAGTTAACTATTGAGATCTCACGGTAGAGCATGTTGTAATGAGTGTCGGGTAAAATGTCAACGATTGAACTTTGTAAAATTGCAAATTTTAAGTTCCCATTGGAGTTTGACTTATCCTCTTGCATTATAATTTTGACTTTATCTTGGTTAAAGTTGAAATGAGCTCATATAAGAGACTTGATCGCTGAATCTAATGTCATTATGCAAGAATACACTATTAAATTTTTTTTTGGCTCTATACCCACTTCAAACATTGGCAATTTGGATACCCCAATATTTTGTAAACAAGTCGTAGATAACCACTGTTATTTAATTACATCTGTTTACAGTTAATTTTTTATTCAATTTACCTTCATATTTTTCTTAATTTTTAATAATATTTTGGGCATTTTTGTCTGTAAACGAACTCTTCTGACTATTTACCACTTATTTACAAAATATTGGGTATATCCAAATTTACTATTGTTTAGTTGGGTATATACAAAAATTACCCATTAAAAAAAATAGAATAAATGCAAAATAAATATTTCCTACGAGAGATCTAAAAAGATATGAACTCAAGATTGATAACGTTTTGAGAGAGAATTATTAAGAGAATATGAACTTCATTAAACCAAATAGAATGATTGCATTGGTTTTTATATTAGCTAATACAATAGCTAAAGTAAGTTACTGAATTGTCCTCGTTAACTAAGACAACTAAGACTTGTTTCCTAATATATATTAAGCTTAATAGGACAATAAATATCTTTGAAAGTCAACTTGAACAAGTACGCAAGGTAGGAGCCGGTATAAGCTTTGTCAAAACATCCGCTAATTGATGTTGAGAATGAACTGGTAAGAACTTTACATCCCCTCGGTGCACATGATCTCGGACAAAGTAAAGATCATTTTAATGTACTTTGTCTGCTCGTGGAACACATGGTTGGATGTTATGTAAAATGCAGCCTGGTTGTCGCTAAATAAGACTGGATGACGTGACATGAAAGTCTTGTAATAATTAATTCAACCAGACGAGTTCACTTGTTGTCGCTGCAAGGGCACAATATTCTGCCTCGATTGATGAACCCAAAACTGTGTTATACTTCTTTGACTTCCATGCCACCATTGAGTCACCAATGTAAAAACTGAGCGTCGAGTGTTGTGGTAATCACCTCAGCGTCTGAAAAGCCTTGCAGTTGAGTAGAGGACTTTGCAAGATAAAATAGGCCCTGACTTGGAATGCCTTTGATGTATCATAACAAATGATGTACTGCATGTAAATGAACATCACAAGGAGCCTGTAAAAACTGATTGATTGAATGCATTAACTGATAGGAAATATCCTAACTAGTTATGATTAGATATAAAAGGCGACCAATTAGACTATGATAATGAGTTTTATCTTCTAATAATACACCATCATCAATTAGTAAATTAGCTCGGGGATTCATAGGAGTTGAGACTAGTTTAGAGTCCAAGAAATCATAGTCATCTGAAATTTGCAAGGCATATTGCCGTTGACATAGTAAAATTCCACTATTTGGATTTTCAATTTCAATGCAAACAAAAAACTTAAGTGGTCATAGATCTCTGAGTTTAAATATGAAATGTAAAAGTATTTTTGTTTCTTGATTTCATTGATATTAGGGCCTGCAAGTGTATTATTATCAACATATAAAAGAATGATGCCTAACAATTCACCGGTGCCACAAGTAAATTAGGATTAGTCACATATGAAGTGTTTAAAAATGAAAGAGATAATTGCTTGAGTAAAAGTGATATTCCACATTGCGTCCATGCCTGCTTAAGACCCTAGATTGACTTATGCAATTTGCAAACCTGTTTAGCTTGTCTCAAAAATTGCTCCTCACGTTTATCATGTCTTAGTGGCAGATTCATATAACCTTTTTAAAAAGTTCACCATTCAAAAATGCGTGTGCAAGAAACATTTGTGTGAAGCAGATAAAGCTAAAAAGACTTTAACAGTTGTAAGCTTGGAAACGGGTGAGCTAAATCAATACCTTTGCTTGATTATAACCCTTAGCCACTAAACGAGTTTTGTTTCGTGCCAAAGAACCATCTACATTGAATTTTTTAGTTACACCCACCTACGACCAATGGATTTCTTACCAATCAGTACAGTGACAATGGACCATGTTCTATTATCCTACATGTCCTTAATTTCATATTCCATCGTAGTCCTCCATGAGTCATATTTGCAAGCCAGATGATGATATTGAGACTGGTAGTGATATGAAATTGAGAGCACAATATTTTTTGAAAGAACCGGATAAATTGTCATATGCATACAAATTTGAAATGTGGTGATGAGATGGGACATGAGCCATCTAGTGTTGTGCGTGTGATGTTTCAATGATAGTCACTGAGACGTGTGGAGTGTGGAATCAGGGATTGTAAGGACTGGAAATGAGGAATTGCTCAGTAGTAGAAATGTCTGCACCAAGGATATGTGAAGTCTGAGCTGGACTCTAAAGAATTGCCATCAAGAATGTGTCCATCTTCTTGGTGTAAAATCTTAGGTTGAGGTTTTCCACTTTGCAAAATTTTAGGATTGTTCTGCATATGAACTTTTGTACTTGGTATGTTAGGATTAGGCAAATCTAGTGATGAAAAAGAAATAGGAAAAGGATCTAAAGAATCAAAATTAGATTTTAGGTTAGGAAGAAAAAATTGACTGGTGAAAGACAACATCTGGAGACAAGAAAACATCTTTTATGATCTTATTCCCAATAAGATCATACATCCATATATTGTTTCCATCTGAGAGCATTTAAGTTTGAAGTTTTGCTGTGACCAGAGCACTCGGGCAAGATCATATCTGCAGTCATTATTGGACAGAATCTACATAATCTTCGTCCACAACTCTGTTTTCAACGCTTATAACTTAAAATGAAAATACTTTGTCAGTTGTCGATGAATAACATCTGAAACGTCGGTAGATTTGCAGATTGTCAATTATACTTATTTATTTCAATAATTCTTTTAAAAATTAAAGGTAAATTTAACAATTACTTGTTTAGATAATGCACAAATTATGATTGGGAAATCAGCCACTGAAGTTTCTAAAGGATTTTGTAGGTAACTTGACAGATACGATTTTATGATCCTCAAGGACGTTCAATGATTGTCAGGAAAAACTTTTTTCAACTGTCAATTCAAAAATCTCATCGTTATCATCCTCTGAGTATGTCAAATAAGTACTATTTAGGGAGAGAAAATAAGATGTTCTCAATTCTCGAACTCTCCATTGAATGGTTACACGATAGCAATTGGCTGTAGTACATTCAAAATTTTGGAGCTTTGTTTTTCCGTCCACCATTTTATTTGAAGTCAACCATTATCATCAATGTTTAATATAAATCCACGCTTAAGTGTTGACTCCACTATATTTTAGGGAGGTCCAAACAGTGGGATAGGAGATTTCAGAATAATTGCACCGATATTACAGGCCAATCTAACAATCACTTCCGAGTAAAGACAAGTAAACTGCAAATCAAAACAAGCAACAATATACAACAAGTCCGTCAATCAAGTTGAAGGCTTTGCAGACTCGTTATACTAATAAGTAACCGAAAACACAGACCTTATAAACAAATAAGGTAAAAAAGTTAGTTCGAGAATGATCAGCTAGAGCTAATACATGATGTGCCATCATTGCGACAATCAAACCAATAGGGAAACACCTAATCATCACCTCATTCTCGTTCTTGATCGATTCATATTTCATACGACTATCACCTACCAACTGGAAAAAAACTTAGGAGAAAGATCAGATAGAGCTAATACAATGAGCCATCATATCGGCACTCAAACCAATAGGGAAATATCCGATCATCATTTCATTCTCCCACGAAACACAAACGAGCAAGCAATATCCATGAATAAATGAAACCAATGTTCAATAGAGGAGACTAGAATTCATAGGAAGGGGAAGAGAGGCGTTTTTTATACAGACAGATGAAATTCGAGCGATATGATCAAACCCTAGATGTGATGGTTGGAGTGTGAGGGGATTGGGGGTTTTTATATAGGCTAGTCCGGCCCATATTTATTGAATTCCAGATATACCCTCGATAATCTCATTCTTTACTTAACAGCTCACAATTATCCGTCATTTTAGGCTTTAGGCTTTAGGTTTGGGCCAAGTTTTTCTATTGATGGGCCGGCCCAGTTTCATCTTCAGACAAACCACCGTTCACCGCTTTCTCTAGGAACAAGAAGAAGTTATATTCCGAAAAGTCTTTCTTCATTGCATTGTTGTTAATTTGTCGACAAGAAATGGCTACTCCGACGAAGCGTCTCTTCGCTAGCATTAGTAAGCCAACTCTTACTCGTTTATTTCTTTTGTTTGTTGAGTTCATTCTGTTTCGTGATATCGATTGTCTTTGTTTTCGTTCTGTCAGATTGTGGGCAGAATCTTGTGAAGAACCAAGACTGTTGCAAAAGATTTGTGAATGGAATCAAGCGCCGATTTCACTCGGTTGATGGAGAAAAGATTGTCTCCAGAGTTGTGGAGAAGGTGGATAAAGAATCTGGTCTGAGTAAACAGACTTCTGATGAGGAAGATTTGTTGAGCGACAGTAAGTGGAAACTAGAGCTTGCTTGGCTCACTAAGGCTCTTGAACCAGCCTTGCAACTGTGTAGATGGGCTTTGCCAGCAGGTTTGTCTATCTTCTTGAACTCATCAATTAAGAGTGTAGTTTGTCAATTCAATCGCATAGTTAGAGTGTAACATTGTATTGGTTTTTCAAATTCTTTTGGTTCTTCTATTAAAAAATTGATTTCTTAAGGACTCGCCAAAAATAGTAAAGAATAGCATGAAGTGAGTGCTTTGTACTTGTCTCTCATTAAAAAATATTAGTTTGAGATTAATTGAAGTCCTTTCTGGTTGAATTGTTATCTCAGAGGAATAGAAGAATGAATACAGAGAAAATATCAAAACACTATATTTTGTTGTATCTCAGAAGGTATGTTGAATTTCGTAAAACATTCCAATTATTTTTCTTATATGCAGGGAATGACGTAGGAAATCAACCCCCGTCAAAGAGTCGATCAGTGTCGGAGATCCTTTCGAGCATCCAGCGGAGCAAAATTGGAATCCAAGATTGGACTTTGAGCGATCTGACTCTCGGCTTATATCTTGTGTATCTCCGTCAAGCATCTTCTGGTCTTACCGATGATGTCAAAGGCGTTCAAATCACTTCAGATTCAATTGTACTTACTGCTAAAACTTTTGCCTCTATCAGGAATCCATAATTGATTTTTTCTTTTATAAATACATGCATTGGTCTTTCCTTATAGGTCCACGACCTTATTTACCATACAGAATTGGCTAAAGGGGCTTACAAGGACAACCAAGCAAGTCTCGCAAGGCAAAGCATGCTTCGAGAAAGCAATGTGTTGAAATTCGTCGGAAATTCGAGTGTCATGAGGCCCGGATACTACATTGGTGTAGATCCTCGTAAAAAGCTCGTCATTTTGGGAATCCGCGGAACCCATACTGTGTATGATATCATCACTGATATCGTCTCTTCTGGGGACGGTGAAGTTACGTTCGAAGGCTATTCAACTCACTTTGGCACGGCCGAAGCAGCGAGATGGTTTCTCAATCATGAATTGGAAACCTTAAGAAAGTGCTTGGCGAGACACGAGGTCGATGAAAAAATTTACTTGCTTTTGGTTTATTTCGCTTTTGATGTTGAAGAGTGAAAGATTTGAACTCGCTAACAGGGGTTTAGGTTAAGGCTAGTGGGCCATTCTCTTGGGGGTTCCACAGCCTCTCTTCTGGCGATAATGATGCGTAAAAAGTCACATACAGAGCTTGGTTTTAGCCCTGAAATTGTAACAGCTGTTGGGTATGCAAGCCTGCCTTGTGTTTCCAAAGAAGTTGCCGAAAGCTGCTCCGATTTTATCACTACGGTTCTGATGCAGGTAAGAACTTGGATCACACTACTGTTTTATCAGTGTAATATTTAAGGGTTTCTTTGTATATTTCAACTCGATGCAGGATGACATAATCCCTAGAATCAGTGTAGCTTCTCTTACAAGATTGAGGAATGAAATTCTCGAAACGGATTGGTGAGTATGTTTTGGGTGTTGTTACTCTTTTTGTACATGCATGGTTTCAACTACGAGGGGCTAGTGTTTCTAGTTCCTCAATTGTTGTGGGGTCAGACGAGGGACCAAGGGACCAAATGCTAGTAAAAACGTATATGTACATGCACACGCATGTTTTCAACTATGAGATTGCACTGATGATGAGTTGGTGCAATAGGACAAGCGTAGTAGAAAAAGAAGATTGGAGAAGCGTCATAGACTTGGTTTCAAATGCAAAGCAAATGGTAACTTCGGTGCACGACGTGGCTCGGAAAGTTGCTGACTATGCAAACTTCACCAGGAAAGAAAACTCATCAGGTTAGCCATGTCCTATCACCGTAAGGATTCATGTGTTCAGAAGCTCAAACATTTGTCTTTTGGTTCGAACGCAGATGATCCGAGCAGGCAAAAACTGAGTGCCTCAAATTCTAAAACAGTGCACCGAAACTCGTTGGCCTCTGATAAGAACAAAGGATCAGTAAACGCATCGTGTTCGGTGCCTGAGCTATTTGTTCCGGGCTCAGTTTACTGCTTAAAAAGAAGCGAGGACTCTCAATCTGGAAGCAGCAAAAGATTTTTCACTCTGTGGAAGAGACACCCAGGCGAGCATTTTCAGCGGATTATGCTCTCGAGCAATTTGATCGCTGACCACAGATGCGATAGCCATTACTATGCCTTGAGAGACGTACTCAAGGGTTTGCCTGGTATGGATGACGAAACTCTCTTTAGATGAACTGAAGCTAATTCTACGACCTGTATGTAAAAGTAGTAGTTAATTTGTGGATTAGTAGTTTGGTTGTACGGGAAATTAGAAGTTTGGCCGAAATATCAAAGCTTATTGGGCCTTTGTACATGTTACTATGTTAATACCGAAAAATGTTGGTAAGTCATACAGTTTGTGATCTTTGCTTCGTCAGAAAGTGGATTTTGACTCCTTGTCACTTGAGAGGAAATAGATTGAAGTAAAGCTGAGAGGATTCAAGAATTATCCGCGACGCTTTTTTTGACGCACGACATTGGTCTTTTTTATTGAACGTGTGTGAGAGAGAATGAAGTAAAAAGAGGCATAATTTTGTCAAATCGAGAGAAACTTAACTTAGCTTAACAGCGTTGTGTGGAATTAGGTATTATAAGCCCACGTTGAGGATTTTCACAACTTACGAATAGGCTTCAAACTCAGATAAAAACACATGTAATTTCAGCTCAAGAGTAAATTTCGAAAGAAGTTTCGATTTTTGTAACAAAAGAAAGTGTGAATAATAAGTAATTTTCTAGGTGTGTTTAGTTGGAGTCGTGTTCAATAAATAAATCACTACGCGGAAAAAGATTTAGTGGATACTTAAGGTGATTAACTTCAGTTGGCATCATGTTGTTCATGCGATATCACATTTGACAGCTGCTTATTTATGAGTCATGAATTTGATTGTTATATAGACAGCTTTCATTGTCACATTATGCATAATTGACTTTCAAATGTCTTTTTAAATTTTGAAGCTTATCTTTTTCTTTGTAAATTTTGTATTTAAATAATTTATAAAAAAAAAACTTAAAACGCATATAACACTTCTAATTAATAATTAAAGAAACTATAAAAATGATAATGAATTTCGAGTTGGAGGAGAAGATAATTAACTCGTCATCACCATGAAATAAAAAAAAATTGTAAAAATGATATCCGAGTAGTCAGCGTTCTAATTATTGAAAGACCAATTTATCTCAATTTTCCATATTGTTGCTATGTAAGTTTAAATTCAGAGTACACACTTTCAGTAAATTTATGTATAAATTCTAAACTGAAAGAATTAACAATAAATGTTTTCGATGGAGTACATATAGTATCTAATAAAAGTGCGTGTATGTTTTTTTTTTCTCAGAATTTCCGCATGAGGTTAAAAGAAGGAAAATGAACATCAGAAACTACTAAACTCTTTAGGGTCTCGAAGTCCGGTAACGTACAAGATAAACATAAGAAGCTTATTCACTAATTTCCGGACGCATAAAAAAACTAATGTTACTTTCCCAAATTAGATTCCTCAATAATAAAGCACTAACTATAGCTTGCTGCAGTAATATCACACAAAACAAGAAAATAACAAATTAAATAAAGAGAATATACAAGTTCCTCAACAAGCATAGCCCACAAGCAAATCAAAATGGGTTTGGTTTATGTCTGTAGCTCGTTTTAAACAATTGTAATTTATTTATTTTCTTTCAAGGAATCTGATTTTAGAGATGATCAAATTATCAGTCTGGAAGAAGGTGATAAAAAAAGCTGAGCAAGTAATTATAATATAATTGAATTTGTCCCCCATTTAGGGAACCCCAAATTAATTAAATATTGCTTATCTGTAATTACATCCCACCCCACCTCCTCTCTAGTCTTTATAAACACGGTATCAAATTGATGCTCTGCATAATTACACTTATTAGTCACATAATTAAAGAATCATTATTAATTAATCCCCTCTAGCTCTCATCATCATCCATATCATCAAATTATAGCCATGACTGGTTCAGGGTCTCCCTGTGGAGCTTGCAAGTTTCTGAGGAGAAAGTGTGTGAGAGGGTGTGTTTTCGCGCCCTATTTCTGTCACGAACAAGGCGCTTCGAACTTCGCTGCCATTCACAAGGTGTTTGGCGCCAGCAATGTGTCGAAGCTTCTCGCTCATCTTCCGGTCGCTGACCGTCAAGGAGCCGCCATGACAATCTCCTATGAAGCCCAAGCTAGGGTTAAAGATCCCATTTACGGATGCGTTTCGCAAATCTTTGCCCTACAACAACAGGTACTTATAGTTATATAATGATTAAATTTACATGATTGTTGTCAAAATCCAAAAAATATTGAAAAACCTAAAAAATTGTGTGAATTTTGTGCAGGTCATAAATTTACAAGCGCAACTATCTGTGATCAAAGACCAAGCCGGAACTCAGGGTTTCCTCAACGCCTCTACGGGCTCAAACCCTAATGGAGAGAGGTACAGCAATGGAAGATATCATCATGAAATGGATCAAGTACAGAATTGGCCGTTCCAATCCGAGACGGGGACGCAGTATGGTGCAAATAGTAACCTAATGAATGAAGGTTTGGAAGCGAATCTTTCTTACTTGGAGAACAAGTCATCGTTGGAATCAAACTCGAGCAGTTGCGAAAGCTCAGGATTCGCAGAGGAAAATCGCGCCGTTTATAACAGTGGCTATGACGAGGCCTACCACTTCATGTCTTCCACGGGGAGTTACAGGCAAATGGGTGGTTTTCAAGACTGCGGTGACTTCGCAATGCCTTTTAGTTATGCCCAAAATTAATAACAGATATTTCATTCAAACCGTCTAAATTTGGACTACAAGTAGTTATTATACATTAGAGTGTTTAGCTATGCAAAATTATCTTCCCAAATTGAAGTTACCGCTACAATATGCTTCAAAAGCCTTATGGTTTTGTTGTTAGTACGTAGTGTTTGTATAAGCTTAGAAACCCTAGAAATGAGCATAGAGATTTGGGATTTGCTGAAATATATATATATATATATATATATATATATATATATAATCATTGAGATTGAAGATAGTTATATATGTATGGATTATTTATTAGATATGTTTCAGATATTTCATCACGTTTACGTTGGAACCCTAATCCAACATTGGGCTTACTGGTTGTGATTGTTAAAACTTTCTTAAAGGACTCGTCATGATTCGTTGATATATAGCCATGATTTTCACCCTGAAGTTTTTGGATCCAACACGTTAGTAATAATAGTACAAATTGGTTTGTAAAAAATTGACGTACTACATTTCAGTGTGCTTATCATATGCTCTGAAGGGGATTATTAGACTATCCCAAATCTATACAAAAAATTAGAATTTGTGAGGATTAAGTATCATCTTTATATCCCACTACATGATGTTCCCGTTCAAATTGGTGTTTTTCGCCAGCTGTTTGACCAGGGAATATTAGGCACATAACGTTATAATGAAAAGAAAAGTAGTTTTTACAGAGTGACAGATCAATAGTTTTTCATTAATATCTGGAGCATTGTCATGTTCTCTGTGGAATGTCTAATGAGGTTCACGTTATCTCTGAGCAGGAAAATCATGCGAACTTGGAAAGTACGGTTAATAATGCGTAGAAGCTTCTATATGTCAACTAATCAACATGAACTGACCGGTGTGTGTTTCAAGGACTGTGTATACATTTTCGCAGTGTCTTTGTTTTGCATTTATATATTACTTACATATTTTCACTCCCTTACACAATCTTATGACTCATAAGTGTAATTCATTTCAATGTTTGGCCTTCTGTTATCTGTAATTTATTTTCTTCTGTCGTTCCAAACTAAAAAAATTGAATTTAGCAGTCGTATAAATATAGGGATATACCCGATTCTTTTTCAAAACACACTTATAAGTGTAGTAATTTTTCTAGGGTTCAAAGTAGAATTGGTTCTTTAAAAGAAGATTTGAAACAGTTACATATTAAATCTATGTGATAGTATGAATTTTTTTGCAATAAATTAAAAAAGGTAAATTTTATTTGAAGGTACCTAAATTTCCTAAAGAAAAAATTTATAAACTACAGCTTACCGGATATAGCAGGAGTACTATTAAGGGTATTTTAGTTATGTATCCATAAAAAAAACGTTTATTGATTTTAAAATACCCAACGTGTTGTAAATTTTGCGTAAATATTCACATCAAATTCTTTACATAATTATTTGGACTATTTAGACCCTAATTTGAAAATGTTTATAAAGCTACACAATAAGAGTAGTTTAGACCTGATAAACAAAAATGAGTTGATATTTACAAAATGTTGGATTTATTAAAAACACTAGGTAAACAACCAATTAGCTGAATTATGTTCCTTATTTGGCCTCATTTATATCTCTGTACTCTTGTTGAGTTCAACGTCGGTGTTAGCTTCTAATTCGCTCTTTTACTTTGTTAGTATTAGAGAACAATAAGAAACTGTGAAACAAGACAATTAATTTAGAAAAATTTCCATATAAACCATAGATGTGTTAAGTGAAATTATTCTTAGAAACGACATATAAATCATGCCAAAAGACTAAGTAAGAAAAGAATAATTAACAATTACTATTTTGTCTGGTCATTGAAAGAGAGGACTGGTCTAGATTAGCGTCAACGGCTTCTAGTTGAGAAGTATTATCATTTCAATTAATTGTTTTTTTTTTCTTAGAAGAGTTCGAACATATTTCGCCGAATTATGACAACATATGTATGCAACTACCCAAATCATATGAATATTAAATTATAAACTTAATTAGCTGAGTAATCAACGACAAAAAAAGAGAGTCTATAAATGAAAGTTGATTGAGAAAAGACAGTTTTCAGTCAGATAAATATAAACCCTGGCCCTCCCACTAAAATATTTTCTATTTTATTTTTTTAGTAAAATAATCCTTCTATATATTATAAGAAAAAAGTATACAAGACTACATCAACAATATTACAATATGAAATATATATCTATAGAGGTTAAAATTTGGTCAAATCTATCTTCCTTGGAAGATTATGTTATACTCTATTCATTATTCTAGATTACTCTCTCTCACTCACACACGTATACATATATATAGATATATATATATATATAGACATATATATTACTAGTTTTTGCTAGGGAAGTAACTGAAATAAAAAGTCACTATCTCATTTTAATCATATATACAGCTTCACAAACAAAAAAACAAAAAGCCATGCCCTTTTCAAAACTTTCCTTTGACCTAATTCAAACTGAACGCAACACTTTATACAACCCCTCATATTTTTGTCAAAACTACTATTTTCCCTACAACGATTATATCATCACATTACTCACACACTCCTTGTAATAAGGGTTGCACTTTGAAACTTTGCCTCCCGTTCAAACAGCACTGAACATTATAAAAACTTATCACACGTAACGCTTACAGAGATGGGAAAAAATTGGAAAATAAAAGAATAATTCAAATATGTATTTATTATATATTTTCTGTCTGGTATATTGTAGGCTCCTGAAAGTGAAGTACTACTTGTGATTTGTTTTTTTTTCTGAGTCATCAAGCAAGAGCGGTTCTCATCGCCCGTTTTGAGTTTTCGATAGATAGTACGAAAGCTAATGTTTCAAAATGCAGAGACAAAGTCATTGTCAGAATGCATCAGGATGGCCCTGAAAACAATTACATATAATTTTTATATCCTTATTTGATATATAAATATCTTACGTGGTCGTTTTATTTGGATACTCGAGATTTGATTATTTTCCCTCGTGATCACATGATGTTGAGTCACTAGTTAGATATTCAATTCAATTAGATGACCTAAAAAAATGTACAAGCAATTTTAACTGATAATGTACATATATTAGATAGATATATTGGACTCAATAAAATGGATGTATTATTTTTTTTGTAATAATCATCCTCACACGTGCAGTGGACCCATATGCAACCTGATTGTCGGCTTGACTGGTCTAGATAAACACATTTTAGCGAACATTTCCCCGCAAATTTGTTTTTCTTCAAATTTTCTATCATATATTTTGCCAGCCAACTTCCATTTTATATCAAGTAATAGGAAATAGCACTGTTGTAATATTATCTAAATAAAGTGTTTTCTCTAATTTACCTTTTTAATACAGTAAACATCTACAATTAATATCTACAATAGACGTTTAATGTTGATCATAGATGTATGTCGGAGATGTATGCAATAGGCGTTTATCTAGTGGAGAAGAACTCGAATTCGTTGTGGAGCCGAGCAACGTTTTGCCCATGATTTCAATCATTTTGGGGAAATTAGGTTGGCATATGTATTGGCGATAGTGTTGAACGCAGAGCGCGTACAATTTTCCATCATGATCGTGCATGAAGTGTCAGTACTTGATATTGACGCACTTGATTTCGACTCCAAAGTTTCCATGAAAAGACATGATGCATTCTTGCTTGCAGCCACTCATTAAATACTTGAAGAAGTTGTGTGAAAAAAGTGTTTGATTCCAAGATATGGGCTAATAATAACAAAACTTTTCCATTTGCAAACTGCACTTCTTTGAATGATCAATTATTTTTCGGCATATTGCAGTTTTTCATGATGGAGTGGGCAGGAGAATCTTGCATGCCCATATACACCAAAAACACGTCTACATTTTCTATTGAAAACAGTCTTGTATTACAACCACCGTCGATAGTAAGATTGCTTTCAATTATTACCCGAAAAATGGCGGAAACATATTAGAAGCAAAATTCGTGTCTAAATGCTTCTCGTCGTTTTGCTGAATCATTTACAAAAAAGTTGGATTTAGAAGCAACACTAACCGACAAAGCCTCTTCTAAAATGTTATTTTTAATATTTAGAAGCGACTTGTCCATAAAAGTGTTTAAAGCGATTTTGTCGCTTTGAATAATTGGTCATGTAACCACCAATCTCTATAGTGTTTTGTATATACCAGCTGGTAAATACCCAGCATAAAACGTTTACACTGATTTGTTGTCCATATTACCCTCATATTATTTCGAGTGTTAATTAGCCGATATAATATAATTAGTGTTTGAAATTCAAATTAATTCACTGAAAATATTACGGAACTTAAAACATAGAGTCTGTTCATCAAACGTAAATTATAACTTTTTCATCTTTTTATGCTTCGCTATTAGACAAATGTAATTATATTACAATGAAGATTTTTCACACACATATCCGGGTGAGTTTTCTATTTTTGTAATTTTTTTGTTTTATTTCCTACTAGTTAACAAAATTGCAGTAAACAATTTACGTGTGGTCTGGTTACGAATCGGTTGTTTCAGTAGTTTTAGTCAACAGTTAGTTTACCTGTAATCATTTACGGTCCGTTTTCTCTTTCGTAATTTCACTTCCATTTACTTCTTGGATTCGAAACTTTAATTATTATTATTTTTAATTATTTTCCTCGTTTTACAGATTGACAAATCGGTTAACGTGTTTTTCATTACGACGTATATACTCAATTAATACTTTTGCTAGTTCATTCACGCTTTTTTATTTTATTTCATTTTATTGTGAATTGAGCGGGATTTGTAGGCGGGAACATTTTAGGCCAAAATAATGCTAATTTTTTTTAAACACATTGGACTTAATACTTAACAATAATTTATAAAATGTGTGATATTTCAAAATTCACAGAGGTTCATAAGAATATATATCTCAATTACCTTTTAAAATTTCATCTAGAAGCGGAAATTTCTATTTTTATTGGTTCTAAAATCACACTGTGTTAGCGATCGTTGTCAATATGTGTTGTTGTGAAAAGGTATCATTGTTATTTCCTATCGTAAACTATTAAAAAAGGTCAAGAGTATAATCGGTGCGAAAACCAAATGTTGATGAAGAACTTCTCCTATCACACGATCATATATGACAAAAAAAAACCTAGCTATAGACATATGAAATAAGCTAGAGAAGAACCATTATACATAATTCAAGGATAAGTGAGTCTTGCTTCTATATATAATGCAGTCAATGTTCATTTTTATATTAATATATTGTAAATAATGATGTTGTATAATTTACTTAGGTGGTGAATTACACACGCTCAATTGATCATATTAAAAAATTACGTAAGAACATCCTAACTATATATAATATAGCTTCACATATTTGTGCAACTTTACTTAGTGAAGTTGAACAGAAGGTACCCAAACAGCTTAAAAGTAATCGAAAAAATGCATATCTGACGTACTTGGTGTGTTCACGAATGAGAATATATATAATACGCCTTAACGTACAATTTCATTATTGTTTTATTTATTTATTTAAGTTTATTATTTGTTTGACCGGTACTCTGTAGGTTTCTCTATTTCCGTTGCTGACCCTTTTGGCTGGATGGAATCACATAAATAACTCCTTCAAGAATATTAAAAGAATGGAAACAAATCAGTGTGACTCTTGTTTTATCGTTTAGCTGAAGTCATTGGTGGTGATGACGTGGCTGTTTTCCGCGGTCCCACACGCTCGGCGTGACTAAAGAGCAACATATAAAAACAATAAAAGAACGGCCATTCGTGCGGCGTCAGAGGCGAGAGAGAGAGAGAGAGAGAGTTTAGAGATGGTTCATTATCATTGGCTTGTTCTTATCCTAATTGGGCACGTGCGGTGCACCGCCAATCCCAAGGAATTTATTTTATATTTTATGTTGTACCTCACTCTTTATTTATTTTGTCTAGATGAGTTGAGAATGAGATATACCATACTACTCATTTGGACTTCGAATATTTAGTGTTTGACGAAACTTTATGTCGTATGATAATTTTAGTGTCATACATTTAGAGAATTCAAACACACACTAATATAGTTCTAAAAAACTTACAAACGTAATAGTGATTTTTTCAATAATAATGGTAAATTTTGTATTTTCCGCTTATATTTTTTTCAAAAAAAAAATGTATCAATATTATTATTATTTCATGCAAATAAAACTACTTTTATAATCTTTATAATTAAAAAATTAATTTACTTAATTAACAAGTTTTCTCTCTTTTCATCTTTTTCACCAAACACCATCTTGTTCATCAAAGAATTTAATTTTTTTGAAACTCATAAAAACGCTATCATCTATTGATCCTTCGTAATTCAAGAGTCACGGCATACTGATCTTTCGTAATCCAAGAGTGGGTCACGACGTACTACCAATCGTCAACAAAAAAACTCACTTATTTCTGACCAAAATATCTCAACCTTCCGCCCCGTAACAAAATCAAACAACCATTTTCTACCAGAAAGATCTCCAAAATTTTAAATATTAAATTCAAATATTGTATCTCATATCTTCCTCATTTTTGTCAACTGGCAATATTTATTAGATTTTTCCGATCATCCAACTCTCTTTGTCACACACATATAGTTTCGTTACGAAGTGGTCTCGAAACGTCTTACATGTGACAATGTGTCACATAATTATGATTTTGTGACGACGTTGTTACGAAATTATGGATCCCTAACGAATTTTGTGACAATATTGTCACACGCACATAGTTTCGTGACGAAGTGGTCATGAAACGTCTTATATGTGACAATGTTTTCACAAAATTATGATTTTGTGATGACGTTGTTATGAAGTTATGAATCAGTGACGAATTTTGTGACAACATTATCACACGAACATAGTGTCGTAACGAAGTGGTCACATAACGTCTTACATGTGACGACGTCGTCACAAATCGACTAAATGTTGTCACTAAAAATAAGATACTTTTTAAATTTATCACAATCAATTAAGAACCTTAAATGGCTGGAAACTTGTACGTTCAACAAGCTTTTTGGTTTGTGAGTTATACATTGTTGGCATTTATGCCTCAAATGAGATTTTTTATATTAAATACTTTTGTATTTGTTTGTTTTGAATTTAAATAAAAACTGAATATCCATTTTTATTTTAAGATTGTGTTCATGCATGAATGTCTACGCTCTGAAACTGTCATCAACGAAAGAAGTGTTAAGTACAGACTTGATAAAATAACTTCTTATGACTAGTTTAAATAATAGTTCGCAATCTAACAGACTTGGTGAAATAACAATTCAGGGGTAAAACGGTAATTTTACATTCCTCCGAGTTAATGATACACACAAAAGGTAATATCGTAAAATACACTGTGGACCGTATGAAGAATAGTTTTGTCACATCAAACGGAAATATGAAAGCATATGAACTTAGAGATGTTCACTACTGGTCTTTTAGTGTAATCGACTAATATTAAGAATTAAAAGTCGGAAAAAATTTATGAAATTTTGTGTCCGAGATTTATTCTAAAGTTTCGTTCATGTAGGTCCATAAGGTCTCAGTGATAAACTCTCGGACGAGATTTTGGTGAACAAGAAATTATTAATTTTCTCATTCCACATAAATTGTGATTTACGCTAATAAAATTATTTTCTAAGTAATTAAATAAATAATTGATTATTTATTATTACATTTATTTAATGAATCATAATATGCTATTATATTGATTATAATATAATTTGATGATTCAAATAAATAAAAGATGAAAATAAATATTTTCTTGTTTCGTACTACATTGAAGCATATGAAAATAATTAATGATTTGTCATTAAATAAATGAGATGTTCTAAATTAATTAAATATTATTTTAGAAATAAATCAAATAAATTTGGGAGATAGTGAAGACAATATGGCCGGCCATAATAAGGGTTTTATGGGCTGAACAAATTGTTTAAACTCATTAAAAAGAATTTTGGGCTTAAGTTTGACTAATGTGTCTTAATTGGATTTTGACCTAACTTAAACTCATTCTCTCTGATATAAAAGGAGGCTCTCTCTTTAAAAACTCTAGCCTAATTTCGACCAGCACTCAGCCGAACCTCTCCCCACTTGTGCTTGAGAGGTTTTGGCCGAATTTTAGAGAGAAAGAGAGAGATGAAATTTGTTTCCCAGCAGCCTTTCCTTTTTGCTTTGAGTTTCCCTTTCTTCCCTTGTTCCCACAAAGAGCCCACCCTCTTGATCTCCTAAAAACTCCTAGAGAATTATCATTGATTCATCTTGTGGTTGTTTGAGTGATATTGAATCCACAGGGCCGGCCACTTTTTGGAGCAACGGAGCGAGGACGGATTTCGTGACATTCTAGACGCGCGTGGGAAGGAGTTTCGGTGGTGGACTTGGATGCGCACCCCGAAGCTGATTCTCGCAGATCCGAACCCACTGTAAGTCTCCTAAAAACGAGTTGGATCTGAATATAATAATCATTGTAGGATTGTTAGATATTTTAGATCACTCGTTTGCATGTTTGAATGAATTTATTAATATGTTTAGAAATTTATTGACATGCTAGATTAGATTTAATGACATGGTTATTAAATATGTTTTAAAACGTTTTAACATGTTAAATTGAATTATGAATTTCCGCCATATATTGATATGTTTCATAATTAATTAGGTTAATTGTTAACTAAATTCCAACAATACATTCAAGTAACATACTTATGATTTGATATTCTAGTATGTCATATAATGATTATTAGTTAGTTATATACATATGAGTAGTATATTAACATACCAAATTAAGTATAACACTAATTAAAAATTGTAATTTAAAAGTTAGGTTCGTGTGCAGAGTATTATACTAATATTCTATTATTAAACCTATTGTATTGTTGGTCTATATGATTAGTAGAGACACATATAAGGACATGATAATTTTCAAAAAATTAAATCCAACAAAACATCGTGTACGAGGTTGGACCACATCTATAAACTCCAACCAAGTCGATCTTATGATAATTGATGAAAGAAAGAAAAATCCGTGACAATGTTATCACTAAATTTACCGTTTTCATGACTAGAAAATACGAGTTTCGTGACAAAATTTTCACAAAATTCTTAAATTGGTGATAAAATTTTTGTCGCGAAACCGAAATTTTCGCGACTAAGCACAAAACTTACTAAATATTGTCACTAAAAATAAATTATTTTTTAAATCTACCACAGCCAATTTAGAACCTTAAGTGGTTGGTCAAGCATGTACGTTCAACAAACTCATGGATTCGTGAGTTATACTTTCAAGTAGCATAGCTATAATTTGATATTATAATATGTCATATCATGATTATTAGTTAGTTATATACACGCATGAATAGTATATTAAGATACAAAATTGAGTATATTATTAATTATAAATTGTAATTTAAAAATTAAGTTCATGTGAGAGTAATATACTAATATTATATGACTAGATCATAAGTACATGATAATTAAAAAAAAATTGAATCCAACAAAACATTGTGTACGAGGTTGGACCACGTCTATAAACTCCAACTAAGTCGATCTTATGAGAATTGATCAAAGCGAAAAAAATTGTGACAAAGTTATCACGAAATGTATCGTTTTTGTGACTAGAAAATCAAGATTCGTGACAAATTTATCACAAATTTTTTAATTTCATAACAAATTTTTGGACAAAATTCACTACTTTTTTACAATTTGGATTTTGTTGAGGCTTGATCAAATAGACATTCTTTTAAATGTAACAAACATTAACCTGTTGAAATTAGTTACCTAACATTTGATTTCAGCTCAATCAAATGGGTTATTTGAGGTTAGTCTAAAGTTATCGAATGTGTATCAATATAAAAAGGTTATCGAACTAAGATTGACAAAGTTTTCTTAAAATATTTAAATATTAAATATTTTATGTTTGTTGGTGTTATAAATGACAAGTATACATAGAGAAATTACATTTTATAGACCTTAAAATATAAAAAATAATTCAGATTAGACTCATTTTTTTTAAAAAAAAATCTAAAATTGAATTTTAGGTCCAAAATCAGACAAAAATACCCTTCAGCTCATTTATAAGATTTAAAGTAATTGGCGGCAAAAGTAGTTAATCTCAAAAAAATTAGCATCATCCATACCTATGCCACGTGTCACCATTAGTTTTTAAATTAGAATATTCAATGCCACATGTCTGAAATTAGACCCACAACATTTTTAGACGAATAATGTATGCGATCGTACGGTGGCGTACGATGGTGTACGACATACGACATCGTACAATGGTCTACGATGACCTTCATCCAAAACCATCATACAAAAACACGCATTTTTGACGAATTTATTTTTTTCCGATAGAAAAACGATTCTAACACCAAAAACAACCAAAAAAATGATTTAAACATAGTTAATGAAGTAACATACCCATTATTTCGATAATTTTAGGTAATTTAAATGGATTTATGGTGGATTTGAGTGGATTTGAAGGTTAGAATTAGATTGAAACCTTTAATAAACTCTATAAATGAGCTGAATGTTATTTTTGTCCGATTTTGGCCTAAAGTTTAATTTGAGGTATTTTTAATAAGATGAGTCTAATATGAATATTTTTAATGTTTTAAGGTAATTTCTCTATACATATTAATTTCTAAAATAAAATATGAAAATAAACTAATGTTGGTTAACCAACACTTTTGTTACATCTTTTTTTAAAAAAAATTAAGCCGCCGATTCTTAGCTCCCGTGTGACTTATTGAACTGATTAGTGTGAGTAATTTCCTAACAATACATAATAAGATGGATAATTTTAAAAATGGTATATTTTTTTTTATTTCGGATGTTCAATACCTCATCAAAGTGTGATTTGTGCAATGAAATATAAATAGCTATTATTATAACGTTTTTGTTTCTAGGAAAGAAGTTAGGTTGATTTATGTGGTGTGCCCTCTGGATTAAAAGTTTTATTACTTGGACTGATCACAACATTATTGCCAAAGACAAACTATATTTTAACAACCACTTTTATAAACACTCCTTATTGTCTCCAAAAAAACTCTATTACTTTTATAAATTCCCTCCATTATGTGGCCAACAAGTACATCTGAGTGGAAGTCATATTCTCCACTTAAGTGATAATGTGGCTGCCAATATGAGGTTAATTAACATTCATGCACAAATTAAGAACTATATATGATACGTTGCTAACACACATAAGATCCAATCGCATTTCTGTGCATACATTTATTAGAAATTGTCAAAAATGTTATCTCCAGACTCCACCACATTTTTTTTTTCATTTTCTCTATAAAAAAATTCAGTTTACAACTAAAAAATAGTTTAAAAAATGATTTATTCTTGAAATTAATTTTTTAAACACTTTTAATCTTTCTCTTTTTTCTCCCAATTTATTAAAAAAAAAGAGAGAAATAAAAAAATTGTTTACCTTCTCTCCCGGATCCCTATGTCCAAACCCGTTTTTTATTAATTGTTTTTATAAAGCGAAAAAAAAGAGGAGGACTGAAAGTATTAAAAGGTTAATGTTAAGAATAAAACATTTTCCCAACTATTTTTTAGTGGAAGCTGAGAGATTTTTTTAATGTGAATTGGAATAAAAACAGTAATAAAAAGGTTTTTTCGACAATTTCTCTACATTTGAATACAATAATTCACTCTAACAGACTAACATCGCAAATATTAATTACTATATATAAATTAAATCCCTTGTATATATTTTAATAACGCTGATTAAACACTGACACATGGTGTAAAATGTTTAATTTGAATTCGAAAATTTAAGTTCTTGATTTTTTTTTATCAGCGTGTATATTTCACATACTTTTGACAAAACAGAACTTCTCTTATTAACTTCAGGGCAAGTTGGCCAATAATGTAGATATTTGTAAGCAGTTCTTTCAATCTTATACTTTCACATCTTGTAGAAACAAGTGAAGGTTTTTCCCTTTTCTTTTTAGATACGGAATTAAATACTTTAACTAATAATGAGTGAAATTCTGTTAGTCGCTCAACCAATTGTCACACACAGAAGTTATAACAATGTGTGTAACAATCGACGAGCAGAATATAGATGAAATAAGAACAGTGAAAAGTAAATAGAACACACACGATTGATAACCCAGTTCGGAGCAACTTCTCCTACATCTGGGGGGTGTGACAACCCGGTGGAAATGATTTCACTATATAATAGTTTTTAGTACAGATGGACTTATATGAAGCAACAACAAACTCAAAGCCAAATTACAAACTAAGAAGTGAAGAATCTAATTCAGTCCTCCCCCTGAATTAGTGACCAACTCACAGATCCACAAGACACACTCACACGTGTTCTTTTGTCACAATGAACTTGTAGAGTATTATACGAACTCACACAGAATAACAAAACACCAACAACACAAATCTTTCACAGTGGGTGAAAAGATTTTACACAGCAATTCTCTAAACTCGTAGCTTCCCAATCCGCCAACTTTCACGTCTAGGAACCCTACAGATTCAGAGAAAAGCTTCAAGGAGATCAATGGTGGCTACTGCTGCTTTTATGATCGCCAAAAGAAGAAAGGTCAATGCTCGAGTATCCTTACTCATTAACCACGCGAGCATAAAATAGGAAAGGCCTTTATCCGTCATGATAAATGAAATAATCGCTGAATAAAATCAGATCCTGAAATATCGCCGAAAGTTAAAGCAGAAGATCATGCGGAAGATATGCAACAAATCTTGACGAGACTGAATGAGACTTGCCTAATAAAAATAAGCCAATTCAAGTAGCAACAAACTCCCCCTTTGGCTATTTTTTAGGCAAGCATGGAAATATGATAAACAACAAGATCCATATCAAATTACCATAAAAAAAAACAGTACAAATTTCTCCCCCTGATTGCCTCAAAATAAGTCAAAGGCAAGGATAGACCAAAACAGAGGGAAAAATAAAAGAGTCTTGACATAGAAGGAAGAAGAAGCAAGCAAACCAGGAATGTCGTAACATCAGCATCGTCCAAGAAAAAAATAAAATGAACAACCCGCAGGGAATACTTAAAACAGAGTACTTAGGCAGATATTGTATCAGAAGAACTTGCCGGATCTTGAGCAGTAGAAGTGGAGGCAGTTGAAGATTTCTTCATAATCTTGATCATATTATCGACAGTGAACTTGCGCTTAGTGGCAGTCTGAATCATGTCGTGAAGAAAAGTAGACTCCTGTAATAAGAGAGCAAGAACCTCTTTCTGTGCAGATTGTCCAAGAGCAACACCAGGCCCAGAAGCAGTTTCATCCGTGACATGCTCAGCAGAAGGAGGCTCAATGTCAAGGAGATGCTTTCCCTCAAAATGACGGAAGTGGAACATGAGGGGAACGGCCGGTTTTCCAAGAATATCATCAGAACGAAGTAAATCCCTTCGTTGATTGAGAAGGATCTTCGTAATGAGACAAGGAAAACCAATAGGCATCTTGGCTGCATAGGACTTTGCGTGTCGTACAAAATGATCATATACAATTGCACCGAAATCAAACTTGCAATGAGTACCAACCTGATAGATGAATTTTCCAACATCAGCAGACACTAAAGATCCATTCGATGTAGGGAACCATGTAGTGGCAGCAATACGGGCTAGGATGGAATATTTAGCAGTAAGTTCCGAAGCAGGTAGCCCTCCCTTAATAGGCCACTTTGCAGTCTCATTGCCAGTAATGACCTTAACAATAATATCAAGATTCGGCAGAGGATCCGAGTGTGTTGATGTAGACCGACACAAAGTGGTGTTAATCAGGGCAGGAGTGAACTCAAATATATGGCCACGAAGATTCACTTTACCAAATTCAGGGCTACTGGGGATGTTCATGTCAGGGGAGAGACTTATGACAAACTCCTTTATCATTTTCGGATAGTAAGGGCCCAGATCACTTACAGTGGATAGAAGGCCTGATTCTTGAAGGAGATCGAGAATGATTGAGAATTTGGTTGCATCCACTGATAGTTCCCTCTCAGGATAAATTGTTCTGGCATACACAAATTTCCATTTTGCAACTTGAGCCTCAGTCCGAAAATAGACATTGTCAAGGGGAGCAGCTGGAATGTTGGTAGGAAGCTTTCGCCCGTCTTTGTACTTCGGGTTCACTCTCACGGGAGAAGGAGGAGCTTCAGTAGGCTCATCAACTTCAGAGGGAACATCGTGAGGAGTTTGCACAGGAGGAACCTTCGAGGAATGAAGAGACGATATCTTCTTCTTCTTAGCCTTGAAGGCGACAGACTTCGTCCTGTTAAGAACCACTTTGTGCACAGGAGGATCTTGAGGAGCATCAGTAGGGGCATGCTCATTTGGAGAGGAATGCACATCCTCAGCCGGGGTAGACAGTTTAGCCTTTTTCTTCAACTGTCGAAGAGCACTAATAGTGATGTCATCATCGTCAGGAGCCTCTTCTCGGTTAGGGCTGTGATTATCAGAGTTTTCCACAGAAACTGACACGAAATTGTCAGAACGAACCTGGTCGACATTTGGGGCTTTTCGATTATCCTCACTCAAGCCCAAAAGAATATTAATCCTTGCTAATTCCTCAGGCGGAGGTTTCATATTTATAGGCATGCAAGTCTGATCTTTTTCTTTACGTGAAGCAGAGGTACCTGAAACAGAGTGAGGAGGAGATTGATCATGATCCTCCGTATCGGGTGCTTGTCGATCCTCAGAACTGCTTGAGTAATACCCTGTGAGGTCTTGAATCGTAAAGGGGCGCTTCGAAGACTGAGTGGTAGTGGAATCACGACCTCTTACAGATGTACCTCCGGCCTGACCATCGGTACGATCTGCAGAGGGCGATCCCAATTCCAATGACACTTTGTCTTGAACAAGCGGGATGACAACCTTACGAGGAACATTTTTCTTCTTCATCTTTGCCGGTTTACGAGGAAAGGAAGTGCGTATACCACTCCGAGTTCCAACCATGATGGTGATAATGATGAAAACGGAAAGACAGTTGAGAGAGAAATTCAAAATATGGCAGTTGAAACTGTCGATCAAGGTGCTATGGGAAACGAATAACTCACAGCTTGGAAAGACGTGAACCGTCTCATAGTGGGGATGAAGGAAACGACATATACTATTGTCGTTTTTAATTTTCGGTGCAAACTGAGACATAGTTTGGGCCATAACATGAAAAGCCCAACAAATCAGTAATTGCTATTGTTCCACAATGCATAAACCTATGGAGGCACGAAGATTCTCAAAAGTATTCACATCCAGAGCCTTTGTGAATATATCTGCAAGCTGTTTCTGCGTTTGAATGTACTCAAGACGAATCTTTTTATCTTCAACGAGTTCCCTGATAAAATGATGTCTTATATCGATATGCTTAGTTCTGCTATGTTGAACAGGATTCTTGGAAATATTGATAGCACTCTGATTGTCACAGAATAATGTCATGACATCCTGTGACACACCATACTCAGCAAGCATTTGCTTCATCCATAATAGTTGAGTACAACCACTTCCTGCAGCAATATATTCAGCTTCAGCCGTTGAGAGAGAGACGCAGTTTTGTTTCTTACTGAACCAAGAAATGATGTTGTTTCCGAGGAAGAAGCATCCACCAGAAGTGCTTTTACGATCAGTGGCACTTCCTGCCCAATCAGCATCACAGTATCCCACCAGAGTCGAAGTAGTATCGAAGGAGTAGTGAAGACCCAAGTTGGATGTTCCTGACACATAGCGGATGATGCGTTTTACTTGGCTTAGGTGACTTGCCTTAGGATTAGCTTGATAACGAGCGCAAACACCTACAGAATATGTTATATCAGGACGACTGGCAGTAAGATAAAGAAGACTTCCAATCATACTTCGATAAAGACTCTGATCAACAGGGGCTCCAGTATCATCTTTTGTAAGTTTGATGTGAGTTGCAGCAGGAGTACGCTTGTGAGAAGATTTCTCAAGTCCAAATTTCTTTACAATAGCATTGGCGTACTTACTTTGAGAGATAAAAATTCCATCTGTCATTTGCTTGATCTGAAATCCAAGAAATAAACTGAGTTCCCCAACCATACTCATTTCAAACTCATTTTTCATCTGAATCACAAATTGTTGTACCATCTTGTGTGACATTCCTCCAAACACAATGTCATCAACATATATTTGTGCTATCATGAG
This sequence comes from Urtica urens, assembly GCA_958296335.1. NCBI lineage: Eukaryota > Viridiplantae > Streptophyta > Magnoliopsida > Rosales > Urticaceae > Urtica > Urtica urens. The sequence continues at coordinate 17,052,944 of OY282521.1, read as the reverse complement.
TTTACCGTCTTCCTTCTTAACAAATAAGGTTTTATCAACGCCTCCTCGCAAATAGCCTTTTAGAATAAGAAATTCAGTCAACCTTTCATACCAAGCACGTGGAGCTTGCTTTAGACCATAAAGAGCTTTTCTGAGTTTATACACATGATCTGGATTATGTGGATCAGTAAAACCCTTGGGTTGAGCCACATAAACTTCCTCGTTAAGATAACCATTTAAGAAAGCACTCTTAACATCCATCTGAAATAATTTGAATCGAAAGTGGCACGAAATACCAAGAAGGAGACGTATGGCTTCTAATCTGGCAACAGGTGCGAAGGTTTCATCAAAATCAACACCTTCCACCTGAGTGTAACCTTGAGCAACAAGTCTGGCTTTATTTCTGGTAATGTTGCCGTATTCATCTGATTTGTTCTTGAATATCCATTTTGTTCCAATGATATTAACCTGCTCAGGTTTAGGAACTAAATCCCAGACAGAATTTCTCTCAAATTGAACCAGTTCTTCTTGCATGGCATTCATCCAGAATTCATCGTGAACAGCTTCATTTATGTTCCTTGGCTCAATCTTAGAGACGAAGCATATATTTCCAATCATCTCTCTGTAATTCACAGGCTCCTTTCTTCTTGTCTGCATGCTATCATTCACATCACCAATAACGCTGTCAATAGGATGATTCTTCTGAATTCTAGTAGAAGGAACTAATTCATGGCTAATATCAATAGACGAGTCTGTTTCAGTAGGCTCGTAGGAAGCATCGTTTTGATTGTTGCTCTCAGCAGCTGTGTGTTCATGCGTAGTATTACTGCTAGATGGTTCTTGACACGCAATGTCAGAGGCAGATGACGTAACATCCTGCCGAACAATATCAGAATCAGTCGAAGTAGTATTTTGCCTAACAATGTCAGAGTCAGATGGCGTAACATTCTGTCTGACATTGTTTCTTGTATGGCCAAAATCTCCTTCAGTATCAGGCATATAAATATCTGTTGTATCCTTGACCACAACATTGACAGACTCCATTATTGATTTAGATCTCAGATTGTAGACACGGTAAGCAGCACTATTTCTTGAATAGCCTACAAAGATTCCCTCATCACTTTTGGCATCAAATTTTCTTCTGGTTTCTCTGTCAGCCAAAATATAACATGTGGACCCGAAAATGTGAAAATATTTCACATTGGGTTTTCGTCCCCTCCAGATTTCATATTGAGTGGTGGTAGTTCCAGGTCTAATTGACACCCTGTTATGAATGTGACAAGCAGTGTTTAAAGCTTCAGCCCAGAACCGTGTAGGAATATTCTTTGCTAAAAGCATGACTCTCGCCATTTCTTGAAGGGTTCTATTTTTCCTTTCCACAATGCCATTTTGTTGTGGAGTGATGGGAGCAGAAAACTCATGTGCAATACCTTCCTCGCTACAGAAATTAGAGAATCGAGAATTTTCAAATTCCCTACCATGATCACTCCTGATTCTGACAATCTTCCCTGTAGAATCTTCTTTCTGTCTCTGTAGGAGTCTGCACAATTCACCCAGACTTTCGGTTTGCATAGGACCCATCAGATCCATGTGTAAAAGTTCCAGAACACGAGTGGTAGTATATATTTTCACAGGCTTATGGGAGCTTTTAACCTGTTTTCCGATTTGACATTCACCGCATATCTGTCCCTCAATAACTTTAATATCCGGAACCCCAGTCACAGCCTTTTCAATGATAATCTTACGAAGACTTCTGTAGTTCAGGTGACCAAGACGTTGATGCCATAATTTAGCTTCATCAGCTTTAGAAATCATGCATGATTCAACTTTGAGACTTTTGTCAGAGGACCACATGTAGCAATTATCTGAAGATCTTTTCCCTTTCATAAGAATGTCATCCTGAAAAGTCTTAACAATACACTCATCACGGGTAAAGTTCACAGTTAGATCAGAATCACAAAGTTGACTGATACTTATAAGATTAGCAGTGAGACCTTCTACCAAAAGAGCTTCTTTTAAGCACACCAATCCTTTAAAATTCATTGTACCTTTGCCAATAATTTTAGCCTTAACTCCATCTCCAAAGGTAACAAAACAGTTTGAATATGGCTTCACATCAGTAAGATAGTCTTTAACACCTGTCATGTGTCTAGAGCATCCACTGTCAAAATACCAATCATCATAGGTAGAGGCACGTAATGAAGTATAGGCAATATTTGCATAATGATTCTTTTTGATTTTCCATACAAAATGACTGCTTCTGTTTATCTTTCTGTGGGTCTCATACTTAAGTTTAGCATGATAGTCCCTATTGTTTAACAATTTAAAACAATAAGGTCGTATGTGACCTTTTCTTCCACAGTAATGACAAATCCAGGGTAATCTATTGACAACTGTATTTTGTTGAGGCACGTTCCTGTCATTTATATCCTTCTTTTTCTGAGGAACAAATCTGGTATGAGATGTAGAGGCTCCATGCAAGTATCCAATCCCCGTCATGCTTTTGCCAGTTTTTCCAGAAGTCAAAATTTTGTCCAGATCATCTGTTCCTGAATTCAACATTCTAACAGATCTTGTCATTTTGATAAGTTCATTATTTAAGCGAGCAACCTCAATCTTTAGTTCAACAATTGTTTCAAGAAGTCTCGTCTTATCAGTAGTGAGAGTAAAGATCATATTGTTAAGCTTATCTAAATCATCATTCATATCCACATTATGAATATAAGAATTATTAGAGCTTACAGTGTGATCAGCTTCGTTTTCCTCCAGATTCTCAATAATTGATGTGAAAGCAAGAAAATTATTTCCACTCTCAGAATCACTTTCATCTTCTTCATCAGAGAGAGTGGCATTATAACCTTTCTTTTGCTTACGAAGAAAGTTGGGGCAGTCTTTTTGAATGTGACCATATCCTTCACACTCATGGCATTGAACTCCTTTGGATTTATACCCAGACACTTTGTCTCCATTTCTGCTATTTCTTTGGGAGGAATTTCCTTTGAAGGACTGAAGCTTAGTCTGATTGTCACGACTCTCGGTGTTGACATTTCTGGGAGGAAGTCTAGCGAACTTCTTCATGACCCTGTTATAATTTTGAGACAGGAGAGCAATAGTGTCATAAATATCCTCTTCAGATTCGGATGATACCTGATCCGTGGATTGTTTTATAGAACTCTTTAGAGCAAGACTTTTGTTCCTTTTCTCAGTACGAGGAATAGCAAGTTCATATGTCATGAGAGACCCAATAAGTTCATCAAGTTTCATAGTAGACAAATCTTGAACTTCTTCGATGGCAGTAACTTTCATTTGAAACCTTTGAGGAAGAGATCTGAGAATTTTGCGAACAAGATTTTCATCTGTCATAGGAACACCAAGAGAGAAGGACTCGTTAGAAATATCTCGTATTCTAACATTGAATTCAGCAATAGTCTCATCTTCATTCATAGTGAGAGCTTCAAATTGAGTGGTCAGCATCTGAAGTTTTGAACTGCGAACTTTAGCAGTTCCTTCATGGGCAATCTCAAGAATTTCCCAAGCCTCTTTAGCACTAATACAAGTGTTGATGATTCTGAAGATGTTCTTGTCAACAGCATTATATATTGCATTAAGAGCTCTGGAATTTCCGAGGGCTTCTTCATCTTCAGCAGCAGTCCATTCTATTTCTGGTTTTGGTGTACTCACACCTGTTTCCTCATCAATGACGACAGGTGGTTCCCATCCATTAAGAATAGCTTTCCACGTCCTACTATCCAAAGCCTTCAAGAAAGCACACATCCTAGCTTTCCAGTATCCATAATTCGATCCATCCAAGTTTGGTGGTCGATTGACAGAACCACCTTCTCTGAAGTTCTCCATCTACACAGAATTGAAACACTACAGGAAACCACCTTGAATAAGGTGCCTGCTCTGATACCAATTGAAATTCTGTTAGTCGCTCAACCAATTGTCACACACAGAAGTTATAACAATGTGTGTAACAATCGACGAGCAGAATATAGATGAAATAAGAACAGTGAAAAGTAAATAGAACACACACGATTGATAACCCAGTTCGGAGCAACTTCTCCTACATCTGGGGGGTGTGACAACCCGGTGGAAATGATTTCACTATATAATAGTTTTTAGTACAGATGGACTTATATGAAGCAACAACAAACTCAAAGCCAAATTACAAACTAAGAAGTGAAGAATCTAATTCAGTCCTCCCCCTGAATTAGTGACCAACTCACAGATCCACAAGACACACTCACACGTGTTCTTTTGTCACAATGAACTTGTAGAGTATTATACGAACTCACACAGAATAACAAAACACCAACAACACAAATCTTTCACAGTGGGTGAAAAGATTTTACACAGCAATTCTCTAAACTCGTAGCTTCCCAATCCGCCAACTTTCACGTCTAGGAACCCTACAGATTCAGAGAAAAGCTTCAAGGAGATCAATGGTGGCTACTGCTGCTTTTATGATCGCCAAAAGAAGAAAGGTCAATGCTCGAGTATCCTTACTCATTAACCACGCGAGCATAAAATAGGAAAGGCCTTTATCCGTCATGATAAATGAAATAATCGCTGAATAAAATCAGATCCTGAAATATCGCCGAAAGTTAAAGCAGAAGATCATGCGGAAGATATGCAACAAATCTTGACGAGACTGAATGAGACTTGCCTAATAAAAATAAGCCAAGTCAAGTAGCAACAATGAGACTAAAATAAAACCGTTGTTTTACATAAGCAATAGTTAGATTTCAAAATTTTGGCCAAATGGCATTTTTTTACTAATCCAATTTGAAAATGGTCACCGTTTTGTAAAACTCTTACAAATGACTCTAATGCTTACATGACATGTTAACTTATAGATTTATTTTATCCGAATGACATTGTTAATAATTCGGTCAATATTTTTAAATTCTTGAATTTGTTTTTTTTAATGTCCGAGTTAAGATATTGAATTATCTACTGAATAAGTTCAAATTTAAATATTTTCATTAGTATTAACGGTTTGTTCCTATAATTATTGGAAGATCTTATAGAAATGAAAAATTAATATTTACACTATCTGTTAATTAATCTTATATTAATTAAAGCTATTTAATTCATTTTCATTTCTAGTTTTGAAAATTAAACTGTTTTTAATTAACGCGATTTAATTCATCAAAATATGTCATTTTTAAAGATTTACAATTCATTTTGAAAATTAATTTAACAGGCCATAATGCTTTTTTCTTCATATTCGAGTATTCTTATACCATAAAGAACACCAAATTGTAAAGCTCAAGCATATTTATGGAAAAACATATATCATTATGTAATTAACTGGATTATGGAACAGCCCCAAAGATCAAACATTTTTTTGGGAAAATAAATTTAAGTCTATAATGGATTTTTACAACGTAAATTGAGTTTTATAACGTAAATTGAGTTTATAATGTAAATTGAAATGCATTTCATAGGTTAATACTAATGTAAATCATTTTTTCGCAGTCCAGTAAACGTTTACAACCGCTCGATTAACAATGTGTTACACCTGAAGCAAATTAAAACAGAGATTAATGAATAACAAAACACGATATTTGGCAAATCAATCCGATGAACAACTTTCATAGTTTATTACTAGATAAAAGAAATCGAAATTTCATACACAAACAACATCAATAACGAAACTAGGATATTCCTAAATAAATTTCATCACCATCAATACAAATTACCAATAATATCACAACTCTATACAGAAAGTCAATCTTATTCATTTGCATGGACTTTTAAAAGACGAAAAATCTATAGCATAACGATCTTTAAAAACCAGAATTCTATCAAACAAATAATCAAAACCGATTTGAATCCAACAATCGAGTACAAAACATTTTTCTTCAAAATAATTAAAAAAACGAGGGATAAGAAATTGATTTACATGTTAATCACCACGCGTTTTACATTGATGGAACCCTACGAAAACTACTCAGTGAAACTTGTTTTAAACAAAAATGGCGATATTAAATTTGTCGGCTTCGGATTTGGGACTTGTTGAGAGTATACTTTCAATTTGTTTTGCATGCGGTGAAATAATTTTTTCTCCTAAAATCGGAATGGTCTTATATTTTAGGTTGTTATGAGATTTTTCTAAAAACAATTGACGTGAAAATTAATTTATTATTTTTTATGTCAAAAACTATAAGATTTGAGCGAAAATTTTATTTGAGTCAAAATTGAAATGAAATTTCTTCAAAATTAATTGTTGAACATTTACACGAATTTTACAAAATGTTACCCATGTAAAAAATGTTACCCATATCGAAAATGATAAACAAATGATAAACGTATATAAAATTGTATATACAATAACCTTAAAAAATTAGAACTGTTTTCCTAACGTAATCTTTTTTTCGAAAGTTTTAACGTAGATACTTATATGGTTAACTTTTTGGAAGGGGACGTGGGACCAGGCACAGCTTTGAGAGGTCTACATGTTAGCAGCTATGGGTAACAGAGAAAAAGTGACAGGATAATATGTATATAGCATTACTATTTAATTAATATGCTCTTTTTAATACAGTATTGCTCGACAAACCGTGACCTTTGAGCTTAAACAATATAAAGATTATAAAAGAGAAGTAATTGTTCTATTTATCTTTCAGCTATTCATTACTCCGTTACGTGTAGTATTCCAATGTCACTATCTTTTGTTTCTTTCATTTTTGGAATATATACCCTTTGTTCCTTTTCCCATGAGTTATAATTGGTTTCATCTTTTGATTCCTGTGTCCTTAATCACTATATTATGATTAAAAATTAATCATTCTATTACCCGCACAATGCCTGCACCAAGTACAATTAAATATCGTTATTATCTCCTTAATTAATTAGTTACAAACAAAGATGAGTTGTTCGGATATTTGGAGGGGCCAAATATCGAGCTCAGATTACCTGGAATCTCACAAATTGCTTGGATAATTTTGGTCAACCTTACTTTTAGACATAAATTATAGAAGCTCAAGTTCATGAACATTAACCACAGTCTTTCAATATTTAAAGTCCAGAGTAATGCCTAAAGGGTTGTTGTAGTAAAACTAACACTTGCAAGTGCATGCATACAATAATGTATCTGAATTTGAAATCCCCCTTTATAGAAGCTTGTTGAATATTTTTAATTTTCTTTGACGGGTAGGAGTTTGAGATTCTTTATTCAAGTTTATTTTAAGATTAATTTTGATGATTTAAAATGAAAAAAACAGGCACGTATTTTTGTTAGAATTTGGATAAAACATCTAGTTTTTCCCCGTTTTAAGTACAAAATAAAATTACACCTATTTTACAGCTCCAGGCTTAGTAATATGTTGTCAACAAATATCTGTAAGAAACAAAATGAATTGAAATGCTCATGATAAATTGAAACAAAATGAATTGAAAGAAATGCTCATGATAAATTGAAACAAAATGAATTGAACATAATATTATCCATAGTATATAGGAGAAATGAAATTAGAGACCGTCAAGAAGTGGCCTACAGCCCTTCATTATGTCTTATATAAAATTTAAAAATAGTTAAAATTAAAATTTTGAAGAAAACAAAAAAAGTTACAATTATAACAAGAAATGTGGATTGCAATTATTTATAGGTACATACCACATCCGGTTGAGGAGATATATAGAGTGGTAATAAACTACTTTATTCAAAGATTTTTGTGGCGGAAAAATATGGTCAAAATAAGAATTATTGAAACTTAAAACAAAACAAAAAAATTAAAATAATAAAAACAAACTCGCCATCGAAACGGGTTTGACGCATATATATAAACTAGACACAAGGTCGTAGTGTATGGAAATAATTAACTCCGTAATGGTTTTGATATAATGCTCCAAACGACCAATGACGATTATATATGAACCTCCCTCTTGCGACAAACTCGGTAGAAATCGGCGAACACTAAGAGAAGAATAAAAAGGGTTAATTAGCAATATAGCCCTATAAACATGTTGAAATTTTGAAATGTCCACGAAAGTTAGCTAAATAACTCAGTAAATGTTTTACAAGATTATAAAGACTATTTACCATCGAAATAATAAGGGTGAAATTGTAAAGTTAGGTTGTTAATAATTGTGCTACATAAACAATAAGGCTATTTATCACAATTTTACCAAACGTTGGACATTTCGAAATTCATATGTCAAACGTTGACCATTTGGCCAATTATTTGAAATAAAAACATATCCGAAGTCGAGAGAAGCTTTCCTTTGGTTTTAGACTATAAATTAATTTCTCGAACCAAGTATTTTGTGCGTGTTTTGTCCTTGATTCTATGTCTAAGGTATAAGCTCGTATGTGTTTACCACTCCACATTGATGATTGATTTTGTATTCCACGTTTGTGATATTTGGATCTTAACTATGAGGGCATAAAATAACGACCGACCAACAATTTTGAACATTCTACTCGAATTAGATGTTATTTATTCAGGTAAAAGGTCTAACTTTGTTTATATATGTTATTGATGTTTTACGTCTTTATATATCACAAAGAAATTATAAACTTTATGTCTACTTCAGATAGCAAATTAACGAATACAATAAGGATTATGATAACGATCATAGTTATTCAGCTTAATTTGTTCAGACCGTTAAATCTTCTAGCTAGTCAAAGAATCAAAAAAATAATTAGATTTGAATACTTCACACAATTCACGTATTTAATTCTATATTTGTTAAAGCTTGAAAGAGATTTATTCCTTTTTTGTACTATCTTAATATGTGGGTTTCAATTTATAAAAATTATTAAATATCTTGACTAGGTATCTAACTAAATTCTCAAAGTGATGACAACATTCATTGTCACCGTGCAAACTAGCTGTCACAATAATATATAGGGATACAATAAACCAAATAATAATAGTAATAATAAAATATATAGTTAACGATAAACCAAATTATCAAGCAAACAAAAATGGGGTTTGGGTCTAGTGGGTCTTTTGTCGTATAAGAATTGTTTTGTGGAATCTAATTTCAAATCAGCAAAGAAAAATTAAGATGGATGGTACGTGAAAGGGTGTCCTCTTGTAAAAGGAAACAACGTATTGAAATCTGTAGCCCATTATTGAGACCTAATTCAATTAAGTATTCAATATTATATCGTAATTCTCTCTCCACCCTGCACTTATATACAAGCCATAATTTGATCATAATATAACACAAATTAAAGAGATAATAAGAACTAAAAGAAAAGAAAAACTTTGAAAGATCAAAATCTAGAGATCGTCATCAAAATGACCAGTGCTGGTTCTCCATGCGGAGCTTGCAAATTTTTAAGAAGAAAATGTGTCACCGGTTGTGTTTTCGCACCATATTTTTGCCACGAACAGGGTTCAGCTCATTTCGCAGCTATCCATAAAGTTTTCGGAGCAAGCAATGTGTCAAAGCTTCTCTCTCACCTGCCTGTGACTGACCGCTGCGAAGCCGCTGTGACAATCTCTTATGAAGCTCAGGCCAGGCTTCAAGATCCAATCTATGGATGTGTCTCGCATATTTTTTCTCTTCAGCAACAGGCATAGTAATCAACCCTAATTCGAAACCCTAACTATACATAGTACCCTAAATATCTTTACTTGTCAATTAGACTAGGTCTGATTTTTCTTTTAAATTCTTTGGTTTTGCTTTGTAGGTGGTGAGATTACAAGCACAACTTGCTTCGTTGAAGGAATTTCAAGCTGGTCAAAGCTTTACCAATAGTTCAGGAACAGTAAGCCCTAATTACGGGAAGTTCTTTCCTAGGCAAGAAGATCTCGATCTCTGTGGTCCGTTTTTAGGTTTTGAAAGCTCACCATACACCTTTCAACAGATGATGAACAATACTACTACTTCAAACTCCGAAAACGAGGCTCTTAATAAGCAAAACCATCATTACCCAGAATATTCGCTGATTCATCCAAATCAGAACTCTTCGCATGGAGTCTTTGAAGGTGTTAATTCATTTTCGACATCTTCCTTTGAAATGCAATCGATCGACAACACGCAATGGCATTTCAAGGATTTTAGCGACCTCCCATCGATTACTTTTGGCTAGTTTTTGGTTCTATATGTGATCGGTGATACAATAATGCACTTTATGTTGCTATAAATAAATCTAGATTCTAAGTGTGTAGACATATATATATTATTTCAATGTTCAAGATTCAGTTCTCTGACAAAACCATGAATCTTTGATTTTATTCAATAACATGTCAGGTGATTCGTTAGCTAGGCAGGGAATATTTATGTTTAGGTAGGTACGCCTAGCTAGCCATGTGTATATATATATATATATTGAGACTGAGAAGATCGTTTTGTAGTGTCTGATTTATTAATTAAGATAAAAAAATTCCTAAGCCCTAAATGAGATACTTCGCTTTGTTCATCTGTCTGGTTAACCAGATGTGTCAGATTAGAATTGATTGATTAATATTATCAATTGTCAATAGTTGTCTAAAAATGCACCAAGATTAGCATATAATATGATTTTAAGCGTTCTTCCATGAACTAGTGCTTAGTATTGCTAAAGCCCACTGCCCGTTAAGAGCGAAAGAATTGCTTTAATTTTAAATCAGGTACTGATCATGTGATGCATATAACCTTGTTTGATCTAATCTTATATTTGTCTATTTCTGTAATACCTGTATTGATCAATATATCCACACCCCGTTGCAACATAGTATTATTGGATAGAGATTATATATACATAAGATAAGATATACATCCGCTGAATAACCTATGAATAATTGCTTATCTCGGTGGTCATAAAAACGAACTGAAGGCCAAAATACTTTTTGTTGGAAATTATTAACAGAATAAAAAAAGAAGTTTGTAGTTGTTTTTAATAGATTGTTGTTGCGATCCTATGACTTTTGGGTTGTTTATAGCGACACCACACATCGTTAACAATTCCGAGCTGTGACTCTACCTTTCTTATTTGACTGTGAGAGAAAACAAGGATGTCCTTGGAAACATTCTCATACTGAATTACCTTTTCCAAGTGCAGCTTTAAGTTTACAATTTTTGTCTATTATCATGAACCAATCGTATATCTTCAATTTTTCGTTCATATAAACTATATTTATTAACATTACTAATTGAGTTTTCACCTCTCGCGAGGAGGAACAATAATCGGATGTAACCCATCCATTATGACAAGTAGTTGTCATCCACAAGAACTGTTTCGCAACACTAATTTATCTGACATATATTCACACAAATTTCAAATTTCTGATGCAGTGGTAACGAGGATAGGCTAATGGTAATATAACATGACTTTCGGTTAGAATGACGTGGGCAATCCGCTTCAAAAAAAAAAAACATCCTGATCATATACGCATTCACTGCAAACAATATACAGTTTTAGCGTAACCAAATACCACCAACACTATAATCCACATTATTTATATTTTCAGTTTCCAAAAATTTCAGTTTATGTATAATATAAATAAATACTGCAATTATAGATTTTTTTCATTTCTATTTTTTCATTGCCAAAATTCTCTTGATATAATAAATATATTTATTGATTTATAAAAATATCCTCAATTTTTTTTAAAAAGACGTTTTTTTATATTTAAAGTCTTTATATATAAACACATTTTCAGGAGTGGTAATGTCAATTACATTCAACTTGTGACCAAAGTTATAATACCCTTTAAAATATATAAACTCGAGTTCTTGACTCTAAATATTAGGTCCAAGTCGGTAGTATTTTTCATTTCGATTTAGATTTCTCTTTCACGGTGCGAACACATGCACAGAAATTTATTTTGGCTCTTTTCGGCAAAGATTATTAAGGCTTGTTATAGTTTTCTCTTAAAACTAAATCATATTTAAGAGTTTAGTAAAATTACGTCTGTTAAAATCTAATAACTGATTTAAAAAATAATAATTAAAAAACTAAAAACCACAATCTGTTATTTCAGGATTGTAACTTTTGCTTTTAATCTTTTGTTTCTCTCTCATATCTTATTTTTTATTACATTAGTTTGTAATTTTAATTATCTCCTCATGCTTTTACAAAATCAACAACAAAAGTTATATGTTTTTTGCAATTTATAGCTAGACATCCACTTACTTATATTTTTATATACCATTTATTAATAATTAAATTTTATTTAAATTATCATTATTTACAAATATAAATATATATTTTAGCAAAATCAAATTTTGCTTAAGGACTACAATTATTTCACATATATTTGCCAAACATTCGTTCGTTTATAAAGCAATAATTTTTTTCAAACAATAAATTGAAAATTACTCTTTTTAAAAGTTGTGTCAAATGGAACCTTTATCTCTTGCCTCAACCCTCTTATCCAGGAGGCCTACTATTTCTAAAGAAATTATCATATCTTTTTATCTCTCGTTACTTTCTCTTTACATTTATTTCAGAAAACCTTATTTCCTTCTTAAAAAAACCGAAAATACTTTTCTTACCTTTGATAAAATGGGTCTTTTAACTATATATTTATAAAAACATTTACTAATTTTAAAATACTCAATATTTTAAAATTTTTGTGTAAATTCCCACTTCAAATAGTTTACAGAATTATTTGGACTATTTTTACATGAATTTGGAATTGTTTACAAAAACTGCAAAATGATATTAGTTTGGACCCAATATTCGTGTAAACAAAACTGAATGAGTTTACTAAAAAATTACAAAACATTGGATATTTTAACACGAAATATAAAAATAGGTAAAAAACCATTTTTTATTTATTTTTCATTATAAATTTGGACAACAAATGTATATTGTTGACATCCAAATGTTTCATTCGAAATCCTTGTAATGAAAAATAAATTAAAAAAAGTCTTCTGAATTTGTTTTGAAACTACACTCTCCACGGTATCATTGATGAAATAATTCTTTTTTCTCATTATACATACACATATTCATATCTAATAAATAAATAAATGATTGTTTTTTTGTAAATGGGGTTTTAGATTTTTTAAATAAAGCGTAAATTAATTTTTATTTATAAAGAAAATCTTGGAGGAGGTTTTTTTAACTAAAAAAAATATTATTTTATAATATATTTTTAAGAGAAGTATGAGTCATTTGTATAAAATTAAAGAGATCAGTTTAATACTTCCAAAAATTTAAGAGATAAAATCATTTCGATTAAAAACATGAGTTATTTTGATATTTTTCCATCATACACGAATACTCATTTAGCTATATACTCGTAAAACGTTAAAATAATTGGGTCTTTTAATCATTTTGATTAAAAACACGAGTTATATAAAATAATTGAGTCTTTTAACTATATACTCATAAAACGTTTACTAATTTCACCTCAAATTTTTTGCAGAATTATTTGGACTGTTTTGGTCCGAATTTGAAAACTTTTATAAAGTTGCAAGATGAGAGTATTTGGACCCAACATTCGTGTAAACAAAACCGAATAGCTATTTACAAAATATTTACAAAATGTTAAGTATATTGAAAATACTAAACATAAAATTAAATAACCAGCCAATTTTTTGAAAATAATATAACACATACCGTAACTATTTTTTATCAATAATAGTTATATACACTTTTACACAAAAAATGTGTTTATCTCTGTCAATTCTCATCATGATTATGATGTAATCGTTGAATTTCATTGGTCTTTTCAAGTGCACTAACTACAGTTTATGTAAATCGGTCTTCCATTCAAAATTAGTAAAAAAAAAAGAACAACTAGACACGTTTTCATGGTGCCTCTTCGTCCCCCTATAATTAGTCGTGGAGGTCCTAGTAACAACGTCTTGATCATCTCTCGAAAAAAATCAATGCAAGCGAGTGTCTCGTGATCAAAAAGTATTTCAAAAGCCCAACAATAATATACACACTGTATAATCAACAATCTAGTTTCTATCTAACTCATTAAATTTGTTAACAACCGTGACCGCCACCACAAAAATAAGGTATTAACTCTTGTATATGACTGTAGATATAAAAAATAGAATACAATCAATAACATAAACAATTAGAACTCTATCTTTCGGTGCGATATTGTAATTTTCGATTATCGACCGTAATAATTTCCTTCGAACATGTAGGACAAATTTCATCCAAATCGAATTCGAGTTGTGATTCACCACAAAACGAATTAAATTAACATTGCAAATGCGTTATCATGTAAGATTGTTCCAAACTTGTCCGCAGAGGTCAAGTCTTTGGCCACCTCTTTCACCACTCCAAGCAGTAATTTGAACATCTACTCTCTTGCAGCCAATACGACGTGCTATTTCTATGCAGTGGAGGACTAGAAACGCCTCCACAAAATAGGAAAAACTCTCTAACTAAGTACATCATTTGTGAGACAATCATTAAGTCCGGTGTGATCTCAAGTAATACAACCCAATTTATGTTTTATTTTTATTCTTTTACTTATTTCTAAGTATAATTACTTTATTATTTTTACATTAATTATCAGATGATTCCGACACGTGGACTTATGTCAAATATAACGGTAGTAATGATGGAACCTAAAATTAACATCAAGTGTTTTTTTAGGTTCTTAACATCAAGTGTTTTACTGCTATTTTTTCATTAGAAAACTTTGAGTGTGAATGAGAAAAACAAAGTTTGTCAACTAAGTATTAACACGACTTGCAGACGATCGCTTTCTCTATCTCACACACACACACACACACATATATATATATATATATATATATATATATATATATATATATATATTAGGTTTTCTTATTCATATATATAAAAAAGAGAAATTAATTGTGCCAAAAAAATTCAAGGACTATTTGTTCCTCCCTAAAAAATTATCAAGGAATAAACAACAAAATTCGGAAACTATGTAAGTTAAAAGCCTTGATAAAATTATGGCAAAAAATTGAGTATCCCATCCAGGAACACGAGTGTACTTATAAAAAAATAGGAACTTCAATATTTTAAAAAAAAGTTACAGAAGATGGTATTAAGAGTAGATTAATCTACTTATGGCAGATTTTTGGGTATGGTAAAAAACTTCAAATGTTAGGTGTGAACCTGCTATACAGAATTATAGAAGCCCCCAACATATGGGTCCACTCGGTGATATTCTTAATATACCGCGTTTTGCTTTTACTTTTATTTTTTCTTTCGAATATCGAGCGTGTTTGCCTTTAACGAGAATGATAATATTCACTTGTTAATACATTTCTTTTTAATTTTCTTTCATCTCAATCTCAATCCCAATCTCAATTGTAGTATATTTTCAAACCTAAACACTCATTATGTCAACCTAGCTTCGTAGGGGATGTATCCCTTAGGAAGGACACGTTATTGACCTTGTCGCTAAATGGTATAATATACTTGAGCGATATCCCAATCAGTTTTATATGAATTTTAAGGGTTGATACTATGAGACGAAGAAGAAGAAACGTATTGTGTTCTCTTAAAAATAACATCAAAAGAACGAGTGCACTTAAAAATTGTTTAGTTGACAATTCATGACACCGACATTGGCTTTGTTCTCATAACTAATAGGATTGGTGATTAAATAAAACTTGGGATTCACGTTCACAACACAATAGATATAGCAGCTAGAATATGATTGCGCTTCTCTAAGCATGCAATCTTTTATAACTTTTCTCATCCGAAAGAACCTGATTTCACATTAAAATTTGTTACTTCGAGGAACTTAAAATGAACAAGTGTAAGTTCAATGTTAAAAGTTAAGAGCTCCACTTACATACATGCGTATCCCCACGAAATCACATTTTTATGACAATATTAGTAATAATGTTGCACGTTTCGTGATCATATCGTCACAAATTTGTGTTTCATGACGACTTCATCACGTATTTCATAATTTTGTAACAATATCGTCACGATATTTAACAACTCTTAATTTTTTGTTGAATTTCGTGAATCTGATTAATGAAACCTGAACATTTGACCAGCATGCATCTAAAACAATCGGTCACATGATTAAATTTAAACAAAAAACACTAAAACATAAGACCTTGTAATATGCTACTTACAACCACGACTTCTGCTAAGCTACATGCTTATATCAGATAGCTCTCGAGATCAAAATCATACAACCCAAGAGATGGTAAGTCAGAAATCCTTAAATGTCTTTCGAATTTTTTTGAGACAGACGAGATCGTTGTTTTTTAAAGTGTAATTATGGATTTTTTTATACTGTAGTGACCGTATCATGACACACTTTTGTACTCCGACGAAACGTGACGGCGTCGAAGAAGTTTTGGTAGGTATGGTAGGCCTCTTTTGTGACTCAATATTTGGTTCATCGCCTTTTACGAGTTTAGGCTTTAGAAACGTGATTTTCTTCTTTATTTATGGACTTTTTTAGTGATGAAGATAACATTTTTAACAGCGAAAATGTTCTTTTGACGACGATGAAATAAGGTCATAAGCACCGGAAAAAGAATGATGAATTTTCGAGTTGAAGAAGATGAATAGTCGCAACGAGTGTTGTCACGAAAAATTCTATAGTCATCAGGAATTTGAAATCGAATAGAGAGGGAGAGAAGGTATTTAAATTGTGAGTTGAATTTAATTAAGGCCTAATTAATTAGATCGAGTATCTAATTTTATGGGCAAATTGGAAATTTTCGAACAAAATTAAGGATAAAAATGAGAAAAAAATATATTCTCTCTCTCCTATCAAACTTTATTTGTGACTTTAAAAAAAAATATAAGTGAAAAATACAAAAATAAATTACTCATATTATTGAAAAACATCCGTAAATGTATTTGTTGTGCTTTCTCTAATAAGAGGCCTACTGTAAATTAGTTAGTTATAGTGTATTAATTTTGAGGTGAAATAAAATATCGCCAATTATATTTTCATTTCATATTAATGGACACGTTTTATGTGTTTTACTATGCGACATGCAATTTGAAATAGTAACATAAGAGTTTATATAAACTTACAAAGTAACTTACGGAACTATGGGTTCCTTAATTTCCTACATTTAATTATAAAAATCAAAGAGAAAAACAAAGCCAAAAACACAAAGGAGAAAGAAATAAAAACATATGAACCCTGACCCTCAATTATTGTCGCAGGCTAAAAACTATATTATCTTTCTCAAACAAAATTAATTAATTAATAAGGAGTTCGTAGACCTTACAAATATCGCCGCTCTGAGTGCCACGTAAGATTCAAATAGGATAATTTATATAACTTGGCCTCTTTCATAAAGTATAGAGCAGATGTATTTCCAATATAATATTTTATTTCTGGAGCAGCTGTATCATGTAACCTAATATATATATATATATATATAGAGAGAGAGAGAGAGAGAGAGAGAGAGAGAGAGAGAGAGAGAGAGAGAGAGAGAGAGAGAGAAATATCAGGTAAGTTTGACTGGGGGAATAAGAAAACGCCAACCATAGACTCATACCATGAGACTCTACCTAGTAATTTTATTTCCCTTTCTTTTTTCTCCTCGTATATGTAGCTAGCCTTTCAGTGTATATACAGTCATCTGGGCAGCATCAATTCATGATGATGATGATGATGACGATGATGAAACATGAGCGAGCACAAAACACACACACACACATATATAATATATAATATATGCTATATAGTATTAATTAGTTCCTCATCATTCTAAAGGCGAGAGCGTGGAGGTCACCGAAGTCAGCATGATCGGGATGATGAGGCCTCTTCCTAGAATAGTTACAAGGCTGGAGTAGGAACTGGTCCCCACCACCGCTCTGCATCTCCGACGACTCGTAAGAGCTCTGCGGCGAAATAGGGTTCATGTACCCCTGATTCAGATGCTGCTGGTTATTACCGCTACTACTATTAGTCTGATCTCCACTGCTCTGCGAATTATTAGTATTATTATTATTGTTGCTGTTGTTGTACATCATGCTTTGAGCCAGTTGAGCTTTCGCTTGCATCACTTGCGCTTCGAGGCATGCCACCTGTACGCGTCACCATGTCAATACATGTCCTCTATCGTTCTTGATTCATAAAATAATAAACAAACAATTAAGAACTAGTCCTCTATCCTTAAATAAAGACATGCCCTCAATATTCTTGATTCTACATAGATATCCAATTAATAAACAAACAACCAATTAAGAAGAGTAAAAAATGTGTTCTAGTTCTAGTTTTTTTTCTTTTTTATTTTGAAAGAACACTAGTTCTAGTTTTAATTTTTTTTATTTTTTTTTTATTTTGAAAGAATACTAGTTATAGTTCCATTGCTAGAATCTCATAGACCACACTATTTCTACAAACAAAAAGGCAAATATAACTTCAGTAGGTTAACTTTGAACACATACACACACATATATATAGAGAGAGAGAAAGAGAGAGAGGGCATATATACCTGTTGTTGGAGGGCGAAGATGTGGGCGACGCAGCCGTAGACGGGGTCACGGAGGCGGGCCTGGGCTTCGTAGGCGATGGTGACGACGGCCTCGCAGCGATCGGCGACGGGGACGTGCTGAAGCAGCTTCGACACGTTGCTGGCCCCGAACACCTTGTGGATCGCCGCGAACCTCGCCGGCCCCGCCTCCGAGCAGAAGTACGGCGCAAACACGCACTCCGACGCACACTTCCTCCTCAGAAACTTGCACGCCCCGCACGGCGACCCCGTCCCCGCCATCGATATATATCTATCTACCTCTTACTTGCTGCTTGCTGCTGAGATAGATTGATATATGTATCGATAGATATATATTAATTAGATGCGCACGAACACACTAGGGAAATGGTCAGACAGAGGATTCGGGGGTTCTTTTTTTTTTTTAAAAGAGGAGAAATGGGAAGTCAATAGTTATAGAGAAAGAAGGAGGGGGACAGTGATGGCCCTCTTTGTAGGCTTCATGGGGAACATTTGTTTTGTAATGGTTTACACTTATTAGACCGACTTTGGTTACACTATTAACTCATTTTTTAATTAACACACTTGGTTTTCTATTGTTTTATTATTTTAATTAACCCTTTTTTTCTTTCTTCCTATTTTGTGTATGAAATCTTGTTTTTCTTTTAAATGCAACTTTGCTGTATGCATGGTTCAAACTCACGAATTTCTGACGAAAAATTATGCGTCGTTAACACTAGTCTATCTTAACTGCCACATCTGAAATCTTGTTAAATAAGTGAATTTGATGATTTCTAGCAAAATTTGATGATTGCGTATACTCAAATTTAGATACGGTGAATTCTTCATTATTTACAAAAGATTTGAGTTTTATGTGGTTATTAGTTTAGTTTTACATATCTTCTCATATAATTCTTATTTTTACCATTATATGTTAAAAAAAAAGTGGTACGTTTTTTACCTACAAATATAATATGTACACTCATATTTTTTTAACCCCATACAAGTAAAGGCTTTTTTAATTAATATATAATTTCATTAATGGTAATACGTTTTTAACTTGAATTGCTCTAATAGCAGTCAGCTATATTAAACTGTAACTGATTGTATGATTAGATAAAATATGATGACTAATAATATTTTTTAATTAGGGTGCTCATAATGTTGTGTATTTTCCGCCGATCGCCGCACTTGGGAACTGGTATTTTTGTCGTCTTGTGATGCAATTTGATTGAGTAGCCTACCGACAACCACTAATTTCAGATACCTTAATTCAACGTGTTTTTACAATAATAAAAAGTGAAAATAAATTAAAATTATAGTGTGTTGGACCAGGGCAATTTTGAATCACTTGCCCACGTAATGAGACTAAATTAATGATTAGAAGATGGTAAAGTAGTTCTAACTTTTAATTTAAATTAATGAGAATTAGTACGTGGCCAAACGCATCATCAAGGGTTATAACCTTAATTGATTAAATAATACGTATATAAGAACGACCTTATTGTTTGATTTAACAGCGTAATACATTTTTTCTGCTTCTGATATTGCTAGTTCATTTTGAGATAAAATCTCAGATTAATAAACTAAAAGCTGGCTCGAAATGAGCGATCTTGCACTAACTAAATTTTAAATTACTCAAAATTATGTTATCAAATTGTTATACAAACTAAAATGATTTTTTTAATAATTATTATAAACAACGTTATCAATAAAAAGATCAATCGTAAAGTAAAAAAAATGAAATCTAATTAGTGTACACATTTAACCTATTTTATTATTTTTACACAAGATTTTTTATTTTGCAAATGGATTAATTTAAGTTAATTATTTAATTAAATCACTTACTTCTTTTAACGTGTCAGTAGAGCTTGAGCATTATACATGATCAGTCAATATAACTTTTGAAGTCAGTGGTTGTCTCCCTGTGTAAATTATTCACAACGTTTTATATTCGTAATTACCTCGTGTTAAAATATTATCCTTTGAACATATTTTATATATGTTTTGTATCAGATTAATGTATTCCTGAAAAAATATATAATAGTAACAAATTGAGATTTTAACATAAGTATAGTCATTGGTAAGATAACAAGGCAAGAGAAAGACCACCACGGATCACATGAAAAACAAAAACCAAAAGAAAAGAAATTAGTTCAACAATAAGTAGTTTAAGTGCTCGTGCGGAAGACTTTTTTTTTTATTATCAACACAACCCAAAAGAAGGGACATACTAAAAGGTGCTAACTTATTGAGCTACTTATACCATTATTTTATCGTATTTGGTGGAGCCATAATTTGCTTAACAGGCATATTATTCACGATAGACATGTAATGAATTTGATTTTCCCTTTTCACCGGGGAGTGTAACAAGACGCAACGATAAGTTAAAATAAAATAAAATATAAATAATAAAATTCCGTGCTAGTAAATGCATCGATGACCATTGCCTCACCTCAAGGGCTCAACTCTAATGAAGTTACTATTAAACTTTAATGCAATTTTTCTTTCTCAGCTACTCTTAATATATGCGCGATATTATAATCGGAGACAGAAAGGAGAGGTGAATTGTAAAAACGAAAATAGCCAAATTAAAACTAAATCTGAACGACTCTGTTCGTCATGGTTAACCGAGGAAAATGGCTGTTTGCGACCAAAAATAATTAAATTCCGATGTCACATTACAGTGACATAAGCTCACATTTATTTTGCAGGGTCAATCTAACATCAGATTATTGCTTTTAGCCGAAATGCAAGCTGGCAAATCAAGTATACAATATTTTTATATATTGTAATTAGCAGTAGTTTTCAAACTGCTGACCATATTTTCACATGGTTCTCCACTATATAGGGAAACGGGGATGGAGATTGGGAAGGAGCCAAAATAAGGCCATTTAGTAATGCCACGTGTAATTGACCGGTCAAACTACAACTCTCCTGTAATCAAAATGTCACCGCTATTCCTTATTTGAACTCCGTTGGGAATTAGATTTGTAATAGATAATTTGTGTTTAGAAATCTTTGTAATTTGTATTCATTTTTTTTTTTTTGAGGAGTGTATTCATTTTTTCGTTTAAATCGTTGACATACATTTCTGTAAAAGGAATTCTCTGTACTAATAACATTCAAACACTAGGGATATAAATCGTCTAGGCTCACATGAACTGAACAAGCACAATCATGTAGGCTCACGTGAACTCAGCAACCTCCTCAATCATGGATGGAGTCAAATCAATCCAATTTATATTTCCAGATAAATATAAAAAAAATACCTAACTAAAAGATAAACATGCTTATTGCCAAAGCAAGGGATGAAAGAGCAACTAAAATTATAATTAAAAAAAAACATTTTCGGATTGTGTGGAACTTATTAAGAGGAGAAGGTGTGGTGGATGTTGACCATCGCAGGTATCCACAGCCAGTGAACCAAGTCTTCTTATTGTTGGACCGAGCTTTCAGATTGTGAGCCTCATCCTGTGCATGCGGCATGCGGAAATGCGGACGGCAGCATTCCTTCCGCAGCCACGCGGAAAAACTGTACCGCGGAAGGATGACACGCGGCACGCGGAAGAAGAATTTTCGTATCAGTGACGGAAGGAAAAAAGTTGCACGGTAGTAAGTTACCGTTTGGGGGAGAGGAGAGAGGGTGGGTGACGTGGCGCAATCCTTGACGTTGAAATTCTTACCGTATTTAAATCCAATGACTCAAAAAATTTGTCCGTTATTACACTATAACCCCATTCGAATTTTTCTCTATAAATACAAATCATTTTCACAACATTTTTCATAATCCATCCGATTTTCTCTCTAAAATTTCAACACTTTCTCTCTATAATTTCCACAATTTCACTCCAAAATCTATTCAAAGGTTCTACAATTTTGATTATGTCTCGGGAATCATCTCATCGGAGAAATTCTCGGGATCGGTCTCGCACTGTAACTCCTTCTCCGAATCGGGAAGAAGTTAATCAACCGCCACGAAATCCATCTTTCCGACTCCAATATCCCCAAAATTGGTTAAACCTATCCGAATTTCCAAATTTCGATAATACCGAAAACCCAATTCCGACTCCTACTCCTATACCGAATTACCATCCACCAACCTTCCCGTACTCCCAACAAGAAATAACCGAGCTAGCTCAATTTGCCCCGGTAAATCCTTACGTCCACGGTTAAACAAGTTATTCGGTACAACCAAAAATGTTTATCAAGATCCATATCAAGTTTATCAACAACAACTTCATCATTTCGAATCACAATCACCAACACATCCTACTCCACCTCGTCCCCGTCCACCATCACAACCTCCCCGTCCACCATCACAACCTCCACCAACGCAACCTCCACCACCCTCATATCCTCCACCTCCAACACATCCTCCACCTCCAACACAACATTCACAAGAAGAACAAGATGAAGAAGAAGGCAACATCCCCGAGACTCAAGAGATTCCAAGGACTCGAAGGAAGAAAATGAGAGGAAGGTCCGAGATGTGGAATTACTTCTTAGAAATTGAAGACGACGAAGGGCGGAAAGGCGCTTGCCGGAAGTGCGGGAGACACATCAAATGCGATAGTAGAGAACAAGGTACTTCTTCTTTACGTCATCACTACCGAAAATGTCAAGGTCCCGACTCATCTTCTTCATCTCAGGTACGCCATGACCCCGAAAAATTTAGAAAAGAATTAGTTAGATATATTGTTTCAACCGATCAAGCTTTTTCACATGTAGAATCTAAAGGGTTTGGTAGGTCTGTTCATTACTTAGTTCTTATAATTCAATTAGTTTCTAGAAAAACTTTAAGAAATGACGTAATGAGATATTATAATGAAGAAAAAGAATTACTTCAAATTTTATTTCAAACCGGTGATTTTAACGTAGCGCTAACGTCGGATATTTGGTCGGGAAACGCTAAAATGGATTATATGAGTGTCGTAGTCCATAACATAGACTCGGCATGGAACCTTAACAAAAGTATTATTGTGTTTAAAATAATTGAAGGTAGTCACACCGGCGATGCTATTTTAGAAATATTATTAAGTCTTATAGAATAATGGAACTTTAAAAATAGATTTCTATAACGTTAGATAATGCAACGAACAACGATACTATGATTCAAGCTTTACGTCTACAAATTCCTAATCAAGAGTCTCTTTTACATCAAAGATGTGCGACACATATAATAAACCTCATTGTAAGAGCGAGATCGACACATTTTCAAGACTCAATTGATAAAATTAGAAATTCAGTTTCATGGTTAAATAGTTCAACGTCTAGGGTAGATGAACTAAAAAGAAGATTTTTATTAAATGGATTAGCGGAGAGAACATTTCATACCGATGTTAAAACTAGATGGAATTCCACGTACTTGATGTTAAACCAATTTTTAGCCGATAGGTACGTCAATGTTATTGTAGAATATGTTAACCGAATTGGAGGCCATGAGATAACGGAGGATGATATAGCTAAATGTTCTTGTTATATGCGATTTTTAAATTTATTTTACGATGAAACATGTGCTTTATCCGCTGTTTATACTCCAACTGTTGAAATTTAGTTAACAATTAACCTAATTAATTATGAAACATATCTATATATGGCGAAAATTCATAATTCAATTTAACATATTAAAAACGTTTTTTAACATATTCATAACCATGTCATTATATCTAAACTAGCATGTCAACAAAATTTATGAACATATCAATAAATTCATTTAAGCATGCAAACGAACAATCTAAATAAATATAATCATTCTACAATACTATATCATTCAGATCCAATTCGTTTAAGAGACACTTACATAGGGTCTGTATCTGCGAGTCTCGGTGTACGTCCAAGTGATCGGCTGATCCTCTACACCACGCGCGTCGAGGAGATCCTCAAATTCGTCGTGCCTTCGTTCCTCCAAAAGTGGCCGGCCCTGGGGAGAGAAAAAATCACTCAAACAACCACAAGTTGAGTCAATGATAATACTCAAGGGATTTTAGGAGACAAAGATGGTGGGCTCTTTCGTGGGAACAAGGGAAGAAGGGGAAACTCAAAGAAAAGGAAGGGCTGCCGGGAAACAGTTTTCCTCTCTATCTTTCCCTCTTAATTTCGGCCAAAACCTCTCAAGCACATGGGGGAAGAGGTTTGGCCGAGTGTTGGTCGAAATTAGGCTAGGGTTACCAAAGAGAAAGCCTCATTTTATATCAGAGAGAATGTGCTTAAGTTAGGTCAAAATCCAGTTAAGACCCATTAGTCAAACTTAAGCCCAAAACTCCTTTTAATGAGTTTAAACAATTTTTCCAGCCCATAAAACACTTATTATGGCCGGCCATGTTGTCCTAATTATCTCCCAAATTTATTTGATTTATTTCTAAAATAATATTTAATTAATTTAGAACATCTCATTTATTTAATGACAAGTCATTAATTATTTTCATACTAATCAATGTAGTACGAAACGAGAAAATATTTATTTTCATTTTTTATTTATTTGAATCATCAAATTATATTATTATCAATATAATAACATAATATGATTCGTGAAATAAATGTAATAATAAATAACCAGTTATTTATTAAATTACTCAGAAAAATAATTTTCTTAGCGTAAATCACAATTTACGTTGAATGAGAAAATCAATCATTTCTTGTTCACCAAAATCTCGTCCGAGAGTCTATCATTGAGACCTTATGAACCCACATGAACGAAGCTTTAGAATAAAGCTCGGACACAAAAGTTCGCAAACTTTTTCCGGTTTTTAATTCTTAATATTAGTCGATTCCACTAAAGAACCAATATTGAACATCTCTAAGTTCATATGCGTTTATATTTCCGTTTGATGTGACAAAACTATTCTTCACACGGTACACGGTATATTTTACGATATTACCCTTGTGTGTATCACTAACTCAGAGGAATGTAAAATTACCGTTTTACCCCTGAGTTATTATTTCACCAAGTCCTCTGTTATTTGTGAACGAGAAAAACATAAAGTGAAATGTCTCAACATGTCACATGTTTTATTTCAAAGAATTCTTTATTCGGTGAATACCAGGCCTGGTTTATTCGCTCACACTCTCATAACAGAACATGGTGTGATACTAATGCCTTAGCATTGTTTCAACATAAATTCCATATCTATGAATCACATGTTTCAACGAAACAGTATTATGACACCAACCGTCGGGTCAATGAAACTTCATTTAGCCATTTCCCATTGACAAATCAAATGTCATAAAGTGTTACAAGAATACATGTACTCACTTCAGGATTTAGGTAATTACTAAAATACCCCTCGTATGTGAGTTTGAGGTTTCGAGTGATTAAACGGTTTTATCTCAAACTTCAAAACTTTACTGGTCTTGTTCAATATCTTCATTAAGATATCAAGAATGAATTACAGAGCCACAACTCTCCATATCACAAGATAAGATATCGTTTAATTCATTCTAACAATCATTACTAGAAATCGATTGCCCAATCGATCTTTAGATTGCGAACTATTATTTAAACTAGTCATAAGAAGGTATCTTGTCAAGTCTGTACTTAGCACTTCTTTCGTTGATGACAGTTTTAGAGCGTAGACATAAATGCGTAAACACAATCTTAAATAAGAATGGATATTCAATCTTTATTTAATTTCAAAGAAAAACAAATACAAAAGTATTTAATATCAAAAATCTCCTTTGTGGGCATAAATGTCAACACCAACTTCAAATTTAGCAATTCATAGCGTAAGTGCAATTGCACAACATCTTAGTGATTCTAATAGTTTTGAATTTTTTCGACCTTGTGTTGCTTCAATGAGAGCTAAATTTGATAAATATTGGGGGTTGGTAAAATTCCTTACTTATATAGTTTTGCGGCTATATTAGATCCTAGAATAAAATTTAGTGGTTTTCTTACCTTTGCAAACTATTTGAAACGTCAAACCGGACAAGATTATGTTACACATGATCATCCAAGGATCGTGGAAGAATTTTATTCGTTTTTCAAGACCTACCAACGACGTGAAATGCCGCAACCTGTAGAGATGAGTCCACCAAGGCCACCAACAACTAATCGAGGGATCTTTCGAGACATTGCTCGTTTTGCACGGGGTGGAACTTCAACGCCAAGATCATCACCGCATCCGGAGCCACCTGTGGAGACGTCGAAGCACGAAGAGATTCTTTTGTACAACTCTCAACAATTTGCGGTAATGAGTCAAGAGGATCTCAACTTACTAGCATGGTGGAGGCAACACCAAAATATGTTTCCAATCCTATCGAAGATGGCTAGAGATATTCTTTCGATCCCGATTTCAACCGTCTCATCCGAATCGGCGTTTAGTAGTTCGTGCCGAATCATCGACGATCGACGATAAATTTTGAAGCCCGAAATAATCGAAGCTCTCACTGTCTATAAAGATTGGTGTCAACACGACGACCGATCTCAAGAAACCTTTGTAATCCTTGATCTTGTCGACAATTACGATTTGAACTTTGCTAGTATGAACATCAACGAACTTTAGAGAATGTAAAATGTGTAATGTTTCATTTTTATTATTTCTAAAGTTTGTAATGAATTTTCAAATTATCCATATAAATTACATTTCATAATATTAACCTACTTTTAAATTTCTTACATTTTACTCCCTTTAATATTCTATTTAAACAATTTTTTATTTTATTTTTATCTTAAACGGTACCGACGGAAGGAACAATTTCCGGCGGAAAAGTCCCTTCCGCACAGTACAAAATTCCGCCCAAACGGTACGCGAAAATTTTCTTCCGCCGGCAACAATTTTTTCGCCTAGGCGGTAGACGGAATCGCCGTCCTTCCGTACGCCCAGGTTTGATGTGAGCCTAACACCAATTTTGAATAAGGGACGAAGTTCTCACTGCATCGTGGGGTCCCACAGAACGTTCAGCACGCTTGTCGGCTTCTCATAACTATTAAGGATCCATTAGAGGCTATTTTGTGGTAATTAATTACTTCTTCTATAACTTGATTTGAAGATGCAACCTCATGGTATCAGAGTCGAACTCATTTTCAATATTAGGTCACCCGTGTTTCTTAACTTTACGCTCCAATAGTTCAATAACGAGCGTCAGGGATGTATCGAGTGTCCCACATCGACATAAAATTTATGAGTTTCTTCTTATATAAACAATTGATTGGAAGATGAAAACTCAATACATTAACCTTCTATTTTTGCACCACATACCGGTGCGCGTGCAGCGCATACCCATTTTTTTAACAATGTAATTTAATTGGATAATGAAATTTCTCAATTCAAATTTAGATAAAGGTCAAAGTGGTCATTCAAGCCGTTCCAATTCCGATTTGTTGAATATGGCAGTTATATATATATATATATATATATATATATAAGATTGAAGACTTGATACTACTGATATTATATTAATTCGAAATCAAAAGATCAAGATTGTAACTGTCGGTCCACGCTCAAAGCATGTTGTTACTTACAAACCAAGGTAAGCATCGCCATAGGAAGCAAAATCAGGAAAAGATCTCTTCCATCAAACACCCAAAAATGAGATCTCTTCAAGATTTCGCAAAATAGAGTCTAAGCTGGTAATAATACTACACAACCAAACAACCACACTGTACATCATCGCCCAGATACAACAGAGCGCTTACCTCTTGTGTTGAAACTTCACCTTCAACAAGTACTGCATTTTAACCTGACCACATAAAAAAATTATTGTGCAGAACCACAAGTATACAGGAAAGCCAATGAAGTATAAACAAAATCATTGTGCTTACTTGGGCGGTATTATAAACAATGTACTCATTGTACATAAGCTCCGAGGCCCGGATATTTGAATTCACGGGCTTTCCGGAAGGTACTACAACATCGTCCTTCCATTTTACGTATTCCGATGCCTGAGGAACCTTCTTTCCCAACCCTTTTGTCGAGTGCTTGCCTTTGGGAGGCTTTTCCATATACTGACAAAAGAGGACTAAAGTCAGGATAAAAGGCATGTTATAAAAAGGAGGAAAAGAATGAATGACTTAAGAGTTTCAATTCACCTCAGCTGTCTTGAGCTCGTAGACTTCACCAAGCGCAACTTCGCTCAGAAGCAATAGACCGACTGGATTTTTCTTGTCGGTGTAGCAATACTGCGCGCTCTTACTTACAAGATCAGCAAAGTAAATTCCCTTGCCAAACTGTAGATCACAATCGAAAGAAGAAATATGTGACTAAATGAGATTACATCATGCATGTAGAGGAAGAGTATCGGAGGGAAAATAGGACCATATAACCAGTGGTTGGGGCTTCCGGGGGAGCGATTCTTAGTCCTTGGCTGAGGATTCCCACATAATTTGTCAACCGAGAACCTAAAAATTGGAAGTGATCAAGTTACCAAGATGTTGTAACTTTCATAACTGTATTTAGCCACTAGAAGTTTGAATTATAGAAAGTGCGGTTATTGAATGGTGCGATTAGTATTTTAAATCATGCATTATTTTTCAAAAATGGAATTATTATGAAGTTGTATAAATGGGTCTCTCTTATATTTTAAAATTATTAATCAAATAGCCTTCGACCAAATATTTTGATCACTCTCAAAATAAGGAGATATTAGGTTTGGTGGAGCTTAGTGTTCTTTAAGTACATGCTTGTTAACACTTTCTTCAGGTTTAAACTTTGAAGTAGTGAGTTTGGAGTAATCACATACCATGCCAAAGTAGCATTTTGTTCCCAAGCTTTTCTCGGTAAGGTCTGAAGCTATCATACTCCCCTTCCCTTTCAACCGCAAAAACTTCTTCGAGCTCAAGAGTCCAATCCTGAAGCATCAACGAACATCAAGATCACCGAGAACAAAAAAAGTTAAAAGAGAATAGAGTTCCAAGACATTTGAAAGGACATGCAAAACCAACCTTGTGAGTGGGAGCGTGAGTGGTGAGGAGATATTTCTCAATCAGCTTGAAATCTGAGCTGTCGTGAGCCAGCGGAAGAATGTCACAGTGCAGTTTCTTGTACTTGTCATCGAGAGTCTCATCACTGTCAACATCGAAGCCAATGACTCTAGAAGCAATTTCAATGTCCTTGAGCGCTTCCAACATTTTCACCTGCCAAGACAAAGACAACACAGATTCACTTGATGAAATCACTTAATGAATTAAACAAGCCTCGGTTGAGCTTTTTCTTTTGTGATTTTATCAGCAAGGTGTGATTCCCCAGAGATAGGTACCTTTGATTTGAAATCTTCCTCGTCTCTGATTACATGTGGATGAATAGAAGGGATAACTGTGAAAAAACGGTTGCTTGCGTCAACGATCAAGCTCTCTTTCAGAGAAGGGTCGTGATTGTTGGTGTTCAACAGGTTCTGAATCTCCGTCAATGCCTCGAACCCTAAAATGAAATTTACAAAAATAAGATGAATATCACTATTTACAACAGATAATACGAGGAATTCAACAACTAATAAATACCCTTTTGAATGTTATTCTTGCTCAGTTTTCCAAGTGGCATTTCGGCCAAATTGATCTCGAATTCCATCATGGCGGCTCTGCAGAATTACACGTTAGTCTCATATTAAAAAAATGAAACGGGAAAAACAAAATAAAGAGCTGTTGGACGAACCTGTATGTTTCCACATTGAATAGCATCTTCATCAGCTCTGCTATCGGTGAAGCAAGTTTGCTAACCTCATTTCTCGGTTCTTTCTTCGTGACATTCTTGTTAACCCCATAGTCCTTAACACCCAATGTCCCAACAAAAAAGTTACATACTTTTACCAACAACAACCAATTATACAGAGTGTAGGTTTTGGTTAAATCATCAAGGAGAAGAAATAAGACATACAATGTCCAAGGGGAAAAACCGACCGGGTTGCTTTTCAAAGTTTTCCTTTTGCTCCCAGGCTTCCCATGGGTTTCCAGTCTTCTCGAGAAATAAGCGTTTAAATTCGGAAATAGCGTCTGACTTTGACATTTTCTCCAATTTGTTCCCTCCGATTTTCTCATTTCCCACTCGACCCCATTTACGGAATACATAGCATTTGGAGCTCTTATCTTCTTGTACTATTTGGAGTATGTAGTAACTTCAAACCGACATTAATGATGAGTCAAATGATAATACCAATGAATGCAAGCCAAAACTAAAAATAGTTTAAAACAATTACCTGTTAATACCGGTAGATAAATCAGACATGCTCAAAGTGGTATTATAGATGCTTTTCCCATCCTCGAGAATGTGGCCAGAATCTTGCAGACCAGATAGTTCATGTACAGCACTTTGCCCTTTCACCCTAACAGTCACCGTTCCGGAAGCCTCACCAGCGGTTTCATATTTATAAAGATCAAATGGAAGCTTCTTCTGCTTTCTAAAGCAGGCATCCAAATAATCTTCCCGAACAATCGGTACTTTCATCCTCCTTTCAGTGGAAACCATTTCAAAGTTGAGAGAGCAAATAACATAGATTTAGAAAGAAAAAAAGAACAGCATAAAGCTTGAAAAGTTTAAATATTTACTTGGCCTTTCTAATCTCAGTTAGGTTGTCATCATTTGATCCACTCAACACCAAAAAGTTTGTATCTGCATTTGAAATTGATTAGTAATACAATTAAATCATCTAGATGTGGAATCAACAGAAAAGAAATACTGACGTACCAGAATCAGAACGAAAAACAACCTACCTTTCTTGATCTGGTCATGGAAACTTCCACCGGCACCCTCGATTTTCATCTTCCATTCTTCCTGTAAACCACCTTCGTTAAATATATAATAAGAAAGAAGAAAAGAAAAAAACCTCAATAGTTACAAAAAAGTATCATACTAGCACTTCCTTGGATAACCCTGAAATAGAAACTTTCAAATCCGCCAAGGTTTCATTGTTAGATGACTGAGGAGCTTGGTTCCCCGAGGCTGTCTGTTGGGGAAGTATACGCGCAGGCTTTACAGCCTTTTGTGATTTAAACCACTGCAAGAAAGAAAAAGCCACAAAGATCGTCAGTGTGTTCTCTGTATTCAAGCAAGGCTACTCATATACCTTGCTCAAAAAAGTGTTTTCTGTATCTTCCGGGACTTTCCATTTCCCTTTGACACGTTGAGGTTCAGTAGTGGAGAAAGAACACTTGCTCCAAGCTGATAGGTAACCTTGACACCGATACATTCCGGCAGAATAACGAAGAGAACTTGAGCAAAGTGGGCAGCTAGAAAGTGCTCCAAACATCATTCCATCCGCACTAAAGTAGAAAAATAAATATCAAAGCAAAAGTAGCATTGTAACTATGTCACAAATAACAAAAGTTCATACAATTCTACAAAAACACAAACTTAGGTGATCCGAATAACGTTAATCAAATGTGTCATGACTGTTACTCGTAAAATCAGAAGTGCAATAATGATATTTTAATCTTTGATAGTTATAGTTAGATTTAAATGACATCTCACTTACTAGAGTATTGAAATTGTTTTCTGATTCGTAATTATTAGTTTTAAATTTTGCGTGTAACGCTCTACAACGAAGTTGCGGATTTTCGATTTTGACGCTTTTAATTAAATTTTTTTTTGTCTTGTTTGTTTCAACATGATCTCTATATATTGTGATTAGCCGTCATCCCCATTCTAGTGTAAATTTTCTGCTAGATTTTAGTTCATATATATTAAAGAGTTATTTTCTTTATAATCATTGAATCACATTGAATGAATCTTTTTATCGATCATACTCGATTTCAGATGTGTTATGAACTCTTTATTTTTGTCAAAAGTTTGCACAATCGATCTACTATTTGTACTTGGTTAGATTCACTTCAATGTAAGCAGTTTATACAATTCTACAAAAACACAAATTTAGGTAAAAAATTTACCAGCGGTCACGCAAGTCGAGCTCGGAGCCTGATGAATCTTGGCCGTTCGCTTCGAGCATTTCTCGCAGCTCAGCAGTAGCGACATGCTTTTTCAGGTCGTCTTTCAGCTCCCACATCTTTTTCGTTTGGAGTTCTAGTTTCACATCGATATTATCTTGATCCGCTTCTTGCTTCGTTTTTCCAGCAGAGCTCTTCTTCGCTGATGTCGCCACGTCCCCGTCGCCCTTTGCGGCTTTAGATTTCTGACCTCCGGCGTCGTTTTTTTTACGCTTCGCACCCGCTTTCGAAGACTTTTGCGCCGAGCCCCCCTCTTCTTGCGCTTCCCCTTAACGAAAAAAC
Source organism: Urtica urens (assembly GCA_958296335.1). Taxonomy (NCBI): domain Eukaryota; kingdom Viridiplantae; phylum Streptophyta; class Magnoliopsida; order Rosales; family Urticaceae; genus Urtica; species Urtica urens. The sequence goes on along the minus strand of OY282521.1, from coordinate 17,020,495 downwards.
ACTCAAAGCCTCAGTGATCATAACATTGTGATGGAAGTACAACCGATCACTGAAAACCAAAGGCCAAAAATACCATACACACTTTTTACAGTATCGGGGTCCTCCTTTGTCAATGAACTGAGAGCTTCTTGATCAGACTCCGAAATGGTATCCCATCCCGACAATTTCTTCAACTGGGTTGTCGGACAAAACTCCATGTAACACTTGGCATGGTGCCAAGCCATGCCTCTGGGTCCTTTACCCTCGGTATTGGTTGATAAACGAACCTAACAAAATAAATCCCAACATAAGAGAAGTATCTTGTGGTCGATAAATACCAAATCCAGAAATTTTTATGCTATGTATCTTATAATATCGAGCGTTGAAGAAACAACCTCTCCTTTTAATATCTTTTGACTGCATTGTTTGCAAGTGGCGCGAGAAGTACTCGAAACCTCGATGCTTGACTCAACTAGCTTGGGAGCTTCCTCTTTCTGGGGCTCACTGGAACTACGATCCTCTACGTACTTTCTGATCCTCTGCTGATCGTCCCACCGTAGCTGCTCTATACCCTCAACATCATCGATCCTTCACAAAAGTAATGGCCGTTAAAAAACAAAAACAAAAAGGTCATGGCTTTATAAGAAAATGTGATGACGGTAAGAGAAAGACGAAACAACACATCGAAACGTACGATTGGATTTGCTGCTTCGGATTCTTTATCACGCAAGTCGCGTGGTTCCACATCTGTTTCAACAAAGAATGGAGAGAGAGAATGGAGTGAGTAAGCGAGGGAGTGAGGGGGAAAGAGGAATAAGAAGAAATGGGAAAAAAAAGTGTACGGGCATGAGGCCATCGAACTGTTTGGCTTGAATCATTTTTCCGAAACGGAGAGTTTCCTTGTTAATGGGGATTTTGCAGGTCTTGCATGACGACCTCGACGACTTCGCGTACTCCACTTTCCATGGCTTCTGGTTCTCGACCGTCGACATTCTATGTATATCAGTTCTTTCTCTCTCTCGTTCTGTGCATCAACGGTGTTCGGAGAAGAAAGAAGGGTTTGGGTTCTTCTTTGGTTCACGGTGTGTTGCCGAACCTCTATAACGGTTTAAGAAAAATGGAATATAGTAATAATAATAATCAGCTCATTAATCACTATCTTTTCTATTTTCAAACGGAAAGATATACTAAGATATAACTTTTGAAACACTACCCAATTTCATCATGGATCATGGTGTGTGCGAAAGGTTATCGGGCCTAATTATAAAATGCGAGTCGAGGAGTTGACTACATGGATGCATATACAATCTCTCACGTGTTATTTGCAAATGTACCTATAATGCAAAGCAAGTATTTCGAGTTTTTATGTGACATCGGGTCAATTGGTGAATTTTGAAAGATCAATTCTTTAGCACCAACATCATTGAATTGAATGGAACCATGAGCAGATATGTGATTTGACATGAATCTAGAAAGTCAAGCAAAAGGTCTTTAGTTACGACTTCTGAACATAATAAGATAAAAATGTTATACTTGAATTTCTTAACGATAAGATGACACATTAGTTGCAACAAAAAAATTCAATTTAGAACGAAAAAATATGTATGTCTTGAATCGGTAACGCGTGCATTGATTAATTTTGCTAGGAGCGACTTTTCTCTTTTTTTGAGGACACTCGCGACCAAATACTTTTGGAGAGTGAACTCTTCAAAAAACATTAACATTGGTGGTATGAAATGAGAAAGCATGACGACTCACAAACATAGCTAAGACATTGGACTTCCGGCATTTGGGAGATTTCAAAATATCGCAATATATTTAGAAAAAATAAGTAGGGGTTAATGATGGGGATAAACTATTTGGTGAGTAGAAATGAATATGAAATATATATATATATATATATATATATAATCAAATTAAACAAGGGAGCACTTTTTGTTATATTACTTATTATTGACTTACTAAAGAGCATATCAATTTGTAAGTGGGTTTGGCGATCTAAGAACTCGAATTTTGTGTGTTTCAGGACGTGTAAAGACCTGTGTTCGGAACCATCTTCTTTCGTATTTTAGTTTTGAGTAGGCTGTGAGCTTATTTGCCTTCAAAAATCAATTTTAGCTTATAAAATTTATAAGCCAAACATATACTTTACAAACATTCCGTGATCATTTATTTTAAGATTTATAAACTACATAAAGTCAATAAAATTCGATTTTATTTATATATATTATGACTGACGGAATATTTTTTACATATTATTACACTAATTTAAATAGAAAAGGTGTTTGTGATGGAGTTTAAGAAAAAATCTATATATTTTAATGCAGTATTATCAAATGAAGTTACAAATTTGAAATTGAAAAATAAAAATAAAATACAACTGATATATTCCATTATACGTATAAAAAAAATTAGAAAGAGCGGTGGGACTTAGCAGTCGAGAAAAATATATAGTTGCCTTAAAAAATACATATATAGCTAAAGATTTCTCTCTATTCTATAGACTCTACTAGGGACTGAAGTCTGAAGCAAATCTCCGCAGCTATTTCTATCATCGACATCTGATCTTTTAGTGTTCGCACGTCCAACCTAAGGTTTCTAATTTCATTACCATTGTTCTTTGCTTGTTCGTTTTTGCTTCTAGCATCTTCAACAGTTCGAAATTGGTTACTTGCTCTTTGCGCTTACGAAATTCTTGTTTCCTCTTCCTCATGTAGTTTAATTTTGATGTATTTGGCAATGATATAACGACGTATTGATCTGGGACGTCTTGTTTAAAGAGACACTAGGGTTTACAATTTTCTGAGATTCGTCATTTACTTGTGCGAGCATTAGGGTTTAGGGTTTTAGTCGGATGGAGTAGAAGATATTATAGTTCTGTTCGAGTGAAGTACCCTATTTTCTAGTCGTAGATTGTTTAGGTGGATTTCAGGATTGATTTGAATTATTTTAATTCAGCGCACTTTTGTGTTCGTTTCTGTAGAAATGAAGTCTAAAAGAATATCAAAGCTGGAACCATTGCAATGTTTGTTCTCTAAATTAATATTTTCTATTCACTAATACGCTCTTTGTGTTCACTTGATCTTTTGAAGGAGATATGAGCAAGAAGAAAAATCCTTTTGTTTTTTTAGATGTTTCAATTGGAGGTGCTCCAGCGGAAAATGTTATTATCGAGGTGAAGTAACAAACTGAAGCTTTTTCTAGACCGTTTGAGCTTTCAAAATCTCCATTTTTCAGAAGCAATTTTTTATTGAAGCTTTCTCGACTTTTTGAGCTTTTGAAAACGTCATTTTTCAGAATGAAACTTTCATGCTTATTTTTTGTTTTAATTTTTGGTATTTAAAACAATATATTTTCTTTTGTTTTAAATGTGCAGCTTTTTGCTCATGTGGCTCCTAAGACAGCTGAAAATTTTCGAGCACTTTGCACAGGTATGTTGTAATCTCGTTACCTGCAAGTTGGTAATTGTTACTTAATTTTCATGATATCGTGATGTCTAGACGTTTTGATATTAAATGAGTAGTCTTATCGTGTAAATGCTAGAGAATAAGATATCACGTGCTCTGATTCAAGGATAGAAAATAGGGTCCATTAGGTAAATAGTCACATTTACAGTTTGACATTGCTAAATAACCCATGTTCCGTAAAACTCAGGTAAATTGCCACTTCCATATATTTACAGACGTAAATCTTAGGTAAATAGCCACTTCCATTTATTTTACAAAACGTTGGCTATGTAGCAGTTCCAAGCATTTAGTTGGCTATTTACCTATGTTCCTGTAAATAAATAAATAATTCTAAAGAGAATAGATATACCCAGCTCCGAAAATAAGACAAGAAAAATAAAGCAAGCTGACATCCATGAATTCATTTGCTGGTTGATAATTCATTTGCGTAACTTTGACATATGGTAGTTCATTGCACTTTGAATATCATACTTGCATGATTGTGATTGTCTATTGCAAAAATAAGTTAACTGACAAATGTGGTTGTTATTCTCATTGGTATAAAGGTGAGAAGGGAATTGGGAAGACTACTGGCAAAGCCCTTAGCTATAAGGGCTCACGTTTTCATCGAGTAATCCCAGGGTTCATGGCCCAAGTAAGTAGGTTCCAACTCTTTATGAAGATTTCCACAAATTTGTGTATATTTACATAATTACATGGCTTGTATGCTGATAAATTTTTTCTTCATCATACAGGGAGGTGATTTTTCAAATGCAAATGGTATGCATCGTTGTCCAAATTAACCCTGCCTTTAAGGCAACACTATTGATTATTTTTTATCATGACTAAAATTTGTAAGGGACAACATTAATGGCTTGCAGGAACCGGTGGTGAAAGTATCTATGGAGGGAAGTTTGATGGTAATTTTCTCTGAGTAAACGCTGTTAACTAATAAATGAATAATCTTGCTGAATCATAGAAGCTTTCATTGGATTGTAGATGAGAATTTCAAGTTGGCACATGATGAACCTGGTGTTCTCTCTATGGCAAACAGCGGTCCAAACACAAATGGAGCTCAGTTCTTCATAATCTTCAAGCGACAGCCTCATCTTGATGGGTATGTTGCCGCGTCTTTAGCAAAAGCTTTGACTCTTTTTATTGATTTTCTTTTTCTCCCATGATAAAAAAAATCCTGTGCGTATGTGGGTTGGGGTTTGATCCCTAGGAGTGAACAAACAACTTTTTAAATTTTGAATTGCGGCTTTTACACAATTTGTGTTTAACTTAGTTTTTTTAAATCATTTTGTTTAAGTAGTGGCACTTACTACTTGCCTATCTTCTCTTGTCCTCTACTGAATAATATATTTTGATCTTCCTCTCACTAAAGATTTTAGAGCTCGGTAGATGGAACAATGAAACTTTTTCTTTTCTTTCCCTTTAGTTTGATTATCGGTGTTAACTGGTGAAATGAACCGTCATTTTTGGCAGGAAGCATGTGGTGTTTGGAAAAGTTGTCAAGGGTTTGAATGTAATTCAGAAGATTGAGCAGCTGGGCTCAGCTGAAGGGAAACCTTCAAAATTTGTGGAGATTGTAGATTGTGGTGAAACTTCTGCCAGTAAAGTTCATGATGAAAATGAAAAAGATAAAGGTAAGTAAGAATAAAATATGTGTTTCCGATGATGGTAGGATTCTCAACAGAGGACCGATGTCGCAAAATCTTTAGAAACATAGGCTTATGGATCTCGACTTTAAATTCTGATCCCAGTTACCCTGCCCAATCTCTGTCTAGAATGGCCAAGTGCTCTTTAGTTTGCATTTTGCTTCAGCTTATCTCTATATTAGAAAAGAGATAGCACTTTGTTGTTGCTGTGTCGTATTGTTATCCAAATTCATTTCGGTAAAAAAAAAAAAGCAATGGAGCAGTTGTTACTGTGCGATATTTTGTTTGAATTCTAATTTATGAAGAAACAAATGATGCAAAGAAATAAAAAATCATTTATTTACCTTTTCAGGGAAAACGAAAATATCAAGGAAGGATGCATCTGGCAAAGGCATTGGTGGGAGGCCGAAGAAATCTGGTCATGAAAAGAGTAGGAGAAGGAGAAAAAGATACTCTTCATCGGATTCACAAAGCTCTGATTCTGAGTCTGATTCCTCCGATTCCGATACCGATTCTGGTTCTGATTCAGAGTCATTGTCTGATTCAAGTTCTAGTTACGAAAGGAAGAGGAAGAAGAAATCCTCAAAGAAAGATAAACTCCGCCGAAGCAGGAAAACCAGGGATACACATAGGAGAAAGAAGAAGAGCCGACAAGACAAACCAATGCGCAAATCTAAGCGGTGTGGTTTTTAGTAATTTATAAAGTTACCTTTGTTTCACTATAACATCGCTGATTTGATTTCTCGAGTATTGATAATGATAATCACCATTTTTATGCAGATCAGAGAGTTCGAGTGGGGAAGATGATGAGAGCGATATCGGTGGAAGTAGCTCTGATGATGAAAAAACTCGCCACAGATCTGGACCCAAGGCGAGAAATAAAAAGGATGCTGAAGATAAACCAAGCAAGTATACTTGTACGTCTTTTTTATTTCACACCAAAATAATTATCTTTTTACAAAATTCATAAATTGATTATATATGTGATTGCTTAATATTTGTATTACTTTCAATGTCATCAGGTTGAATGTGTAAATACTCGCTAGTTTTTTTGTGCATCGGAAGTTGATTTGGGCTCCTAACATTGATTGGTTTTTGTAGCTTTGGAAAAGAAACTGAAGGCAACTGAAGAACATGCATCTCGGGAGGAGGAAGGCGAATTGGCACCAAACAATGGACACGATACACAGGCTAAAATAGTTAATCAGAAATCAATCTCTGATGATCCTAACTCAAGGTTGGTTTTCTATTTTTATTTTTTATTTCAACACCCAAGGTTTCTTTTATTTGCTAGCTTTGCCATTTTATGATCTTTCCTCCGAAAAGTCTATTCACTGGGTGTGTAGAGATAATTCCTTTTGCATTTCTTTTGTGTTTTAGAAGCCCGAGTCCGAAAAGAAGGTCTAGAAGAAGTCCTAGCCCAAGTCCTGATAGGAGAAAGAGAGAAAGGTCTTCGAGCTTGCTGTCAAGTCCCCTTCGCAAATCCCTTGAGCCCACTGAATCCAATTGTGAACGTGGCTTACAAAGAAGCGACTCACCAGATGGCAATCCAAAGCGTGTGAGAAAAGGACGTGGCTTTACTGACCAGTACTCTTTTGCTCGCCGGTATCGCACTCCTTCTCCGGACCGCTCAACACGTGGTTACCACAATAATTATCCTGGAAAATCCCGTGAAAGGTAAGTACCATGACATGGCTGAGCAAAGGAATGTAAGCATTATTAAATGTTATGGTCCCTCAGTTTTTTTATTTTTTATTTTGTATCTTGTGAAGGTTTTCAAACTACAGACGTTATCCTGAGAGGTCACCGCGCAGACATAATCAAAGTCCCCCTAGACACAGCAGGTTCTCTCTCTCTCAGACAAATACATGCACAGACAAATAATATTGTGCTAATATTTTCAAAAATAATAATATTGTGCTAATCTTCATATTAGCTTGTATGTCAGCTTGTACTTAATTTGGTTTTCGTATTCTTCATGGATATAATCATATCACAAGGAGTTATAACATTTAAAAAGAAAAGAACAATCCCACAGACTAGTTGGGTGCCTTTTCCGACACCACATTTCATTTCATGTCTAGAAAGATTATCAAATAAGTTAGCAACGAGACCATTAAACTCCAGGGTACAACACCAATTTGCCTTACGGCACAACCTTCACTAGACAAGTGGAAATCCATGTCTTTGCCACTATTTGTGCACACTTTGCATTTGATAATTGATGCGGAACACCATCTCAGATATCGAGACCGAAGAAGCCGGAGTCGCAGCAGGAACAGGAGTATTTCACGAAGCCGAAGCCCAGCAGAGAAGAAGCCTGCTGTGAGCGAGAGGCTGAGAGGTCGTTTGGGCCCACGAGTCGATCATCAGCGACCCCAAAAGAAGGAGCACCCGGGCCGCTCTCGGTCGGGATCTCCGAATGAACCCAAGCTCCGAGATCAAAAGCCGGCACTATCCCCGCCGAGGTCAACATCGACCTCTCCGGCCAGACAGAGGAGATTGGTTTCTTATGGGGACTTGAGTCCTGGTGCCACCTAGTTTTGCCTTTGTTTCCAAGTAAGTAATTTATATTGTTTTTTGCTTTAATATTGACTCGGGTCTTTCATTTGATTGTTGAACTTTTCGTGTGTGTGAATGAAGGCTAAGTCGCAGAGGGATATGAACTATTGTGAAACTGAGCGTTGCACGGATTGAAGAGTTGTGTGTTCTCTTCGGTTACTTTTGCGTTAGCTTTTGATTATAATGGATTAGAAATGTTGAAATTCTGGTGCAAAACTTTTGGTCAGACGTTTACCTCATTACTGTTATCACTTTTGAGTTTTGGGACATGCTGTACCTATGATTGATTTTTCACTTTGAGTCAAGGACTTATGAAGGTAAAAATTTCATTCACCAACAATTATTTGGCAATCGGACCATAATTAAGTTACATTTGTTTAGAAATATTTTGTCTTTTATTTATATATACAGGAGTCCGTATTTAGAAGATTGAAAAACCCAATTCTCAAACTTTTGTAGACATTCTTATAAGAGTTATTTTACTAAGAATATGATCTACTATGTCGAAGTGAACTTTATTTATTCAAGCATGGTGAGCTATTTTGTCTAAAGTAAATTAAATTGATTTGTTAATTAATTAAGTTTGGCCTTGTGAGGAATCGTTTTATAAAATAAAAATGGGAGGTGGGCTACTTGGAAGCAGTGATGCTAAGACTTGAGTATAGCGTCCACTGAGTTGGAGGCGATATTGAAACTTGGGGATAGCGTTCATGGAGCTGAATTAATGGAGGCAATGATGTTAAGAATTGGGTATAGCGTTCATGGAGCTGAATTAATGGAGGCAATGATGTTAAGAATTGGGTATAGCGTTCATGGAGCTGAATTAATGGAGGCAATGATGTTAAGAATTGGGTATAGCGTTCATGGAGTACTAATGAGATGTGTCTCTTCGATTATATTTGTTTTTAATATTAATGGTACCTCGAGGTCATGTGATCCCAAGAAGATTCAACGGTACGCCTGAGAGGTTCTAAGGAAGATCTAGACGGAGAGGGTATGGGCTTAAGATATGTGGAGAGATTCAATCAAGTCTTTAAGTCTTTAGTCGGTAAGAGTGTCTAAAGGTTTTAGTGGGGTATGTTTTTCCGGAGAGCTATTACCCTATAGGGGACATCGTGACGGCTCACTGCGGGTCAACTAGTTCCTTTATGTGCACGAAGTTTGGTATGGGGTAGAAAGATTATCCTTTAAGCTCGAGATGAAAAATTGGTGATGGAGATTTAGTGTTAGTCGTGTGCGACAAGTGGATTCATATACCTAGGTTTGCCTCGTGGACCGATTATCCTATGATTCCCCTTGATATGAGTGTCGTAGCTAATGTTATAGTATAGCATTTGGGATGAGAGTCTTATCCTAACTATGTTTGGGAAGGAATATGTTAGGGCTATTCTCAGTATTTTTTGTGGTAGGGAAGGGATCCCTGATATTCGACGTTCGCACTTCACGAAAGACGGAGAATACTTGGTTAAGAGTTGGTAACGGGTCACCATGGCATCTTTTTTGGACGCCAACTCTCTTAAAAAGTTATGTAAAACGAATGTCTCTCTTAAGATGAAGCTTTTCTGCTGGAGATTTTTCAAGGTGCAGATCATGACCCGATCTTTGATGGTTAGGAGAAAGGTCATTACAGATGTTGCTGCCCTATTTGCAGGGAGAAGCGGAGACCTCCATTCATGCACTTCGGGATTACCAATAGAGAAGGAAGATTTGGAAAGAGGCGGACTTTGAGTGGATCCGTCTGAGACACATAGAAAGAGAGGCATTTGATATCATCCTCACAACGGTAGATGTTCTCGAGGTTAGTGATTTTGAATTCTATATCAATATCATTTTGGAAATTGTGGAATCATAAGAACAATGTCGTCTCGGGGAGGAAAGCGTGAAATCAAAAGAAGCTTGTTCAATTGACGGAAAGCTTTCTTGCATACAGAGGCGCGCCCACGACAGCTGTGCGGAAGAAAGATTAGGGGAAGTGAAGCTCAGACTATCTCCTCTGATGGAATGTATTGTCTCGATTAATGTAGATGTTGCTCTAGATTGCAATTAGGGAGGAATCGGTGGGAGTTATATCACTCGAGACCACACTAAAATGATGATCGGCTCGGTGGTTCTCCCTCCTGCATGTTGAGGCGTTTACGATCCTCCATGACATAGACTTGGCTCGCAGTACCGACGACACGAGAATGATGCTACACTCCGACTCCTTAAGATGGTAAAAGCGGTGACTGAAAAATTGATGCATACAATCGAGATTGGAACGATCTTGCATCACATTTACAAAGAGATAACGGATTTGACTGAGTTCAAAATTTTATATGTTCCCTATTATTATAAGATAGCGGTTCACAATTTAACCCGCTTTGTGATTAGCCATAACTCAATCAAATTTCATTTATCATTGAAAACTAGATCCATGATATACCATAAATAAATGCCAACCAAAAAAGATTTATTCTTAAGTCTAATATATTATTCTGATTTATTACTGAAAATATTAAATTAAAAATCAAATAAAGTTATCAAAATCAAAAATCAACTTAGAAAATAAACTGCCGGATTATAATATTTATTACGATTAGAACTATTTACAATTATTCACACTTTAATACGCTATTATTTACAATATTTACAATTAAATACACAAGGAAAATTCAAGAAAGATATAAACTTATCAATATTTGTACCGTTATTTACAAATTTTACAAAAAGTTACAACTAATTTGAACTCAACGAAATCTTTCTAGATAGACTCAAACACACATTAAAGAATAATGATTTATCGAGCGATTAATAAACATGGAAACAACGACCGGTTAACAATTTCACAACAAATAGTACCATTATTCTTAGATCTTATTTTCATGGTTTGAAAAAAGTTGTTGCAAAAAAAGAGAAAATGACTACATGCCGTGAATCTTCTTAACGACTGAAAAGTTATAGTGGAATGCTAAATTTCTAGTTGGCGGCGAGTTCTTCTTCATCTTCTAGTTTTTTTATTTTATTTAAAACAACAAATAAATTCGTTATTTACCACTAAATATTTTATATATACTAACGTTTTGTAAACATTTCGTACAGTCAAATGTGTCTACACAAATTTGTTGTTCATATTACCTCTCATAATTATTTCGGATTTTGGTTATTCATTTTGAACTAAAATAGTCCCAAAAATTCCTTAAACACATTAAACTGAGTAATTACCAACAATTTACAAAACGTTAAGTATTTCAAAATCTGTAAGCTCATATAAGTATATACCTCGATCACCCTTAAAATAAATGAAGTCGAGTGAGGTAACTGTGTATGGTTATACATGTAGTCCTCTTTAATTTCTCAATATGTGCATTATTGACTCCCCGATTTGCTATTAATGTTTTAAAAATTAAAATATAAACATAACAAGTTTGGAGCAAGCATGATTATCTGTGTATATTTGTCAATTCACGCCTATAAATAACTTTATTTTCATTACTCAAAATTTCGAAAACTATGACCGGATCAACTTGAGCAATCGCCACAATAAAAACATATGTTTGATATTTGTGAACACTCATGACAATTGATATTATCATCTTGGTTTTTTCGTCCCATTAACAAATATTTGACTCACAGTTTTATCTAGAGAATTTTCCTACAAGGTTTACAACGAAAGAGGAAGCATGGCGTTCATATATTTTCGGCGAAGAAGTATGAGCTCTAGTATGTTGTGAGGATCAACAAATTAATCAATATTGTTAACATCAACACGACGTAAAGGGAAAACATTATCGCACCCGCTACCATCTAACACACACTATTAGCATAATTGACGAGGATGACAGCTCAACGACTATTCAGCCAATCATTAATTGATGTAGGCAATGGTGTGACAGTTAATTAGAGTCAGAGTCAGTTAACGATAGTTACAAGTTAGTTAGAATTTGTTATTGTGTAATTATATAAACAACGCTCATGTAATCCTTACCGGTGAATAAAAAATCTTTTGGTTGAATCATTCACATCAATCAATTTCGTTCATTTCTTTCCATTATTCTCTTAATTTTGCACCAGCGCAATGGAAAAAAGACAAATACACAACGGGGTAAGTTATTTTCTTATAATAAGTTAGTAGAAAATAACTAGCTCGATTTATAACATTTACCGATCAACTTTTAGATTATGCCATTTTTCTACCTAATTTATTGAGAGACGGAATTAAGATATTGAGCCATCAAAATAAGATGTTACCGTTTTTTTATTTTGTTAGTTAAATGTTACCGTTGCCACCTTTAACCTAGTAAATATATAACTCTGATTAAAAATTCATTCAGCTACTTATTGTATGGACACCTGTATATGATACATTGATGAGTAGATTTGATAACTATTATTGTTATTATTATATTTTTATTATACTTATGAACACCTTTTTTTATTATTATTATTATTATATTTTTGTTATGTTTATAAACACCTTTCGGCACAACCTGATACTTGATCCACTGTCCACATGGGTAAAATATGTTTTAAATTTTATTTATTTGCTTTGACACGGACTACTATATGAGCACGAAAGCCGAACCACAGCCACTCCATTAGAATATCAAAAGAGAACATCCAATGGACAATGCAAAAGGCAAGGAATTTCATCAACTGAATTTTACAATCTCAAAATCTCTATAAATTCCGAATCCTAGAGCTTTAATACAAGTTAAGTGATCATAAATACATTGCTCTTCTTGAATTATCCGCGCCGTAACAGAGAACCCACCTCTCTATTTCTCATATTGCTTGCTTCATTACGGGGCTCATCAGATAGGTTGGCCTTTCGGTACGATCTGGTCTTTGATCCACATGTAGATAGGCACGAGCACGTAATACGCTCCTGCCATGGCTCCCAATATCAAGCGCAGTAAGAACACCAATGGGTTCACCGGCTTTGACACGTCTTCTTCCTTCGGACCCATCTGCACCATAACACAACTTGAGATATTTTTCCAAAATCGCACAAATACTTAAAGGAACGAACAGCTCAATCTCTCTGAAAGTGAACGTAAAAAGCATAACAAGATAAGAAGTTGACGATTACAATGTCGAAGTAAAAAATATGCACAAACAGGGTTGGAGTCGATGGTGGATCCATTAAAACTTGCTATTTCACCTACGAATTTTGAGCTACAAAGTATTGAGTTGTGAAGCCTAATTCATAAGCGACACTAAAAGAGATAATTTGTCTAGTGCAAGAGAGAATCTTATAAACTCAAACTCTCCTATTTCGTTTACAGAAAAACGTACGAAGAAAAAAGTGGACGTAACTCTGGCATTGATAGTGAACCGCTATAAATCTACCTTGGTTGCTTATTGATTGTTGCCTTGTTAGGTCAGATTAGGGGCAAAAAGGCAAACCTGCAAAGGAGAGTCGCCGGAGGCGGGCTTGATGCCGGTGACGGAGCATCCCATGATCAAGCCGTGGCGGCGGACCCCACGGTACCATTTGGGGCCGATCCTCTTGAGCTGAACGTCCTTGAATCCGGCTTTTGTGAACCACTCGATGTACTCTTCCTCTGTTGGGAACAGCATCCACGCGTCCGCAAAGAAGCGGGAAAGCCAAAAGGTCGGGTAAACTGGGCCGATCAGGCATGCTTTCCCGCCAAGTTTCAGGACTCTGTACGCTTCCTTGATCCCCCTCTGCGGGTCCGGCCAATACTCGATACTGTCCCACATCCCAAATTTTAATGAATATAGAAAAAATTTGATTCGTTGATATTTTTCGAAAGAAAAAAGCAATGAACTTTTGCAATCATGTGAACTTTTTAACAAGGGGATATTCAGCTAAAGCTCCTTTGTATTTGGGGAAAATACTCTCGCTCTTCTTCTCTATCTATGGGTATGAATATACAAATTAAATCTGTTACTACCAAAGAGCTCAGTTTTGAAGGTAAATGAGCTACTAAACAGTCATAAAAGCAAGGATGATTTTCAGTGAAATTTAGTCCAGCCAAATTGAGGGAAAACAAACTAGACTGAGATGTCTTTCGAGAAAAAAAAATACTGGTTTATATTCTATCAGTACATTTTAACAACCAGAAATTAAGCTAAATTCCTTTATAAGAAGTTCCTTTCGAGAGACTACTCTCGCTCTTCTGCTTTTAGTAAGCAATTGAAACTGTTCAAGCAAATAACTACATCTTTTCAACAAAAAATAGGTAACTAACTACTAAATTCACTAGACTCGACTCAATCCGAAACATGAACAAGTACGCAAAAGATTACCTTCCGGCGGAAACGTATCGATCCGCATAATCAGTGCGAAACGGCAAATCCTCGGCATCGCCTTCGATAATCTTACACTCCTTCAACTCCTTCTTCTGCTTAGCCTTAGCGAGCTGATGTGGCGACTGGTCAAGGATCGTCACGTTCTTGGCATCCACGTGCTTGACTATCCCAAGCGTAGTGAACCCAGTTCCGCCACCCACATCAACGACAACCATTCTCCTGTCGTTTAGGTCGGCGGGCTCGAGAGCCTCGTCTCTCATGTCCTCGGTCCAGTGGCCCGGGTTGATGACGTGGTCGTACACGATCGACAGAAACCTGTAGAACCAGAAAGCCTCTTTCTTGTGCTGAATGAACCTCGGCTGAGACGCCGATCTCGACGCCGACGAGACGCCGCTGCATCGGGGCACCATCGTAATTTTGGTCCCTCCTACTCTGGCCATGGAAGCCGAGCTCAACCTCGGAAAGTGCTTGCCGTGGAAATCCGAGCCACGGAAGGCTAGTCCTTTTGGAATCGTTGTTCCCAAGCCTCTGAAGAGAGTTAGGTTTTCGGCTCCGTTGAGCATCGCTGAAGAAGCCATGGGTCTAACTGTGTGTCACTACCTGCCCAATTTCTCTACTGCTTCCTGCCAAACAGAGTCGCGGTTATATATATATATATATGTGTGTGTGTGTGTGTGTGTGTGTGTGTGTAGTTCGAATATAATGTGGGTATTTTGTTATTTTGATGCGAATGCGAAGAATTTGAGCTTACTTGAGAGACTGAGTAATTGGGACGGAGAACGCGAGGCGAGAAGCGAAAGGTACGACTACGAACAAGCGCCACAGGTTTTGTAAGAAGCCAGTAATGTAGAATAAAGAAGGAACCTTTTTAATTGTTTTTGCGACATGGGAATTTAACTTTTTTAATTTTATTTATTTAATATTCGTGGAGGGACTTGTAGAGAACAAGACACGTGAACATATCCTCATCACTTATTTGAGTGGTGTTTCGGGAAGTAAGTACAAGCAAGTCCTCCCTCGAGTTTTCGATGTGTTCTTTTCGTTTAATCTTATCAATCTGTTAAAAAATAATTAAGGAAAATGAATGGAGAAATTTGAGACCCAAAAATATTAAAAATATTTAGATTAGATCTATTTTGTTGAAAATATGTAAAACTAAATTTTATAGTTAAAATCAGACAAAAATATTCTTCAAGTCATTTACAAGGTTTAAATCTTATTTTTATCTTCAATCCACTCAAATGCACCATAAATCCGTTAAAATCACCTAAAATCATCGAAATAATGGGTATGTTACTTTATTAATTATGTTTAATCAATCTTTTGGTTGTTTTTGGTGTTAGAATCGTTTTTCGATCGAAAAAAAAATAAGTTCGTCAAAAATCTGGGCACTTTTGTACGATGGTTTTGGATGAAGACCATCGTACACCATCGATTTTGTGATCGATGCAACCGACATGGTCATACTCAAGCAACATGCTACCAGTTTCATGGCTTTCCCGATAACGATCAGCGGCGAAGCAAGCTTGGTATAACCAGCCACCTCCTTCACAACAGACCAATACAACCATTTTTTCTCTTGACCAAAGACTCGTCCAATGATGCTTCAGCAAATTTAGCAGGTACATCACTTTTTTGTCCCCTTGTTGGATTATTGACACGGGTGCATCTAATTTCATATGTACATCGTTATCACTATTTTTCACTCATGCTCCTATAAATAAAAATATTTATGTCCAACTACCTGACGGTTCGTATTCATCTGCGACTCACGTTGGTAGCGTTAAGTGTACCTCATCACTTATTCTCAAGGATGTGTTCTTTATTCCGTCCTTCAAATTCAACTTATTGTCAATCTCACAATTAACTCGTCAACACAATTGTAATGTAACATTTTCTTCTACATCGTGTCTCTTTCAAAACCGTTCGAAGAACATGACGATTGGTCAGGGTAATGTGCAACAAGAACTCTACTACTTGGATGTCTCCCATTCAATAAATTCTGTTTTTTCATTTCAGAAGTTAAATAAATTTGATCTTTGGCACTCACGCCTTGGACCTCCTTGTAATTCTCGTTTTCAATTTCTTGTTAAGAATTTTCCAGATATCTTTGCTAATAAATTTTTTATTTGCGATGTTTGCCCTCAAGAAAAGCAATCACGCAATTCTTTTCCATTGAGTGTTACTCGTTAATCAAAATGTTTTGAATTACTACATGTTGATATCTGGGGACCCTTTTCCGTTTGTTCTAAAAATGGGTCACACTTCTGTCTCACCATCGTTGATGACTATTCACATTGTACTTGGGTGTATTTACTTAAACAAAAATCACAAACCTTTGATATGTTCATTCATTTTACAAATCAAATACAACGCCAATTTCAGTCCTCTGTTTCTCAAATCAATACCGGCAATGGAGGAATATTTATTCCACAAATTCAAACCATTCGATCTGACAATGGTACTGAATTTCTCTCAAATAAATTTCAAAATCGGTTTCATACTCAAGCGATCGTTCATCAACGAAGTTGCATCTACACCCCTCAACAAAATGGGTTGGTAGAGCGCAAACACTGTCACCTTCTCGAAATAGCACGAGCATTACGCTTTCAAGCACACCTTCCCTTATCTTTTTGGGGCAAGTGGGTTCTCACCGCTGCCTATCTCATAAAAAAAATGTCTACACCGCTGCTCAATTTTAAAACTCCACATGAAGTCTCATTGGGAAAATTCCATCTTACTCCTCACTCCGAGTTTTTGGTTGCTTGTGTTTTTCCAAAGACATGCATATTCAACATAAGTTTGATGCGCGAGCCAAACCGTACATTCTTATTGACTATCCATATGGCAAAAAAGGGTATCGTCTTTACGATCCGACCACTCATAAGATCCATGTTTCACGCGATGTCATTTTCCACGAATCCACATTTCCATCAAGCGTTATGCCCGTCACCTCAGAATGGTCACCCTCATCGTGTTCGTCAACCTCCACCACACTTATGTGTTTGTAATGTAGCTTTCACATCATCTACTGCATTCCCTCTTCAAGACTACACGTCTTTTGGTCACATGAGTTCTTCCCATCGTGCTTTCGTTACAAACATCCTTTTGCACTCCGAACCTCAAACTTACTCGCAAGCGATTAAGTCTACTACATGGCGTGATGCCATGACCTCTAAACTTCGTGCTCTCCATACGAACAAAACGTGGACACTTTGCCCTTTACCATATGGCAAGACTCATATTGGATGCAAATGGGTATTTAAACTCAAATTTAACCCTGACGGTTTGGTCGAACGCCACAAAGCTCGTTTGTGTGCTAAAGGATATACTCAAATTGAAGGTATTGACTATCATGATACTTATTTTCCTGTCACAAAATTAGTTACGATCCGTGTTCTTCTCTCTATTGCCTCAATTCAAAATTTACACCTTCATCAGCTCGATGTCAACAATGTTTTCCTACAAGGGGACTTAGATGAAGAAGTATAGATGAAACTTCCACCTGGTCTTTCCGATATAGGTGACAATCGAGTGTGTAAGCTACATAAATCTCTGTATGGTCTTAAACAAGCCTCTCGTCAGTGGTTCTCTAAACTTTCATCTACCCTCATTTCTCGAAGTTTTCGTTAATCAACTTCAGATTATAGTCTTTTTTATCTTTATTTGTGGCAACATATCTATTTTTGTTATCGTCTATGTTGACGATATAATTGTCATAGGAAACAATGATGTTTATCAACAAAACAAAAAATCTCAAACTTCGCCCCACCGACGGAACTCCTCTTCCGGACCCATCCATCTTTCGTCGCCTGATTGGTCGTCTCTTGTACTTGGTCGTCACCCGTCCCGATATTCAATTTGCTGTTAATACACTCAGCCAATTTATACAAGAACCTCACTATATTCATCTTGATTCTGCACACCGCGTGCTTCGCTACTTAAAAGGCATTGTAGGCCATAGAATTCTCCTTCCTGCCTCTAGTACCCTCTCTCTTGTTGGGTATTCTGATTCTGATTGGGCAGGATGTCCCAATACTCGCCGTTCCACAATAGGATACGTAACAATGCTCAGCTCAAGCCCTGTTTCTTGGAAGACTAAGAAACAACCAACATTTTCACGTTCCTCTGCTGAGGCCGAGTATCATGCCCTTGCATATAAACTTCAGCGGCTTCAATTTCTTATGCCAGAACTCGGATTTCTTAAGACTCAACCCATCACTGTTTATTGCGACAACAAAGCTCCAATTCACATATCTGAGAATCCCGTGTTCCATGAACGAACAAAACATATCGAAATTGATTGTCATTTTGTTCGTGAAAAAATATTGTCTAGACTCATTTCTCCATCTTATTTACGTTCTTTCGATCAACTTGCCGACGTTTTCACCAAGCCACTTGGTGCCCAGACACTACATCGTTTACTATACAAGTTGGGCGTTTTCGATATATCTCCACCAGCTCCAACTTGAGAGGGGATGTTGAGCGTTATTTCCTCCACAGTTTACGTACAAACAACAACTTTCCCAAGTAGTGTACTATATTAGTTTGTATATTATGCAAATCCGTTAGTTTGTATATTATTTTGTGTAATCTGTTATACATATATGTATATATATATTGACAGACTAAATCAAGTATCACAATCATTTCCACATTTGGTGTTCCTAAACTTTTATAGTGTCTTCTAAGATTATTTTATTATAAAATATAAACCTCAAACCAACTAGCTAGACACACTAAACTTTCTCCCAAATTAAGGAGTTAGAGGGAAGCTGATATATATGTAAGAGGTAAAAGGGAAAAAATCAAGAAGGCTAGCTAATATTATATATTTTTTTAGGAAAAACTAATTATATTGTGTAAAATTAAAAACTTGATATACAAGCTGCCTAGTCTTCACTGGATGTCCATTTTCAAAAAGTTATTTAGCATTACTATACAATGGTTTATCATGAAGATGAGCCCTTACTGAGAATTTGATAATAAAAGTGTAAAACTTAAATCTTTGACCTATCAACCAAAAATGATCCTCTCATTTTACATGATGATGATGATGATGATCGATTATGACGATGTATGGGAATCAAATGAAGAAGCACAATACGCATTATAGCATTATAGAGCAACATGTGTTGTTGGAAAGCTGATTAAGTTGAAACTAATACCATTGTTTATATTGTCTACACCTTAAAGATTAAAAGAATGCTTCTCTCAAAGATGTGTTGTGGTTATAATGAACATGTTATCTAGAGCTCTAACCAACACTTTCATAATGGAATCAAGCATACTCGGTTGCTAAAAGCAAGATCACGATGACAAATTTATACAATTCACGACATAAAACATTTGAAAACACAAAATTATTTTTAAACGAGACTAAGTCTCTTCTAATGAATCATGAAATCGCTGACATTTGTAAAAGAAAAAACAATTTATCAGTGTCAAGAGCACATGTGCGTTATTTTATTGATTATATGCGCCTATTATCTTTTGCATGTTGCTCTAACATTTCACAATTTTTATTCCCTTTAAGAGTGAAGGTTATATAAGCTAGGAATTGCAAAACAATCATATGTGAACAAATATATCCGGGTTTATAATGCAAATAAAAGTTTGAATTATTATACAATAGCTGAATCAATTTATTGGAACAACTATTAAGGAATAATAAAATATAATAAAAATTCCGACATGCAAGCAATTAACAAACTCGCAAACTTTAATAAGTTGTTCATGAGTTTAATAAGCACCATATAAGAAACATCTTGACCTAACAGTCTGAAATTCGTGATTAGCATTAAGGGTTAACTAAAAAGGTAATAAAAAAATACTAATGATTGACTAATATTCTTTTAGTATATTAAACGATCAATTTTAGTTTACGGGAAATATTCGTTGACATGTGTACATATCTGAAAACCAAAATTTCAGAATCATCTCGATTATAACAGTAGCTTAAAAGTTTAGACTAGATGTAGAAAACAAATTATAGGATAGCAAGCCAAATCAAAATTGTATATAGTAGACGACAAGTGAATCTGAATGGTAGTACCGTTTATGATCGTCCAACAGTCTCATAAAATCGATTTTGTGTAAGTCATATGTTAGAAATGGACAAATAAAAACTCAGTAAACAATTGCTTCACAGGTGATAATATTAATACTGACGAAAGAGTCTTATCAGACTTGTCTCAACTCTTAACTAGAAAGAAACTAGGAACAGGAAACAATTCGCTGTCTAGATTCGTAGCAAGTGGACTGCAATTTTAGTTATAGAATATAACAAATAATTTGACAAATTAAAACATATGAAGTTGGAATTGCTATATGCCTACTAACGGTTTTTAAATTCTAAGTAAATAACTATACAAATAACGTGTTATTTTAATTTTCATAGAAATAAAAACATTGAATATTTTACAGTTTTTTTTGTTGATAAATCTATGAATTTACAATATGTAATATACAAATGTAGAATTGGAGTGGACCCGCATAAAAAAATGATTTAAGACTTTTTTTTTAAGGAAAGTAAAGCGTCTTTTAATTTTCGACGACAATATCTACGAGTCGACGAAGCATGGAAAAGTAGTACTACGAAAAAGAAAAGGAAATAAAAAGGCGAAAAACATAAACGTTGTTATATTTCCTTTTTTCCACATAGAAACAGAGAGAGAGAGAGAGAGAGAGAGAGAGAGAGAGACAGAAAAGGAAAAGAAAGAAAGGTTTGGATTGTGAGAAGAATTTTTCTATGTATCTCGTGAAACTCATTGAAACAAGAGAATAACAAGCTCAGATCTGTGGCTCAACTATCAACGTCCGTGATTGTCGATTCAAAGCAAGCCATATGGAATGAGAATGGCTTTCGCTCTTCGTTTGAACTGATTTATGGAGTCCGAAGAGGCGTCTTCGACTGACGAACAGAACGCCGGAAGCTTGAACGACACCAGAGGAAAGCACAGAATCCTCGCTCAGCTTAAGCACCTTGAACAAGAGCTCAAATGCCTTGAGGTTTTTATTTTCCTAGCTCTGTCCTCGTTGTGTTTCTTGGTTTCCCGGTAAAAAAAAAAAAAAAAAAAGTTAGGTCATCGAGCTACATTTTGAATATTAAACCTGTCAAAAAAAAAAAAAATTGTTCGTGTTTGTAGTCTGAGTTCAGACGTTTTACTAAATTAGAATCTTATTGCTATACCGGGAGGAAAATTTTATTATATTTTTATTTTATTTTTCAGATGAAACCATCGCATAACAAAAGACGAGTAAAGAACTGAAAGTGGCTCTTTTCTCCTTCTGTTATTTGTTTTTGTTTACTTTTAAATGCTGAAGGATATTGGAAGCAAAGAGAGTATTTATTGAAATTAGTAGATATTTAAGGAGAATATTAATTGAAAGCAAATGCTATATTTAAACCTGCTGGTTAGGGTAAAATCCTCTATAATTAGCCTTTTCGTAGATAAACTACAACATTATAATACCAGGGCTTGAGCCAATTCTTATATGGAAACTTGAGCAACGATTATGGACCTTCTTGTATTGAACGTAGAAAAACATTGGCTATGTAATACATCTGTCACTCAAGATTTTAGTGCATTTTGGTACTTAAATAAACTGTAGGAATCCAATGCAAGATTTTTATTTTTGTCTCTTTTAATTATGTTCATGAATTGGCAAAAGTAACGACAGTTTGTTCATTGATCCATCCAGGATGAGCTGAGAGAACTCGAAGAATCGGAAAATGCCTCGACAATATCAGCACAGTAAGTAAAAGTACATGGAGATATAGCAACCATAAGAAAACAAGAACCAGAAACGAAACTAATTTGAAATAAACGTTGCAATTATAAGAAGCATACTAGGCCGTTCTCAAACTCAGTGTGCTGATCTGTTTTTGTGTTCATTCTCTCCTCAGATTGTTGTCCAGCATCGAGTCCACCTCCGATCCTCTACTTCCCATGTAAGGCAATGTATAACTTGGTCTTCTTGTTTTTTCAAGTCTGTGTAGAAGTGCCGAGCGATTTCTTGATTTCTGAATAGAAATTGTTTTGAATTAACACAGAAACAGTGGGCCGATAAATGCAACATGGGATCGATGGTTTGAACGACCCCAGGATTCTCATCGTTGCAGGTGCTTCATACTATGACTATACCAAACTCGTCTTTCATCTTATATACCATTGATTTCGTTTTGTATTCATCGTGTTCTGTTGGAGTCTGCGTTGAATTTGATTCCTTCAAATTTTGGGCCTGTCTTAACCATTGAGAAATTGCAGTTATTTTGTCGAAGTTGGTTAAAATCTCAAAAAAAAAAAATCATTACTATATGATCTTCTGTTAAAGCCAAGTTGATAATATCTTCTTTTGGCGTTCAAACAAAAGTCTTTTATACTTTCTGATGAACAACATTTGTTTAATATTAAAGTTTACATATTTAATTACTACAAACACATTTAGAACTGTACGGACGATATTGGCAATTAGCACTTGACAGGTTTTATGAGACCCATATCTTGACTGAAATTATGAGGACTCCAAAGATGTGGGACCATGAGGGCAATGGACTATATTCTATATCTATATAATATTTCCACTGCAAATACTTTAGTTCTGAATCCACTTTCAGGTAAAGAAGAGCTACCTTTTAAGCTTTCAGTAGTACTTCCGTTTTTCTTTTCTTTTTCAAGGGAAAATAGTCTTAGGAGGACTTGGATTAACGGCGTATATGAGATAGTGATTTCCCACAAAATGGGAGGAACATTTGAGTTCCAAGAAACAAGAACATTAATCAAATTTCGAGTAAGTCGGTGCTCAAGAAAGATTGCATAACCGGCGACGCCTATATTACACACACATGTATATTTATAATCCTTATCTCCTAATGAATGGCATTTCCTACTTCACTCACAATGTTGACAAAGAAGTCGAAAACCCAGAGATTTAGCGAGCCTGCACCAAACGTAGAAATTTCGTCTTCTTTGACTTGAGTTTTCAGGCAAGTTCGTGTTTGTAGAACAAGGCTATAAATGAGACTTTGTCGTTGTGATCAAGGACCCTCTAGAGTTCTCCTTTTTATTATTATATTTTTTTGCTGGGAGTTTACCTCTCTTCTATGTGTTGTGGTCGATTAATATACTTCTTAACCACGATATATACATGTTACTCTTAAGACAAATGCCAACATGTTTAAATTTGTTTAATCAACAACTTCTGCATATAAGTCAAATATATATAGATAAGTAAATATATGTAAAAAAGATCAACAACCATTCTCTCCCAAGAAAACAGTCACCCCCTCGCTTCCCAAAAAAAATCCAAGACTTTTTATCTTCGGTGTCGTAACTTCTCTTTGAATAATGTGTGTGAATTCCTAAGCTAATAGCAAATTTATGGGCCTTTAGTCCGTTGACTTCTTGTTGAAGTAATTTCTGATGATCCAACGATCGAGTTGCACAACTGTATTTAGCCGTGTGATTTTGTAACTCACTTAGATGATTGAAATTATTTGTGTCCTACAATTCTCACTGATTGAATATCATCATTAATCATATAATGCAAAGAACCCCTAATTCACTAAACCAAATCAGAAGAGCATATGCTTATTAATTGCAAACGATGGCTAAACTTGTTTCTTGGTACTGGCTTTGTAAACATGTCATCATGATTTTCTTCGGTTGAAATCTTCTCAATCTTCACATCTCATATCCTTATTATATCTCTTACGAAATGTAATTTGACACCAATGTGCTTTAATCTCTCTTGAAAAATTTGATGGTTGGCCAATTAAAGTGCATTTTGGCTGTCAATGTGAAATGTGGTCTGAATATGTTTAAAACCAAGTTTTGTCACAATTCCCTAAATCTATGTTGCTTCTTTTACTGCCTCAGTAATGGCCATGTAGTAAATCTCAGTCGTTGACAGAGCAAACATTAACTGCAAAGTTCTTTTCCAAATCACAACTCCACCACAAACTATGAATATGTAGCATGTCAAACATTTTTTGGTGTCCGAATTTCCTGCGTGATCTGAGTCGACATATCATGTGACCTACACATCATTAGATACAATACATTTGAAAACATTACAGTGGTCATTTCCTAGATAGGCCATAAACCTCCTTAGAAGACTGCAAGTAAAATAGAATACCGTGTAGTGATAGCCACAGCTGCTAGAGAGTCGTGTGAGTGTTCCAAAACGTAAAGTAAGCTAGGTTCTATGCCTTGAGACCGAGAGGTAAAATGAGTTATTAGTCTTAGGTCGTTAATATCACTCTAGCGAGCGTTAGCGATAAAATTCACGTGAACACGATTAGCATAGTCATAGGATTGCTTATTCTTCGTTTGTCTAGAAATCCCGGCAATAGTATAGAAAAGTGAAACCACACCCTTGTTCCACACATCAATGTTTTAAACGTTTTTAATAAGTTGCTTAGTAATTAGAAATCACAACCTTCACTTTCATTCTCCCTAGATTCAAATTATAGTAATATTTGTAGATTTTCGTTTAATATAAATTCTCGTGGGAACGAACCGTACTTACTATCTATAATACTTGTTTGACACGTGCACATGCGTGCGCGTTTTTCGAAACACAGAGTCATATACATCTTCTACAAGTTATGCATTTCTATACTGTTTGGTTTCTCAAAGATGGACAATCCTTCTTCATGTGGCCTTCCTAGTGGTAGTGATAACATTTTTATGAGAAAGTCTTCTTATCATCTCTTCTAGCCTTCTCTAGATCATAGCTTCTTGGCTTGAATTTCTTATTATTAGATTTCTGAAAGTTCTTTGTTGATTTTGTTCGGATGTTTAATCCTTCTGCAACTAGTTTCCTTCCAGTTATTGTTTATAAATTTTTGTCATTGAGAGTCACTTGAACTTCTTCGAAGGTGATTGATTCGTTGGCATACTTTATTCTCTCCACAAAATTTGTGTATGACTTAGGTAAAGCATTTAGAATCAAGACTTCATGATCTACATCCTCGATTTTGAATTCAACATTTGACAGATACATTATGATCTTGTTAAATTCTTCAATGCAATCACTAATTGGTTTGTGGATCTTAAATCCATATAGTTTTCCTTTTAGATTTAACCTTTGGAGAAAATTTTGGTCATATACAAAAAATTTAATTTTGACCAGATATTTGGAGCAGATTTTTCAGATGAGATTTCTCTCATCACTTTGTCCATCAAGTGTAGAATTAGCGTGTCGTAAGCCATTTTCAATACTTCACTTTTCTTCCCATGTGACATTGACTCAGTTAGTCTATTTCTCTTTTCAGTAGCAATTTTCATTTGCACAAATATTGCTCTCCTCCTTATACGTCACGAAGAAAAGTCTTTTTCTCTATCAAACTTTTTACCTCGGTTTTGATGAGGCTCATTTATGTTTTCTTAATTTAGTTGTAGCGGCTATGATATCACTATCATTATTAATTAACTTATAATCAGTCTAATATTTTTTATGATATGATTAGTTTAACACTAAAGATTTACTTCTTTTTACGTGGTTTATTTTTAATCAAACATAATCAATTGAGACTATCAAAATTATAATCATTTACAACAGGTGTGACTAAATTTATACATTTAGGTGATTTCAAATTTGTTATCAACTTTATCAGTAAGAATACTTCTTATTCAGACTCCTGCGCACATCTACGATGGCCTAGTATTAATACACACCCTCTCCAAATTGGAGGGGTATTCAATCTCCACCGCAAGCAAAGCATGGCTTCAAAAAATAATTCAGACTCCTGTCAATAAATATGGTTATTTTATTGACTAATTTATCTATACATATAAATTTAGAATTATAAGTAAATAAATATGCGTGTGTGTTTGTGATATGATCCAACAATATATATAAGCCCAGCAACAAAAGCCCATACGAGAAACAGGTTGCAAGTGAAGAAGCCCATTTGGTCGACGAATTACATTTTCTGATGCAACCCAAGATGTTCTAGAATATTTTAGCTGCTAAGTAACTAACAATATATCATTTTGAAACATATTAATTAGTATGTAGTCAATGTTTAGAAAAAATTGATTAATAATAATTAATCAAAATAAATATGTATATATTAACCACTAATTATTAACAGCTACTTTATAATAAATAGCTATTTACTAAACAAACAAACAACAACATCAATGTTTCATTTTGTTATTTAGAGCAATTTTTATTTTTTTCTCTGGATGGATTAATTATGTTAACATGTAAGGGAACAATGACATGAGAAAATGATCAGACTGTTGTACAATCAAATACTTCAGTTTTCTGTTTTTTCCTGAGAAGCTTTGCAATAGAGAATTCTGGAGTTTGCTTCCCTCAACCAAGGTCTATTGTTTTCAAGGTAAAATTTTCATTTGAATTCGTGACTTTTAATTTGGATGTGGCATGATATTTATATTAGACTATTTGAATTATATCGGTTTTTTTTTGTGTGGGTTTATTGGTCGGCATGAATAATCTCATGACTATATGCATTCGATTAAAAAAAAGTACATATTTTTATAGAGCCCGGACACATGAGACGGCAACATACTTTAAGTTTATCGAACGCGTACTTACTATGTCGTTTTTCTGTTGAATAGAACATTATGGTGAAATGTTTAAAGGGTGTACATATCTATTTCATGTTCAATTAAAGAAGAAGTTGGGTGTTACTAATCAAATGATAATTTCTATTATAATTATAGCTCGATACATATTTGCGATACATGCATATTCTTTTAGTGTCAGGGCTTTCTAAACTTGTAGATAATTTATCTAGAATTTTAACGCCAAATTTTAAAAAATGGGAAATATGACACTCGATGTCATCCAATCCCAATTTATGAAAAATATGAAAAAATATTTACAATAATGAATAAAAAATATTAACATTTAATATGAAGTTTTCTCTTTGTAGTGAATTTTAACGTATAAGAGAAAACAAATTTTCCCAACAATATTGTTTATTCTGATTCTCCTATTAGTTCTATAACGTTCGAAAGATTCCTCAATTAAACATGGATTAGATACACGCAGTTTAATATTTAATTAAGTGGTTATATTCTTCAATAACAAACAGAGACTTTGGAGTCAGATTTATATTCTCACTTTTTTCTTTTATCAATCAATTACAGATTATGAGATTAGTACATTGTAATGTAGAATAGGCTTCTCTGACATGACAGCTTATCGGAATATCACATGCATCTCATATTCTCATGTGTGTCTCGAATATTTTCAGGCTTTTATATATATGTTGTATATACATGTATTCATATTATTTGCTTTGTTTTTTTTATTTATATAATTTAGAGAACTTCATAGAAAGGGAGTAGTTAATGTAAAATAATTTACATTTGTTTAAAATTAGTGAAATAATTTAAATTTATAATAATTATATTATTATTAATTAGGATTAAATTAATTAAAATGAAAAAACTACTTATTGCAATCATCGAGTGTTAATCTTGATGTCAATTAGTTTCAAATGATTATTTTGTAGAATTAATAAAAATAGTAACGATAATATGTCTCGGTCAGAGAATCAGAAGAATATTTTGAAATAATGGCCATATTACATTTACACATACACCTCACGTTGAAAGGCAAACAATATAGGTCAGCATCCATAAACGTTGGATAGATCTTGACTATAATTGTAATTAATTCCTCCAATCAATACAGGTCCATTCATGAATGGACAAGGAATTTATACTAATTAGATCAGTTGTTTTATTTATTTATTTTGTTTTTTTAGGTTGCATCAGGTTTTTCTTATAAACAAGTATAGCACCTATAATTCGCCTGTATTTTTTTCTTTTGTTTCACATGGTGTTCTAGGCGCTTGTTTACGAGACACAATTGCCTGTATAAATAATTTCCAATCTTTTTCATTCATTTTGGATTTACGAAGGAAAATTGTGTTTTCCGTATACATTTCCTAACAAAAAGAACAAACAAAGATAAATCATCGATTTGATCAAAAAAAAAAAAAAAGATAAATCATCGAACAAAATTTTAGTGCTAAAATTAAAAATCTTACCATTACATAAATTTTATAACTTTTATAATATTTATGTCAAAATTTAAAGTTTTTTTTATTTCGCAATTGGAAGACGGGACATACTACAAGTAACATGTAACTTTTTTTTATTAGATCCTCCTAAGTACACCATAAGTATAAGTAACATGTAAGTAAATATTGCTTTAATCGATGATATCAAATATGGTTAAATAATATTTAGCTCACACTTTCTAACATTACTATATGTATACAACAAATACCAAAATCAATGCTATCTCTGCATGTTTTTGTCTTTACATAGTTTTATTTCGTCGCGGCTCACATTTGAGATATCAAAGTATATCTATTCCTTTAAAGTTCATTAAATATAAATTGAGAAGAATTTAGCGATTTATGATTGAGCGTGGGTTTCCCAAATGATGTCCTCCAATTATTAAGCTAAATTCCATAATAAAATAAGTGAATTGCACAAGCGCTAAGGCTAGGCTATACCTATACATCTTTATTTGTAGAAGCATGAGAATGTGCTGTATTAATAGAGACTAAAGCAAGGCTAGTTAAGCAAGCTATGAAGTAATTGCATCGACATTTCTATTCGCGGCTAAAATTTCAAAGAGACAAAGGCTAGTGCTGGAGTGACATTGCTTTGCCATTCTCTTGTAAGAGGGTTTCTAAATAAGATAATAATATTAGGTTTGAATACATGGGACGTAGAGGAATGTGAGTGAAATGTGAGTCAATGAAGGAATGTGAGCAGATAAATTGGGTGGGTGAGAGAACATGGTAATTTCAGGTTTAGGAAACTGTGCTAAGCTTTGCCATATTCATGTAACCACTGCATCGGAACTTGAGAACACTCCTGGGTCCCCTACAACTATTATATATCTTAGCTGTATTATTCAATTCACTTTTTTTATTCTTTTTAAATACACCATCATCATAGCCCTAATTTTATTTTTAATCACGTTGATTTACTTTTTTAGATGAATTCCGTTATTGTTTTATATTCGAGTTCTCGCTTTTATTCTCTTTTTAATTCTTTTTAAATAGTCCAAAATCATATCATATAAAGAAGTCCATAATTATTTTATCAAATTTAGCAAGTAACGTTTAATCACATGAATTTTTTGGAGGTCAAAATCAGTAAATAGGTTATATTGTCTGATAAACCTATTTATAAAGTTTTCAAATTTTATTACGTATATAAGATTTTATCAAGTTTTCCTATTTTTCTATAAAAATTATAGTAGGTTATAACCGCTAAAAACAAACAAATGATGAACCATGTTGACAAAAAAAAATACTTAAAATGTAGAATTTGCTGTAATTTGTTGACAATCCATATCGAAAATGGAAATTAACAAGTATTTATAATATAATAAACATTTTTTTCGTCGAATTTCTCTTATTTTTGTCAAACTTAAGATCGGCCAACGGCAATTCCGTCGACATTATTTTTTCCGTTTTTCACATTTTTCCCATTGAAATTTCATTCGGGTAACGGCATTCTCGTGTTTTTGAGTTATCGGCCATTTATCGACATTCGGCCATTCAAACCTTGATTTATATTTTATATAGATCATGAAATAATTTTTCTTGTTAATTACTCTTTCATAATTGATTTTGATATAAAACTTTATGATTGTTTCACACAATTAGTCAATTTTGTGACTTTTGTGAAGATTTTAAGCAAATTTTTATTTTATTAAAATATATAACTATTATGTCAAAAAAGATATATGATTAATAAAACACTATTTACAACTATTTTTATATCTAAAAGAATAAGATATCCAACTATGGACTAAACTGTCATTAAAAAATTGTCGCTAACTCATTACAAAAATAATAGCAGAATTATTTACAAATCTTTATATCACCCATTATTTCAAACCATCACACCATATGGATACATTAATTTTGAATACCACAAACTATTGAACATAACAACTTCATAGAATCTATAAACACGACAAATGTAAATATATCATCAGACTATCAAGATTTTTTTTCTTCTTTTGAAAAGAGGTCACGACGTTAAATCTCACTACGCGTATTCATCAAAGCTCTTTTATGTAATTCGAGAAGGAGAAAACCATTCCATAATACATCCTCATTCGAAAAAGTGCTCTTTTAACAAGTTCATGAGCAAATAAATTACAAATGGGAAGGATGAAAATGATTTCACAACTACGGAATCTGGTAATATGGTTCGTAATATTTAATAAAATTAGTCCAATTTTCGTGTTTGGTATAGCTCGTGTATTTAACTGCCACTTCACAATCAGATTGAATAACAATTTGAAAAACAACTCTAATAAGACGTTCGTCTAAACCCCGTTGTAGACGTCTACCACCAACGAACTGAAATTTTGGCGACAATGAAATAGGAAAAGGAGACAATACTACGAAAGTTTTGGAATATACCTACCAAACCACACATTTTGCTATTTCCTCTAATCGCCGCATCTACGCTTATGGTCGTCAAATTTGGAGAAGGTGTAGGTCAACGCACTAATAGGATTTGGGCTGCCTGCATTAGAGTCTTAGCTATGCACACTCGACACTGGTCTTTGAGGAAGATGATGGCGTTATTGATGAGGTCGGACGTGTTTTCACCGGGAAGGGGTGGATCATATGTTGTTGCGGAGATTCCAAACACTCCAAAGCATTATGGAAAATAGTTTGAATTTTTGTAAAGGTAATATTAGTAGAGGTGAGGAACAAAAGGATATCCAAGATCTATTCCATGATAATTTGTTTTCACCAACTTTCACCACCCGAAGGTCTTCCATACTCTGACGCTTTCTCGACACTCTCGTAGTGTATGGAAAGTGGATTCATTATCGTTCGTGCATCGAGGAAAAAAAGATAATTTTCATACCCCGTTTTATTAGGTTCCCGATCGTGAGAACCCAATTCTTCACTACTTTCCACAAATGAGGCGTATTTTCGATGAAATTTTGAGTTTTCATAAAATAAATCTACCATGAAGTCATACGCCTAGGGTTGGAGGGACCCGCGAAATACCGGGAGTCACACGCGATCGGGCACCCACTTATTACCAAATATCATCGTCGGGGCTGAAATGCGAAATCAACTCGTCTTGTTGGACCATACAACACTTCACCGACGTCACCCTCGCAAAGGTGACTACGAAGTATGAAATTATCTAAATCCTTGTTAGGAGATTTGAATTTCTCCAACGTCATTCTTTTATGTATCTGAGATTTATTTTTAATCACAAACTCCTCACTCTCGAGAACTACTATCATTCTGAGCTTCAACAAGCTCGTCGGACCCAATCCGCCGTTTAAACTCATCGAAAATGACTTTCCAACCCCACATCATACGACCAATTTAAAATAAAAATGCTATCATTCACAAAACATCGGAGTCTTGATTACTATTATGAGAAGCGTCACCAATAAATTTCAAGATTTAATCGTGTGTAAACTATTAAGTCGTTTTTGGATAAACATTTATAGACACGCGATGTATGTGAGTTGGGTCACGTGTTTTTGAATTTGTGGAAC
Source organism: Urtica urens (assembly GCA_958296335.1). Classification (NCBI taxonomy): domain Eukaryota; kingdom Viridiplantae; phylum Streptophyta; class Magnoliopsida; order Rosales; family Urticaceae; genus Urtica; species Urtica urens. The sequence continues at coordinate 16,989,036 of OY282521.1, read as the reverse complement.
GAACGATGATATTTTTTGTAGAGTGAAGAACACGAGGATGATTTTCTCGAGTCCTTGAATACTCATATAGAGAGGATGAAATTTGGCTCGTAAGCTTTTGGGTATGAAAATGAGTGAATGTTTTTCTTTCAATCTAGAAAGAATGGAAGAAAAATCATTCATCTTTGGTGTGTGATTGAGGAGAGTGTAAAGTATATAGTCGAATTTTTGTATTGATACATTAATTTTATAGGTCGGATCAATCGGACTCGAGTTGAATTGAATTTTTCGCGTTTTTCGTTAAGTCGAAAATTCCCAACAGCATAAACCATATATATCATCTCAATAAATTAAAAATAACACTGGCTACTTTCTATATCGACGTACCAAATCATTCCATATAACTGATCAATTGTTTCGGATGTTATTATTTTACATGTCACGTTTCATGTGGGTGTAACCGTTTGATACTTATCCTCATATATATATTTATTTTTTGGCATGGTTTCAATTGCGTCTTAAACGTGACGAATTAATATGTATATGTATGTATGAATTTACATTTCAATTTAAAATAGAGTGTGTTTCAGATATCTTTCCCATGTAGTAGTCTTTTATTTTATAGACAGTTAGTGATGAGTTCGGAGAGATAGAAATGTATATTTATGAAAAAGGAGTTGAAGGTGGGGTTACATTGATCTGAAACGCATGTGGACTATCATAATAAAGTATAAATAATTTAATATATGTATATATAGTTAAGGGTTTGTGAGAAAAACAGAAATATATATTGTGATTGTTTTCTTTATTGAGCACTGAGCTCCACTAGTCTACCCAAGCCTGATGGTTTCATTGATTATTATATGTAAATTGAGTACTTTACGAACTTTAAATTCATGCCATTCTTAAATAAATAAATAACAGTGGTGCAAACAAGTTTTAAAGTTTTAAACCTGATACCATATCAGTTTTAACATCTTACATAGCTAATTATCATTATATTTTTTAATTTATTTAAATGATTTGGTAGCTAGATTGATCAATAATTTTCTTTTTTGAAGAATAGATTGATCAATACATATCTATAAAGAAATTTGTTACAGAAGTACGTATAATTACAGCTGTTTACTGTACTTAGATATAGTGTAACATGACGGCGCTCACAATAATATTATATTGAAAATAAAAATAAAAATATATATCGAACAAATAATATAGTGATAAAAATATATATCGAACTCACAGAAACTTATTACCTTAACAACTTTTTTAATCTGTCGCAAATTGATTTTAAGATTACTTTGAGTTGAGATATTAACTTATACGAACTAAACTAATGAATTATAACAAATAACACAATTAAACGAATAAAACAAGATTTAAAAATATAAAGAAAGGAAGAGACACGATTTCACCAGGTAACTACAAACCTAGGGATTTCCGGGTAAGAACACTTAAATATTTCTATGCATGTTAATCTCATTCTTTCACAAATATTCGCTAGCCTCTCCCGAGTGATCTAGTGAACCTACGCAAATGTCAGATTAATTATCCTCTCGTCCTTAAATCCTATTAACGCACTTACGAGCATTAAAAACAAGAACTCTGGAAATTACACAATTTCTAAATCGTCAACAACTTAAACAATTATGATGGATGAAACAGCGCACAAATATTTATTCTCTCTCGAGCAACAAAACATTCAAATTAATCAATTCTAAAGGTGATCAGTCTCAAGAATGCATTAAACACAATTTCACACAAGCACACACTTTTATATAACAACTCTAGCACATCTAACCCATCCAAACCTACTAATACCTAACCCGTCTATATCGTAATCCCTCTAAAAATCGAGTCTCTAATGGCGTTCAAGAACATGATAATAAATATTAACACAATCAAAATCAACAAAAATAAAAGAGAATAAAGAAACGAACTCATAATTGAAAAATAATATGAATTCACAGACAAACGTTGTTCAAAAGTAAATAAAGAAAAAGGGAAAAAAATAAAAACTAGAATCGGAGTTCCGCTGGTCGAAACTCTGAATTCCGGTGGACGAAAAATATGAACTCCGGTGAAATTTTTTTCTCCACAACAAAAACTCTATCTAAAAGTCTTAGGAAAACCAAAGATAATGAAGAAAGAAGCTGACATGTATTTTTTATAGTTTTCTAGGTCGAAATCCCCTCCTGAGCAAATCTGGACACTCAAAATCCCATGCTATGGTTGAGATTGAGTCAAAATCCCATGCAATGGTTGATATTGAGTCAAAATCCGACTTTTAATGCGTCAAGAATCGTTAGCTCGCGGCGCGCTGAATATTTCTGCCTTCATTACCGTCGCGGCGCATGGTCACCGCAACATGCACCGCGAGGAGTCTCGGTGAAACGTATGTGAATCATGCGGACTTCATGCGCGGCGTGGAGTATCTTCGTGATCAACGTCGCAGCGCGCTGTGACCGTGACGTCCACCGCGAGAGGTCTTTTATAGACATTGTTTCGTGCACTTTGCAGACTCGCGGTGCGGAGGCTTCCAGTTGATGTCTTTGCGGCGCGGCATCACCGCGACCTGCACCACGAGACGTCTCGGGAAGGTTTCGTTGATGTTCAACTTTATTTTTTTCGTGGTTAGGTCTAACTCTTCACATTTTTCTTTCGTTTCGTCAAACTATGACTCCATCACGCTTTTTTACATGTGTTGACGTGAAACCCACTATAAACACACGTGAACCATTAAAAACACTTAACAACAATGGCATATCCAAACTTAATGAGAGCGAATTCATACGTAAAAAACGCACTCTTCAATAATTAAAGTAATAACAATAATAAATTCATGAGGTTGTACAAAGAAATTTGGACTACTATTGACATGAAAATTGAAGAATGTTCAATGGTAGACCGAGACTCATAATGTAACTAAATGTACATAGACTCAATAATTTAATGGATAGGACAAAAATACCAATTAACTACTATTAATAATTTAAATCATTTCGGTCTCTCCTCCGTTTGTACATTTGTAGTTCTTTCGTTTTGTCTATAGTTTATTTTAAAACCCCATTAAGCTATAGTTTATCTCATCGTCAACTATTAACTGTTAATATTTTATTTTCCACTAGCCAAATCTCGTATTCGCATTCCCCGATCAAGCAATAGGTTAACAAACATAATTTAACTGTCAGACTCACAAACGTACACATTTAAACACATTAATAATTTATTAACAATGGCCTATGTGTTGTAATTCTCTACGTATTTTATACCCATTAATAATGAAAAACTTTATTTTATAGACCCAAAAATACTAAAATATTTAGATTATACTTTTTTTTTTTTAAATATCTAAAACAGAACTTTAGGTTTAAAATCGGATAAAAATACCTTTAACCTCGTTTATAGAGTTTTTTAGAGATTTCAGTCTTATTTTCAACTCAAATTTCTTTTAAATCCGTTGGAATCACCTAAGACCATCAAAATAATAAATATATTATTTCATTAACTCTATTTGAATCACTTTTGTAGTCGTTTTTGTGTTAAAATCATCTTTCGATCGAGAAAAAATAAGTTCGTCAAAAATCTGGAATTTTTATACAAAATTTTTGGTTGAAGGCCATCGAACAGTGTGATACATTTTTCGTATACATTTTTTTTACTAAGTAACTAATAATTAAGGTTCAAAATAAATTAGTAATATAATTTTATTAATAAAATCTTAATTTTAACGTCTAACTGGGTTGAGTAATCGTTCAAAAATTAAGTAAATGAGCTTGTGACTTTTTATTTTCTTATAATTGGAGCCTTATAATATATTTGTTTATTTAGTCAACTCGATTCTCAACTTCGTTTGAATTTATTTCCTTGTTAAATTAGGTTACGCTCCATAAAAAATAGAATAATTTGTACGTACTAAAGATAAATTGAAGAGCGTCTATAAATTAAATAATTCATCCACGCTCTAATTACATTTATTTGATATATTATTATCATGAGAACGTTGAGAAAAAGAATACGATTTTTATTTTTTTATTTTGTCTTATGGTTTATTTTCAAAAGTTCGTTAGTCATATTCAAATCTATTTTCAACTAACAATCGATTGATCTACATTTCGTGTTTCTATTGTTTTCTTGTGATTTCGAACAATGTTGAAGAATATTACGAAAAACAATGGAGTCTAAAATTGTGTTGATTAAATTTCCTCGTACCAGTTGGGTTTCGTGTAGTCAGCTGAAATCCGTCGAGTTTTTATTAAATGAAAAAAATGACAACTTTTTAATTATTTCGAAATAACTATCAGCTAATATATGAAGTCCGGTCATTTATGATGATTTCCACATGAAGAAATAATACTTTTTTTAAGAAGAATAAATAGTACTTAACGTATTCAAATTTCACTTTTTAATATGAAAATTATATTTATTGTTGAGTTAATGAACTATTGAAAATATAATAGAGAAATATAGATAGAGATGAAAAAGGTAATCGAACGTAAATATATGTGAAAAAAGTATGAAATAGTACATGTCAACGATAAAATATATAAATTAAACCTCGAAGTAAATAAATATCTATTCTTAAATTTCTTGTACATATAATGTAAATGCAATATCTGTACTTAATATTCTCCATCCGCGTGAATCACATGAAGTGATAATTAGTCAAGATCTTTTACTGAGCAAGATCATTCATTTTCCAACAGTACTACGACCAGCATTGAAATTACTATGCGATATACCTAAAGTCCTCCATATCACGTACAAGGAGACAAACGAAAGAGATGATACATAAATATTTATATATATCTTAAGGTTCATACATATACGCACATATATATTGTGTGTGTGTCACATGGATGTGGAAGCAGGGAAAAATGTGTGATTGGAGGAATAGTTTGGTGAATGGCATGGACAAAGAAAGAGAGAAAACAGTCCACATGGGTTTTGCAGCGCTGACCCATTTTTGCTTTTCATGATTCGAAACCCCACCGAGCCATACATCTCACATCTATTCTTCTTTAAAGCCTGTCTTTATTTGGCTCATGGAATTATCTTTATATTTAAACAAAACTATATTCTTTCCCATAAAATAGAGTATATGCATATTATATGGCCACACATATATTATAGATATGGATATATGACTGTGTTGTATTCTATCAATGTATATATGTGTATGTAAGCGCAGCGTCGCAGAGCTTTAGATATGTATTTACTATAGGGACGAAAGAGACCGTTAGCCTTAGGAATGAAATTAACTGTGGAGATTTGATGCTGTTATAATATTTATTTCAATACGTGTTATTTTTCTATTTATGAGAGCGTGATAATTCAATACCGATATTTGTTGACTTTCGACTTAGAGCTGAGAGAGAATTTAAGTCCGTGCTTTTAGTGTTGTGGTGTAGACAACTTATTTATATTTAAGTCCGTGCTTTCTATTTATGTACATTGTATATATATAATTATATATAACTAATTTCTATGTTTTGAGTGTGATTTACATCTGGGATTACCCTAAACTTAAGTGATCAATTGCCCGCTTTAACGCCATTTAAAACTTTTGGCAAGTGGTCAATTAATTAAATGCTTCAGTAATCACTGCATGGAGATTTGTGTACCACTTAGTGAGTTGCGTAGTTACTTAATTACTGTAAATTAAATCACAATTTTTATTTATACTTTTACTCCATTTTTCCTCCGTGTGGTCGGATGGATAAACTACTGCTTTGGAGTTTGATACCAAAACAAATAGTAAATTACTGGATCCTTTTTTGCTAGGTTGAGGTTAAAGCAACACCTAAAGATGTAATACTAAAGAAAATGAATATTATACCAAAGATGCACCTAATATTTCAAGTATACTAAAAATACACTCATATATAGAAGGAAGAAATGTATAAAACACAGTGTTTACAAACAAAACCGTATCGTCATTGCAACTCTAGCCAACCCGTTTAAGCGACTGACGTTTGATTATGCAAAGAATGAGAAATTTTATTTATTGAGTTTGACTATTAACAAAATATCACAATCAGACCACATTTTTTAATTATTCAAAATTGGATTTTTATCAAAATGATACAAAAATATCCCTAGATAATTTTAGTTCATTTTTCAAATTTTTCTCATCGTACAAATATACCATCACGAACGAACAATAATGTATATAAAAGAAATTGTACAATGGCCCTTATTTTATACGATGAGAAAAATTAGAAATTTTAAATTAAAATATTTGAAGGTTATTTTCATCCAATTTTAAGATAAAATCTTATATTTTAGGTATTTTTAAAGAGTGAAGTCTATTTGTGATATTTTGTTAATAATCAAACTCAATAAATAAAATTTCTATCCAAAAAGCGTCTTTATCAATTTCAGTAAAGTTCCCTTCAAATAAATTAATTTCAGTGAAGTTTAGTATATTACAATGATGTACCGTTAACATGCATACACAATTTAGAGTAAGTATAACTTGCTTTCTAAGTTTAAGAAAGAACGTATCCTTGTCTGAAGCTTCAGTCGCTCTAAGTGATTGAATTAGCTAGATTTTGTGGTTCCCTTTTTACCAAAGTAAAGTAACAGTAAACTTTCTTCAAAAAGAAAACTTGAACAAAAACATGTGTAAGAGCTTCTTTGCTTGTGGATTTAGCAAATACATATGTTCCCTCGCATTATACACGCGCACATGCAAAGGTTTCTACTTCTTTCTGTGTGTGTGGTTGTGAATGAGGAGACAAATATGCACACTGTAGTTTGCACTTGCCATAAATATGTATAACAAGCTAGTGCAATCTTACAAAACCAAATGGCTTTTAAAAAAAAGTAATATAATACACCACAGCTGCCTAATTTTTTAATTAATTAAAAAAGAGAAATTTCTCAATTTATCATTTTTACTGATATTTTTTTCATAATTCTTTTAAATGTTTTTTTTCACTTTAAAATTGAGTTGAAAAGACCGATTGTTATTTTTATAATCGTATCTTTAACAAACCGGATAAAATATTTATAAAAGAAAAAGAAGAAATTTGAAAAAAAGAATAGACTATTTTTATTTTATTTTAACTTTAATATTACAAAATATTACAAAATTTATTCTCAAAGACAACTCGTCATTAAAAAAACAATTTTAGTAAAGTATAAAGAAAGATTAATGAAGACTAAATAGACTGATAATTTCTCTTAAAATAAATAGTAAGAGTTTAAATATGTTCAAACAAATTTTCCAAATTATTTAATATTTGATATTCTATATATATAAAAACAAGCAAAAATACTCGCGCGTTGCTGCAAATGGTTTAATGTATCTGATTTGAAATTATTAAAATAATTGCGAATTATTTAATGTATTTTATTTGAAAGTGTTAAATAATTAATAATATTTTTTAATGAAAAATATGATAATTAAAAATCACACAAAGTTTTTCATAACTTTTAAATAATAATATAAGTTATATTTTTGTTGAATTACATCGTATCATATGAATAAACCCAATAGTCAAAATTAAAGTTGCTGAAATAATAAATAATTACTACATACCTTTGATTTTTTGAAAGGATAGAGTAGAAATTGTGGTAGATTTATTTGATTCATTTGATTTTTCTTTGTGTTGATTTTTTTGCAGTAGAAGTTGGAATATATAGAAAACGTGAAAAGAATTTTTTTGGATATATTTGATGAGTGAATTACTAATAATGCAATTTTATTAATGTATAGATTAATTCTATAATTTTATTAGGATCAATCATGTAAGTTCTAGAGAATTTCATATGATAATTTTGAACGTTGTTGTGGCATTTTATTTTCAATTACATAATTTGTAATTTTAAGCAATTATATAATTAAATAAATAACTTTACAATTAATAATAAAATGTATTTATATGGATAGTGTTTTTTTAGGTTTCCTTTATATTATATGATAATATAAACTCCGTACATAGTTTTTAGAATATTAATATTGACAGTGTGATATACTTTAATTGGTTTTTTTTTAAGAATTGATTTGTTTTTATGAATCGTGTTTTGTTTCTTTTATAGATCCTATTTGAAATTCATATGTCGAATGATTTGTTCGAGTACAATACACTTCTGGCATAGAAAACATTAATCAGATAATGACACGCAGAATATATTTGTCCATTAACTTCTCATCAAATAAATAAAATTACAAATATTTGACATCCTAACTATAAGTGCAGACTTGTCGAACTCGTTATTTTCTAATGCAGTAATAGTAATTAATAAATATGTAAACTAAATATAATATTGCGAATTGAGTTAATCGTCGTTTGTTATAACTTAATATATGGTATTTAATGGTGATAAGTGGTGTTAAATCGCATTAAATAAATTAAAAACTTAAGTAATTAGCTGCTATATACCGAACATCTTGAATTGTGCATAAAAAACTTCCTAATAAATAAAAATTGTAATAGCTATTAACTTATCACTACTTGTATACACATTTGATTAATTAAGCAAATTAGCTCTATGGAACTAGAGATAAGCAAAATAGAAGAATCCTTTAATAAAAATATTAATATTTAATTGGATTATTTAATTTTTTTTCTCCTTCTTGTTCGCAATATTTTTAATAAGGTATTTGTGTTTTGTTGTTATACAATTTTTTTGTTACCATAATTTTTCTTTCATATCTATAAATTAAAATATTTTTGGCATAATATAATTTAATTATATTTCTAAGAAAACAAAATATGGACTTAATTTTCATTTGGTCTGATAAATTTAATTGTAGAACTGTAATGAAATTAACTATAACTCAAATGATTTTTTTTAACGATAACAAATGATAATTAAAAAAATTATAGATGAATTTTAGCTTATTAGTGAATTATGTGAAAATTAAAATTAATGTCATTTTGTTTTTATTGCTCTAACAACACTACAATCCCATTCTTGTTTTGCTTCATCAGACTTCAAAACTCAGAGGTTCGAGAAAGTAAAAGAGTGGGTAACGCTATTTTCGCATATACTCGGTGCGGTGAGGAATGGCATTATGCGCGAGTTCCTGAGTCCTGAGTCCTGACCCTGAGCTGAACAACACACGTGGCATCACATGAATAACCTGGCCGTTTTGCTGATTACGAGTCTCTTCATGGCCTCATAAAACCTTGTCATTGATAGGAATTCAATCCACTCTCGCTCGGTTCTGCCACGTGGAACCACACACGACACCAAGTGGTCAATAGGTAGCTGAATGAAACTGAATGGGCCCCACTGAAGTGTCGGGGACATTATCGTCTTTTAGCGAAAGAACCGGTCGACGGAGTTCAAAACTGCCCGTTCCGTTAGAGGAGATAATTCACCCTCTGATTCCTCGCATTACGACATTTGAGAAGACGTTGGATTCATTAAAAACGTCAAAGTTTCTCTCGCTCTCAGTTCAGGATTAAAGACCCAATTGTTTTTTACTCCAGTGTCCTCGTGAATCGCGATTCCAAGTTATATATCACGCCACGTCAGCAGCAACGGTCGATATAGCTCAATTATTTATTCAATTAGGGGCGATAAACGACGGGATTTCAGTCAAAGCCGAGTCGTCGTTAGACGATCGAGAAAGTGGGTTTGCTTCTCTGACGCGTATTACAGAGCATCACCCACGGAGGTTCGCTTTTATACTAATAAATGCTGTATTTAATTATATTTTACTATTTCAAATCCCGCCATAATTTTTTCCGATAACAGAGTGGGAATTATAAATTTAATGAAATATAATGCCGCGATTTTTATTTTTTATTTGTATTTTTCGCATTCGAGTAAAACAAGGAGGGTAATTACGGAAATTTAGAGTCCACTGACGTGCCACTTAGTACGCTTACCCTTTAAAAGACCCCAAAAGCGGGAGACTCTACCGAGCTTGCGATAAAGCTACGCTCTTCATACTCTCATGAGAGCGAGTCTCGTAAATCGTAATGCGGAGAGAAATGAGCGAAAATAACGATAAATGAAACTGATCATTAGAGAGAGAGACAGAGATTTTTCCTTCGTAGAGAAAATGGCGAACGACGTGGTTGAAGAGCGGAATCTGGAAAAGCAGATCGGTTGCATGGCTGGATTACTACAGATCTTTGATCGGAGCCAGATTAACGCCGGAAAACGACTCTACACAGCCAAACGCCTCTCTCATTCCTCGGTAAGTATAGTTTATTTCTGTGCTCTGTTTCTTATTTCTGAGAAAAAAATAGTTCTCATTTTCTACTCTATTCAGTCGCTAGAGAGTGTGAAGGAATCTGAGAAGACTATTGGATCTCCGGCAGTGGAAAGAGAATCGACGAAGGCTGCAACGCAACCGCCGACGGAGAATCTTGTTCCGGCCGCGGCTGAGATTGCACCGAGGTCTCCGCTTCCTCTTCCTGTTCTCGAATTCAAGGAAGGAACGAGGTCGTCTTGGAAATTCTCAAGAGAAGCGCCGAGGCTTTCTCTGGACAGCCGAGCGATAGTCGACGCGAAAGGAAGCCTGTACCCGAGAGAGACAAGGACGAACGCCGCGATTCTTTCGGCAAGCCGTCGCTCCGTAGAGAATGTTCCTGTGGTGGAGGATGAAGATTGCGACAGAAATCGCCGATCTCCGAGCGTCATTGCTCGTCTGATGGGACTGGAAGCGATTCAAAGCTCAGCTCCAGAACCGGTGAAGAAAGCAGAGCTTCGTAGATCCGCTTCAGAGTCGAGAGTTAACAAAGATCTCTATCATCATCGTTTCGCCGATGCGAATGCTTCTCCGGCGAAGCTTAGTCACGCTAAAATCTCCAGCAATGTGATAATTGATCAGAAGAGCGTGGTGGATCAGGATCGACTGTGCAATCTCCGGCCTTCGGATCCGAAAACGTACGGAAAATCCGAACCGCTTAAAGTTCAGAACCGAGGGATTGGACAGAGGAAATGCTTCTTCGACTCTGCTGATTTCTTCCCTGAGCCGAAGCACACTACTACAGTCTACGGGGAGATAGAGAAGAGGTTGAAGATGCGAGGAATTGATGAGCCATCGAAGGATTTGGAAACTCTCAAGCAAATCCTCGAGGCTCTGCAGCTCAAAGGTCTTCTTCATCCTAAGAAAGCTTCTAGCCAAACCGATCAGAGAAACTTCGTGTACGACAAGAATAGTTTCTCCCAAGATGATTTCCCGATCGTGGTAATGAAGCCGTCGAGATTTCCCACGCCAACTAGCCGGTCCCCGAGGTTCGGCAACGAGTCTCCACCTCCATCCTCAAGTTTCCGGTCACGGCGACCTGGTACGCCAAGGAATTCAAATATTACCGGCGAGGCATTTCAGTCTGTGAGCCCTAGGCGCGAGCGGAGCTCGCGCAACCAGAGTCCTAGCAGGAACGTTCAGAGCCAAACGTTTCGATCCGAGAACTCTGTGAAGAGTCCGAATCGGAGAAGACCGCTGAGCATTGAAACACAGAGGAGAACAAATGAGGTCGTCTCAGAGCCGAGAAGAGTCTCTCCAGTCAACTCACCGAAGTTAACATCTCGGAGATCTAGCGTTGCAGATCAAAGATCACCGAGGAACCGAAAATCAACGGTCGAGATTAGTCGCAACAGAGATCCGAAAGTGTTGTCACTCGGAGAGGATGAATCCACCACAATGTCCGAAAGCACGTCCACAGATACAGAGGTTGGTACTGCCAGTGAATAAGTTCAATGCCGTATATACTTAGATAGTAAAAGAAATGTATAGAATTCAATTGTCCCAATTTTTTTACAGAGAGCAAAAATGGAAGAGAATAAAGATGGAAAGAGTTTGTTGGAGAGGTGTGATAAGCTGCTGAACAGCATAGCCGAGATCACTGCGGCCGAGTTGCAACCGAGTCCAGTCTCCGTTCTTGACTCGTCTTTCTACAAGGACGAGTCGTCAACGTCACCAATCATGAAGCGAAGCATTGAATTTAATGGTAACTTTGTCCATATCTTACTTTCGTTTTTAAAATTATTTTACTGTCCGACTAGGCGTGGATTTAGCTTTTGATGGCTAGATTTTGCATTTTGACCATAGTAGTGACGCACATTTCTAACTCAGGGACTGCATTTTAGACCCTTCTACGTTTACCAGTAAGGCCTATTCGTAGCTCTGTTTCATTTATTGTAATCTACGTCAGTCTCATACGCCAATCAAACCTAGCCACGTCGGCTTTTTCCAGTTTGATGCATTTTAGTGCTTACGTGCTTATTGTCAACTGGTTGTTGGCTAATCGTCAGTAATACAGTCTGTGGGTGATGGGACTAGCTTTTAAACAATAAAACTGTGTGGGGATTCTCTTTTATTTGAATTTATTTGCATGATAAGGACGTCATTTACTTTGCTTAAATAGTATACAGGAATTGATTAATTCTTCTAAATATTAGAAAGGGCTCACCAACTACATAATTTATTATAGGGCAATCTAAATTAATGAGACTGTTAATCCAAGTTTTCTAAAAAAAAATTATTCCCTGTAATTAATCATTCAGATCAAGCGATTGAGCTGGAAGATGAGATATGGGAATCGGCACTCTTGTCCCCAAGCAACGGATCAACGGAGGACTGCGATCTAATCTACATTTCGGATATCTTAAGAGCTTCGAATTCCATGCCCGAAGACTCGGATGTGTTTCAACTTCTAGAGAAGCAACAGTATCGTAAAGGAAATGACACTTCTAAAGCATTAATTCTTCGCAGACGGCTAATTTTCGACACGATTTCTGAGATTCTGAGCAGGAGTTGGAGCGTTGTTGATTCATCGACCGGACGAATTTCGTTGCGGCTTGTTTGGTCCGAGTTCTTGAGGATCAATGAGAGGGACGACTCGGAGGACTTGTTCGAGGTGATATGTGGAGTTTTGAAGAAGGATCTCAAGGCCGATGCTATATGTGGCTGGAAGAATTGTCGGGTTGAAATATCCGAAGCTGTTCTTGACATCGAACGGCTGATATTTAAGGACTTGATCGGCGAAACGATTCGTGATCTCGCCACTTTCTCTTTGGACAAGTGTTGTGACAAGCCCTCGCTTTCTTGCAGGAAGTTGGTGTTTTAAATTATACTATTATTAGGAGAAATAATTTTCATGATATTGTTCTGTTTTACTATTAATCGGGCATATGTTTTTAATTCTAGGCATTTTCAAATTAAATATAATTACCATAATTATTTCGTAATCAACTTGGAAATTTTGCAACATCAGCGTCTTATCTTCTGAAATATGTAAAAAAAGAAGGAAATTGCTGAATCAGTTTTTGTTTGACCGGTTTGTTTCGCTATTGGCGATGTCTATTTAAAAAAAGAGAACCACGTGTATGTCCTTTCATTTGCGACTAGAAAGATTCAAAGCCCTGACGAAAGAGTTTTGTGTCCAATTAGATGTTTAGAACCAAATAGAACAACAACAAAAAGGAAAAAGAAAAGAAAAACGTCGAAGAAATTAAAGTTTGAAAAACGTACCTGCTAAAAAGAAGGATTAAAGCATTATTATGGGCTGGAAAGTGAGAAACTAAAAGCTGATTCACGTGAATTATTGCGACGCATTTACATGATTTTTGCCAAGAAAATATAAACCTAGTCATTGCTGATGGCTCACGAGCTCCATGTGCATAGACCTCAGACAATTATAAGGGGTTATTAACCAACGGTAAAAAGAAACTAAAAGCATGTGCTTTATATAGAGACTTCAATTGGCTTGTTATGGACGCTAAAAACAAGGTTCTATATTCTTATGCCTTGGGTAAATAAGAGTAAACAATCAAGAGCTCATAACTTAAATTCATGCATAAAAAAATTGATGAAACTTATTTTTCTCTCTGTCTCTCTCTGACAATTATTATTACATAGTGTACCATAGTTGGCATTGTACAAGACAAGTTCGCTGTGTGGCGGGTATTTATGAATTATGATGCATTATACAATAAATGAGTGAGGGATAATAGAAGGCAATAATGTAGGAAAGGTTCAAATTGAGCTATTGCTAGATACATGAAAAACTGAAACAAGAGATAAGAGCTTATACAGCAAACCTTTCATATAATTATGGGCCTACCGTTTCACTATCAAAGTTCAACTTTCCCCTTTTATTTTTCCTATTTGTGGCCAAAAGCGGCCCATTTTACCCCTTCTGTTTTGGTCCCGTTTTTTGGCCCACTTATCTATCATAAACCAGCTAGCAAGCTGGGTTTGTCTCGTTTTGTAAACTGAATGATTATGAGACTTGTTCCCATAGTAAGTAAGTAATAAAGAGGAAATACAAAGCGGATTTTAATGGGGTGAAAATTTGTCGTTTTCAGTGTCAGCTCAAAAGGGCACAAAACTAATTTACCTCTCTGCACTAGATGTGGATGGGTCCTCTGTGCAACCCAATGTTCAGTTAATGGGTTATAAATATTTACTTAGTTCAGCTCCAACGACCCGATGACTTTATTTTACACTCTATTATCTTCAACTGAACTCTATTTCTCACTCTATTTTTATGTGATTACTTTATTTTACACTCTATTATCTTCAACTGAACTCTATTTCTCACTCTATTTTTATGTTATTCTATATTTTATTTACACACATATTCTTATATTTATTTACCAATTCCTAATTAGATCATCTTAATCAAATTATTAAAAATCACTTTTAATAAAATAAAAATTACAAAACAACACGAATAAAATAAAAATAAAATACAAACACAAAATAGAAAATATACAATCTTTGTTGGTATTTAGTTATTAAAATTATGTTTGGTACTTAATTTTTATGCAATGTACAATTTTTGTTCATTTTAAATTTTTATTGTTTTTTAATTTATATAAATAATAAATATTAATAATTTATATAAGTTTAAGGATAAATATTAAGTAATTATATAAAATTTGGGTCATTGAATGAATTATTAAAAATTAAAGGGTTGAAAAACAAAAAAAAATAAAAAAAATACAGATGCACAGTGTTGCGCCAAAAATAACGCAACACTGTACAATATTGTCAACACACGCTATTATAGCGTTAGAAATGAAGTACCATTGCATGTGAAAACTTTATATTAGGAGATGGTTTTAGGAAATATGTTGAGATAAAAAATAAAATCACTTAACATCTACTTAGACGAGAAGGTTGTTCAATTATTTTTTGGAACAATTTATTAATTAAATCTACAATCAAACAAAAATTAATAAAAGGCACACGTAATTATAAAGCACATACTAAAGTGATTGATACATTTGATTGTTAAAAATGATACATTATCTCAATAATCAACGGTTTAAGACTTAAGTTTGCTAAATTTCGTTAACTTCTTTGATGAATAACACTCTGCTTCCTCCCAGATAAGAGACTTCCTCTTTCTAACACGAGGTTTTATCTCGAATATTTCACGATCCTATCTCGAAGATCTCCTCATCGCATCAACGCAAAACATGCACAAGCAACTTGTACGAATCGAGCACAACAGCAAGTCTCGTCAAACAATTGACAATGAACATCTCCTAATATACAAACTGGTTCAAGGTCAAGGTCGGCGTGAATTGACTTAAAAGTGTCAATTGACCTAATGAAACCCTATGCAAATCTCATAATTCAATAACAAAATATGCGTGAACTAAAAGAATTTATAAGTAAAACCCAATCATATTTCCATGATTTTCATAACTAAAAACATAATATTTTGGTTAAGTTGGCGATTCAAAAAAGTGACTAAAGTAACTCGGGTTGAGCAACTTCTTACATATTCGATTTGAACAACTTTGACATACATCATTTTCCCAAACTGAATCACGCCACGTCAGAGGCCAGCAAAATATTACCAAACTGCTTCTATTTTAATTTTAAAATTTGAGTATGACCTAGACTTTGTTATCTATGTATTAAGCTTTTGATATTGCAACGTCAGGAGTGTTATAAACAGTAAGCGTTTTGAGAGAAGTCTTTGGATAAGAAAGAGGACTTCAAATTTAAGTAGAGCTTTAAGGAAATGAAAATTGAAGGATAGGTTCTCATACTTCTTTATGCATAACATTAGCGCGAGACTTTTCTATTAAATAATGGTTGTATGACTCAAGAGTCCGTTTTATAGTGAATAAAAGCGGAACATAACGATGACTAAAAATCATAGTAGAACAAAAACAGAATTATGATGATTTACATTAAGAAGTTCAGAATATAACAAAAGTACATTTAAGACAAAGAATAAATACATCAACCAAAATACTCAAAACATTATTATTTATAAATGTTTGAGCGCATACAATGCATATTATCTAACAACATATATATACATACATATTATTTATAAATCTCATTACATGTTTAAGTTAATGATTATGATTCCAACAAGTAGCTTATTGACAAAGATCAAATCGTCGAATGTCGATAAACGGTTAATAACTCTAAAATACGTGAATCCCGTTAACCGAACGGAAATTCGACGGAAAAAATATGAAAAATTGAAAAAGAAAATGATGATGGGAATGTACTTGACTAGACGAAAATTTGATATAAATGCAAAACAATTGACGAAAAAATGTTGATTAATTTCATAATTTAAAACATAAACTTCATACGTATAAATAAGATTTATACTTATTTTAAATATAATGTTCATAATGCATAATTTAAAACCTAAAGTTCATAAGTTCAAACAATAAAAAGTTTGAAAACGATCATACGAGATCCAACAGAATATCAATAATAACTAAGCATGTGTGTTTAAATCAAGAAGCGATTGTTAATTATATCTAAAAAATGGACTTTTAACTCATTTTTGGACCAAAAAAACACCCTAAAAATGAACTGAATATATGAGTTTATCGCAATTCATAAAAAAATATCGAAATTCGGCGACGGAGTTTGCCGGATTTTTTTTATCTAAATTTTTTAATTCTCATCGGAATCCATTGTATTTCATCGCAGGTCATCAGAATTCGGCGAAGTTCGCCGGAAAATAAATTTATCAATTTTTTTAGAACAATCGTAAATCATAGGATTTTATCGCAGCCTATCGTAGAAAAAAAGTAAAAAAAAACCATGTCAAATCATCGTAAATCATCGTTGTCCATCGCAATCCATCGGAAATTATAAAAAAAAATTAAAGGAAAAATTAAGTTAAAGGTGATTTTGTTCAAAAATAGGCAAAAGTCTAATTTGAAATGGAAATGACATAGTGATCTTTGATACTTTTAGCTAAATAGAATCCAAATTTAGAAATTTCTCAATAAAAAAAAGTAGTAATTCTGCTCACAGTTTTTTTAATTCCCATTCACCCGTTCATGGATAAGGTTTCATTAACCATCTTACCTTCTAACCGCTTTACATAATCAAGATGAATTACCACTCTCAAGTTTTTTTACGGAAATTCTTTTTGGCATCCTTTCAGTCGTTGTTATGGAGTCGAAAATATTATAGATAAGTGAGTTGAAATGAATAGCTTGATTAATTTGTTGGATTTTGTTTAATTGTAAGTGTATATTTTCCCCATGATTGTACTACTTTGGAGCTTGTGGCCAAAATATTTAGTTTAGCGATCCCAACGTACATGCACATGTGGAGGTACTTATCATTACTCCCTGGCATTCAGTATAGAGTAACATCAAATGTTTATACAAATTAGTACATTCATGTTTTATTGTATCCACATCGTATTAAAAATTTGGATAAATTGAAATTAAAACGGATATTGCGAGCCACAACCAACTCTAAATTAGTTCTCCATGGATAAGCTCATGCCGGCTTTATTTCAATTGTTGGTTAAAACATTTTAAAAATTATGATATTTTTATAAATAAAAAGTTTTCGCGTAAGTAGCAGCATGTTTAAAGTTGGCATCTTGAATAGCGTAATTATTCATAAATATAAAATTGCCAAAATAGCCAAAATGTGACAGACGACAAAATGAACTATAATGCCAAATATAAAAGATCTTGCCATTTGTTTTTACTGGGTTAATGTATATAATAGTTTTATAAAATTAGTATTGTGGGTTAATGTAATTTAGATTTGTCCGATTAGTATAAATGTATACCGGTTTGATTTATAAAATTTTCATTTCAATTTTGTCCAAAAACTATTCACGCTCATTCCATGTACTTAATTGCAAATCGGATTTAATAAATGCAACCTTGAAAACCGCAATAGATATTAAATCACGATTTGGAGAGAGAACCAACTCATTTTCGGTTTCTCTCTTCAAAACTCATTTCGGCTTTTCTCTCCAAAACTTGGAACATAATAGACAATCTTTACTTTTGAAGCAGAAAGACGAAAAAAAGATTTACAAAGATTCAAATCGGCGAAAAAATAGCGATGTAAACCATTTTTAATATATTGAAACCATTTTTAATATATTAGTATATCTATTTCTTAAGTTTATTTTCCATTTAAAAAAAATTGTAAACTCGTGGGAAAGATTATCCGAGTTCTTATTTCTGGGTAATCTGTGTTCTTATTTCTGGGTTTACAAGTTTTACTTTAGTATATTCCATTATATGTCTTCGCATGTTAACATTTCGGTGTTAATTATTTATGGGTAAAGGGTTTACATGTTTGTGAATGATTTTTTATCCACCCGATTCCTATATTTGACAAAAAAAAATATTTTTTGTTTATATATCTATTTCGAGTACGAAATGTGTTGCATGTGTGAAATATAAACATCACTCTCTCAATGATTAGAGTTCGTTTGAGCATATTATGATCTACCCGATTCCATAATATGTGGTTTTGAAAAAGATTTTGTGATTGTCTTCATACTTGTACTGGAAAAAGCTATTTACTCTGTAAATCATTAATTAACCTTTAGTCACCATTCTCAGTGATTAGATTTTGTTTATGAATATGACAAAAAAGAGCGTCATTGATCGAAATGTAGGGAAAAGAAGACCCTGCGGCGATCAGGGAAACAAACCGAATGGTTTTAATCTTAATGATTCACATTATATTTGATGCTACATCAGTTTATTTTATGGCAGTTTCCATCAATTGAATTCAAATCATACAAGGAAAAAGAGAAAAAAAAATGTCCAAAGAAATACTCGAATGGGCCTTGCCTAATGCCAAAATGATTGGTTTTCTCCTAAATTTCTGTTTTTAATCGTATATTATTAATAAGAAATTTCACGGACAACCATTAGTCCTTTATTTTGTTTACACATTATAATCAGCTTTATTTTCAATTTTGAAATCATAGACACATCATCAACTCTCAGTTGTTTCAAACCTAGATAACAGTTGTTAAAAAAAATTGTATAAGAAAAAAAATAGTAGTTAGATCTATTATAATTTAATCAGTCGCTACTGCAAATTAGACTCCACAATGCTTAATAAAAGGTTTAAGAAACATTATAAGATTCGGGATTGTAGAATGTTCCACAATGTTTAGACATTGTTCGTGAGAGTTTTAATGTCTTACAGCGCTTATACATTCATCGTGAGAGTTTGTAGCTATAACACTTGTGGAAACCCTTAAAACGATGAATTATTAATTGTGAGATTTACCAAAAAAGTTAAAATCTGGTCGGATCGGTGTACAATTTCAGCCGCAGCGAGATTTCCTTAAGAATGCTTAGTGAAAACGTTATATGAACAAAATGTTTTCACAATACTTAATGTAAACATCTTGATAGCATCACATTTCCAATAATGGTTAATCATAGGTGTTGTCGGAGCACTAATTCTCAAAATGCATGGTATACATTGTGAAAGATCCATGACTCTATTCTAATAAACGATTTGCATTTTTGGAATCGGACCCACCAAACCCTGCTAGAGAAATTCCATTTTAACCTAAACCATCTTCGTATTCATCATTCAACAATTATCCGTTCTTTGCCCGTACATGTGAGAGATGTAGTCGAATAAATAGGGACAACACATTTCTACATTATTTAAGCTTTTGTTTTGTCACATTTCTTTATATTTACTCTCTACCTATTTTGAAACCATCGCGATTGTACGTCAACCCCTCTTCTCAGCTTGAGCAGTTCTTATGGATCTTTCTGTTTGCTTTACCTGTAAAAAGTCAAAGAGGATATTAAAATTGACAAATTACTGATACTGTTTGGCTGCAAATGAAACAATAATAAACAAAAACATGTACATAATTTGTAGCATGGTTGTTTCAGCGCAGGGTCGTCCTTCAATGCTGGAGGTTCTTCACCAAATATCATATCACATCTCATATCATCAAAATCTGATAAGAACAAATAATAATATAATAAGGTTAATATATTATATTTCAATTGACTAGGGATTTTATTTGACTCCGGTTATTAGATCTATCATGGACATTTAAACAATAAAATATAATGTCTTGACCTAATCATTATATATACCCCATTAATAGTATAAGTTGCATAAAAAATAAACATATATATCCATATATATTTGCACCCAACGTGTCTCACAATACGCGACCCACGCAAACCCCCATTAACATCACAAAATAGACATAAATTTACTTCGGGTCCAAAAAAACCTAGAAAAAATGCATTAATTGAAATTCTAGGTTCTTATCACTTACTCTCTTTTTTTTGTTTTCATTTTTTTTATTTTTGAATTCGTTCTTATCACTTACTTGGGACCATGGTTACTGGCATTCCCAATGAGTCTTTAATGAAGGTCTGAGATGGTATCTTGCACAGATTAGTGCACATTCCCACACAATTGCTTTCCTCTAAAAACCTGCCCATTTGTATAGAGGGATAAGAAAAGAAAAAAGGAAAGCCACAACTAATTATAATATATCTATCATATACGGATCTATACGGACGATGGGATTTTGGTTAAACTTAAAGACTACATCTTGGTTTAGCGCCTTGCTGATTTGGGCATAAATAAATTAAACAAAAGTGCCTTAATGTCTGTTGTAAAAAATCACCTGCACTTTTTGATGTGGACAACATTCCTTTCTAACCTTCCATTGAGCTCGGATTCCTTTACCTATTACCAAAATGCACTCATATGTAATGACACAATAATTTAAACAACTGAAATGTTATTTAAATAGAAATATATATATATACACTTTTAGGAAGATATATATATATATATATATATATATATATATTAATAATAGTCTAGTGAAATAGCGTTTGTAAACCCTTTCACTATATGATGATAAAGTAATGTTATCATAATAGAATGAAATGAATAAAAGAAGCTTTTAATATCTCACCTCGCAGGGTCCAACCAGCCAAGTAAAAAATACAGTGGTAAACGCCGCAAACAACTCTCTTGTGAATTTATTTTGTGGCAGTAACATTCTTGTCTGTAATTTACAAATAAAATTATTCAGCTATTATATATATTATAAAAATATAGACATATGTGTGTATAACTTAATACGCACACAAAAGTGAAAACCCTATAAAATTAGATGTCAACTTGCCAGTGACATAATTGGCCTTGGGAAAGCTTTATCAAGTGCTAGTATCACAAGCTCTCGTTGTTTTGTAGGATCGTAGTTTTTTGACAGTGCAGTGGCAGCCTCCACAAGGCTATCGTATCCACTCTTGTCGTTTCTTAGCCCTACAAAAAAGAAACGACAGTAATAAATGAAACGCATTAAATAATCAGAAACCATATGAATGCATGCACATCTATAATAATAATAATAATAATATAGTGGTGCTGTGATCACCTGTAGTTGCTTGAACGTTCTGTGAAAGGTAGTGAATGGCGAGGCGGTTGAGCCAGTTGTCGTTGTAACGACCTGTCGTTTGTGTGGCCGTGGATGGTGGCTTTAAGGCAATGCTTTGCTCGCCGGGTTGTGAGGCCACTGAAACGACGATGGACGATCGCTTTTGGCGAGGTGCAAGAAGAGACCTGTTTGGGTGCATGGAAAATGAGCAATATAAGGTTTTTCCTTGTAGAACATGTGTGCTTGAGGTTTCCATTGTATGATCTTCTGTGTACGCGAAGCGTAGATAGTGAATTTGATAGACTCAGAGAGGCTTTTCTCTTTTGTGTGAGTGGCTCTATAAGTGAAATAGACTTCTATATATAGAGAGAGTCTGGAATCTTCACGAGTGAACCTTTCGTGAATAAGATCCTGAGGGGTCATTGGAATTCGGGTTGCTTTACATGCACAGAGTCAAACAGCACATTACCTATATTGAAAAGTTATTGCAAATAATAATTAAATTAATATAAATATACAATTTTATTTTTGAAATAGAAAGTATATAAACTGGTCATCCTTCATTGCGGGAGGTTCTCCACTAAGTATCATCTCACAGATCATATATTCAAAATCTAATAAGAACAAAAAAACTCATAATAATATGTTAAAATTTTAAGTATTTTGAAATTAGAGTGCTACTTTATATCCTATTCACTACAAGAGGATTCGTCAGTAGTTGGCGGTGGGTCTATTTGCCAACGCATGTGTTGCTTCGACAGCGGAATATTTTTCAATTGGCACTATTGATTAAACGTGGAACAAGTTACAAAAAGATGATAGCGAAGTTTAGGGATTTAAGATAAAGTTGGTTGGAAGAGAGAGTGTTGTGTATGATTAGAAAAGTTCTCATTAACTGAATCTGTTATTTATTTTAGGTTGATAACTGAATTTGTTTTAGAGAGTGCTTTATTCATAGTTTTGATGTGTACTTGGTATTCCACGCATAACCTTACTTGATAACATTCTCCCTCAAACTTAAGAACTGTAAGTACAAAGAATTTGGTTCGTAAATACACAAAAAGTAGTGACGCGAGTGGTTTAGTTTGGTCATCGGCCAATTGTTTGAAGTGAGTGTGAACATGGCACGAAGTGATTTATGACCTTTTTTCTATAACAAAGTGAAAATCAATCTAAATGTGGTACGTTTAACTTCAATGCCAAAATAACAGGGTTGACCCAGATCTTTGAGCACAAAGGAGCTGTGAAAGTCAATGATCCAAGCTGATCAATCATGTTGCCGTCGTTGCATGTGATTAGTCTAAAACGTAGCCTAGCAGTACGAGCTTGATTGTTGGTGGCACATACGTAAAATAGACAATAAAAGATTTTAGATGCGACAAAAATTGCACAATAAAATGTCACATGCCATTTGGGGATGCGTAGAGCCGCAAAATCTGGGAACATGCGGGTTTTGGGAAGATTGCGGGAAGCATTCGGGGTTTGGAAGCCACCTCCATTTTCACCAAAGCTAAGGAGTGCCTTCAAAGAGGTAAGTTCGACTTCTTTCTTACCTTGACTTGGGAGATTTGGAATCACAGAAATAACGTCGCGATGGGGAAAGAGAAGTGGAAATCGGGGGACCTCGTGGAGTGGACAGGTACCTACCTCGACGATTATAAAAGGGCGATTGCGGGGGTTACCCGGCCCGGAGAAAGAGAGCTGATTTCCGGCTGGCCTTGCCCAAGGGCCGGAGTGGTCGCCGTGAGCGTCGATGCAGCGGTGGACTCCCAAGGTAAGCGCTTCGGCACCGGGTGTGTGGTACGCGACCACCTCGTGGAGGTTTTGGCTTCGGATATCACGGTGAAACATGTGGTTTTCTCCCCGGAAGCAGCGGAAGCAGCGGCCATCCTCCGTGGCCTAAAACTCGCCGGCGAAGTTGGTTGTGGCCGAGTCATTGTCCAATCCGATTGTCTTAGTGTGGTTCGGGCGCTCGGAGAGGGACGCGTACCGGCTACGGAGGTGGGCACACTACTCAACGACATTAAGGTTAGATCGATGTCCTTTTTGGAATGCACCTTCTCTTTTATCCCTCGTACATGTAACGAAGCGGCCCATAACTTGGGTAAGTTTGCTCTTAGATCAAACACCGACGTGCATTGGATGGGGCGTGTCCCTCCTTGCGCCGAACGTGAAATAGTAAAAGACAAGCTCTTATGTTGTAACCACGGTATTCCTCCGCCACCTAAGTGAGGGCTCTTAATGTTATTTCCGTGGTACCGCCCACGTTTTCAAAAAAAAAAATGTCCAAGACTTTGGATCATCCAAAAATCCGCATTTGTTGCTAATGTGGGTGCGACTTGTTGCTAATCCAAAAATCGCACCTAATTTCGAAATTCGGAGCAAAAAACTTCCAGTGTATTGGAACACTCGTATGAGACATGTTGCATCTAAAAATAAACTAAAATTTTCATATGCGATACTTTCAAATGCGACATGCCACATCTGAAAGTTTCAAAATTTTGAGCAAGTCAAAACTCCCTCTTTTGTTTTTCTTAACAAACGTGGCATGTTGAGTTTTAATTTTTTTTAAGTGCGACAATGTCGCTTCGGGATTCTTGTAAACTCTCTCACAGGGTAATTTTTGTATATACCCAATTTTTTTTAAACAAGTCACAAATACCCAACGTTTTGTAAATAAGTCGTAAAGAGCCAAACGAAAATACTCATAAAATTATTAAAAATTAAGAAAAATATAAAAAGATAAATTAAATGTAAATATATGTAAACGAATTTCTCTGGTTATTTACGACTTGTTTATAAAACGTTAGGTATTTACGACTTGTTTACAAAATATTGGGTATACTTAAATTGGCAATGTTTGAAGTAGGTATAGAGCCAATATTTTGAAATTTAAATCAAAGACAATGAATTGGAATGCTTTCGGTAGATATGTCCAGGGAATACCATTGGCTTGCTTTCAGTTTCCATTGAAGAAATGATGTAAACTCACAAGCATTGTTTTCATGATGACTCTTAATTAAGGGTTAATGTATATAATAACTCTATATAAGTTTGCTATTTTGGTTTTGGTCAACGTTTGATAAAACTTTTGTAAATGTCCACAGCTTTAATTAACCAAAAATTTATACCCAAATCACCTTAAAAAAGAAATCTCGCCCAAAAAAATGAAAATTTAAAAAATATTCGGAAGTTAATTATGCTTAAAAAACCGCACTAAATATTTGCTTCAATAACTAAATACACCGTTCGCATGCAAAAGTGAGAATTCGAAAGGTTTTCTCCAAAATTGAATCGACGGGACGAAAAATGATTTACATCGCACAATCGTCCAAGAGTTTTGTTGAAGATTCAAACAGAACACGAGGCGATTTACAGGTATAAAAAAATTTACAGAACACGTTTTTTTCGTTTTCTTCTTTTGTTCTCGAGGATTTCGTGTTGTTTTTTTTCTTTCGTTCCTTCTTCTCCCCTGGAGATTAAAAAATTTCATCGTTCTTCATTTTTCTTCTTTTTTTGTGTTTTGATTTTGATTTCAAATTCATGTATGAAGTTTTAAATCTTTTTCATCTAGTAAAATCTATCAAAATTGTGTTATTAATTAGTATGCAATTAAAGATAAAAAGCTTCAATTTACATTGTAAAAATCAATTTAAGTTGTACAACTTAACTCAATTTACGTTGTAAAAAATCCATTTTAGTGTAAATTGAATATCAATTAACAAGCATAAATACTGGACGATGCAAAATGAGAATTTGAAAAAAAAAGTTATGAACAACCATATCAGTGTAAACTGTAACTCAATTATCAAAATATAAATTATCGATGTAAATTGTGGTTTGAAAGATAATTAGAATTGTTTTAGGCAGAGATGGAACAGTTTCGCGAAGATTTGAAAGGAAATTTATGAATTGTTTTAGGAAGAGTTAAACTGTTTTCAGAAATTAATTTTCGAACGTGATCAGTGTTCAATTTATAAGAAATATTTTGTTTCTAAAAATAAATGAATAATATATCAAACAAATAATTAAACCGGCAAATAATGAATTAAATCAATTAACAATCATGAAATTAATGAGTCAAATAACTACCCAACGTTATACGATCTTATCAACATTAATAAACCGCCGGTGGTGAAATAATTAACGATAATAATTCATATTTTGGGAAATTTTAAAACTTCAAATATTCCGAAATTTGAAAGGTATAAAAGTAATTTAAATGCCTAAATTAAAGTGTCACGTAAGCGTTTTGGACATTTACAAAAGTTTTACGAAACGTTATACAAAAACAAAACACGTTTACAAGTTAGAGTCATTTCCCCAAAATTTTATTTAAGTAATGTAAACCCACAAGTTTAACGTGTTTAGAAATTCCGGTATTTCTCTGTTTAATATAGCTTGGTGGCGCATACAAGACTATGCAGAAAAGCACAAAGTACAATGATGTGGCTACTAGAAGGGGATTTTCTTGAATCAAGTATGTGAATCCCCGATACACCGCGGAGACGGTAAAAGAATGGAAGTCTGCCTTGAAGTCCAATAAGTAGCTTGTTTTAATGTTGTTAAGTGGCGTAACTAAAATCGCAGCCACTTTACATGGCTAGGAACACAGGTTTGTGATTCAAGACGAGAAGAAGTTATCTGAAGCCTGAGTTTATTCACATATCCCGTCTTATTCGAACAAACCAAGAGCCAGATTAGCAACGTTATGTAGAGCAGTAGGTACACAAATCCTACCACCCTGTCAAGACTGATCACCCACATCAAATCTTAGATTATTAGTTTTAGTCTCACTGACCATTTTTATTCATCCAAGTCCCCGTAGATCCCACGGTTCGAAAAATGATGAATGCATATATGTTGAGGCTATCTCCTCAAAGCACTAATTTTCGTACATAATAAACTCATGTAATTGTGTCGTTTTGAACTAGGCTAGTTGAGATTTTAGAGAGTAATTTTTACAGCTTAGAAAATGAAGTAATTTCTAGATAACGGGACGGTGGTGGCTGCGGTGCAGGTGAGAACCTCTCCATCTGCAGTGACAGTGTAGGTCTCTGGGTCCACCGTAATGTTTGGAAGAGCATCGTTCAGTTTCATGTCCAGTTTACTCAGATTCCTGACATTCCTAACCGCTTTCACACTTTTGTTCAGTCCGTAAACGCTTTTAATTCCTTCATCCGCAGCAACCTGTTAGTAGGAGTACAAGTGTAAATATATACAAAACACATCTCAAAACATTGAAATCTGTCTTATGATTAATCAAGCTACTGATACTGTCTTGTGATTAATCAAGGGTCGACATGAAATACGGAATGAAATGGTGATTGACCTTACTAAACAAATCGGTTCAATGCATCCAAAATTCGGAGGAAGCGTGAGTGAGTTTATAAAGCTATTCCCTTTTTTTACTTTGGATTCTTAACTTGCGTCCTAAAGCTTACGACCATAAAATGAAAAGTGTATTACTATGGGTTCAGCTTTTAGGCCACTACGATTATGTTGATTACCATGAGATTTAATCTCAAGAACAATTTATAATAATGAAAGAAGTAGCTCATAACATTATTTGGTATAACTTGATCCTCGTCCTCATTTTGGGATTTAGGGGTGCTTAGCACTGAACTAGCAACTAATCACTGGTAAACATATTAAGGATCATTGGACAGATATACCGACCAAAGGGTTTTGTGTGTGTGTGTGAGAGAGAGAGAGATAGAGGGAGAGAGAGAGAGAGAGAGAGAGAGAGAAGAGCATGCCTTGCTAACGAAAGCGATAGAATTAGCCCCAGCAGCTTTGCCAAATGCTCCAAACATTGGTCTCATCAACACCTGAAATGTTAAAGTGAAACTCAATCCCCATCAATCTCTAAAGCATAATGGAACATCTTTGTACGTGCTTGGATTTCGTATCAAACAAAACGATAGTCTTTACCGGCTCAGGGGTCGGAATACTAGCATTTGGATCGCCCATGTTTGCCCATGCAATCACACCACCTTTGATGACGATGTCTGGTTTGGCACCAAAAAATGATGGATTCCATAGAATAAGATCAGCTAACTTACCAACCTGTCAGCAGCGAAAAATAACAGTTTAGGCATAGATTCACAAAATCTTATTTACTGAGTTTTTTATAGTTGTTCATGTCAATCCTTTGCTGTTGAAGCACATAGATTAAAAGAAATGGCAAGACCTCTTAACTTAAGTACCTCAACTGAACCAACATACTGAGAGATACCATTAGCAATAGCTGGGTTTATAGTATACTTTGCAACATATCGCTTAATCCGAAGGTTATCGTTATCTGATCCGCCATGAAGTGGTCCTCTTTGTGACTTCATTTTGTCTGCGGTTTGCCATGTTCTGATAATCACCTGGTACGAAAATGAATCAATGTGAATCATCAGCCTTACTCATGGAACTATATCGTGAAAGAAGAGTGTCTTGAAACTAATACGAAAGCAGGAAAAGAGCCAACCTCTCCAATGCGTCCCATAGCCTGCGAATCCGAAGATATAATGCTAATTGCTCCCATATCATGCAAAATATCTTCTGCGGCGATTGTTTCAGCTCTTATTCTAGATTCAGCAAAAGATACATCTTCTGGAATGTTCTTGTCAAGGTGATGGCAGACCATCTGCACGAGTCGGATAATAATTTGGATAGTATTATAAACTTGCAAGTCCAACATGCACTTGTCAGTGTAGCTTTCCCTGATATAATTTTTCATACCAGCATATCAAGATGTTCATCGATAGTGTTGGAGGTGTAAGGCCGTGTGGGATTCGTTGAAGAAGGAATTACATTTTTCACGCCACACACTCTTATGATATCCGGAGCATGACCTCCACCCGCGCCTTCACTGAAAAAAAAAACAATAATTGTACGATAATTTCCGCTAATAATTGATATCGCCTTTTATCCCACGCAATTTTCCATTTTTTATTAGGTTTGGAATTGTAATTGTGCATGCCCTACCTATGATAGGTATGAATCGTTCTTCCTTTAAAGGCGGAAATTGTGTGCTCTACAAACCCAGATTCATTCAAGGTATCTGTGTGTATATTAACCTGATTCATATTTTCAAAGATCATCAATATTAAAAATTAAAAAAGACTAGATTTTTAGTAAGCTGATATGTTCTTGAAAAGCCTACCTGGATGTCGTGTTCTTCGGCAACAGCCAAACAGTTGTCGATTGCTGCGGGGGTAGTTCCCCAGTCTTCATGCAGCTTGAGTCCCATTGCCCCGGCTTTTACTATTTCATGCAGCTCCTCGGGTGTAGATCCATTTCCCTAAAGTAGCCACAGAAACAATTGATAGATCAGAAAGGAAGAAAGCATATGGTCTTTATCTTAGAATTGTGCTATTATTGCAGAATCAGTGGACAAACCTTCCCTGTAAAACCAAAGTTAAGAGGCATGTCATCGGTTGCTTGTAGCATAAGTTTCATATGCGATGGTGAAGGAGTACAAGTCGTTGCCCTAGTGCCTTCCGCTGGTCCTGTTCCACCGCCCACCAGCGTTGTAATCCCTGGATAATCAATTTCAATCAAAGTTGTTGGATGTGCGATTTCAATACAAACCGTGAAATATCACAAAGTCGAGTTTAAAGTCTTCATCGCTAAGTTTTTTTTGTTGTTTTGCTTTAGAAGAAACAAAAGTTATATTGAAAGAAGGACAACAAAATTGAGGAAAAGAAAAACAGAAACTAGATCACACAAGCCAATTTTCGATGAATGCTTAAGACCTGAAATCCAAAGCTAAAACTGATCATCGAAGAGCTAATAAACGACTAATCATATCCCGAATTTCACCGAAAAGATGAGATCTAATTAATTACCGCTGGATATTGCTTCATAGGCCAATTGCGGGCATATGAAGTGCACATGACAGTCTATAGCACCTGCAGTCAAGATCTTTCCTTCTCCAGCAATGACCTCGGTGTTTATCTATCCACAAACGAAGGGTAAAACTCAGTAATTACGTCATTTCCACGGCAACAAGTAATCATTCCAAAGTAACGAAATTTTACTCCGATGATCATGTCTGGAAATACGCCGTCCATAACATCTGGATTCCCGGCCTTTCCGATCGAAACAACAATGCCGTCTCTGATCCCAATATCAGCCTTGAAAATTCCGGTATAGTCAATCACGAGAGCATTTGTTATGACGGT
This sequence comes from Urtica urens, assembly GCA_958296335.1. Lineage (NCBI taxonomy): Eukaryota > Viridiplantae > Streptophyta > Magnoliopsida > Rosales > Urticaceae > Urtica > Urtica urens. Next base: position 16,959,266 of record OY282521.1, on the reverse strand, counting down.
GTCGAGAGACTCCGCCGGAGAATGCCCACACGACTGCCCCATCCCGTCTCTTATGACTTTCCCGCCTCCGAAAACACATTCATCGCCATAGACTGCGAAATCCTTTTCCACCTCAGCAAATAAATTAGTATCGCCTAGCCGAATTTTATCCCCGGTCGTGGGACCGTAAATATTGGCGTATTTCTCGCGAGAGATCACTGTAGTAAAATCTGGGTCTTCCACTGTAACTCCTTCTCTACCAAAAAATATATATTTTTTAGGTATGATATCTTTGTAATGTCCCGAAAAGATCAATATGCCAAAGACAAAGTCCGAACCTAGCATTAGGTTCTTCTCTGTTTCCGAATCCTCTTTCGGTTATTGCTCCAAGAATTTCCTGCCACCTGGCACTGTCAACTTCACCATCCACGATTCCATTACCTCCTCGGATAACCCTTTTACCTCCAATGCTTACAAGTATGACAGTCTTGTTTTCCCCGGGCTGGAGAAGATACATTATTAATCAGCGATGAAATGAGGGACTAAATTTAATAGTAGTTTTAAGCAACCTCGAATCTTGTGGCTGTTCCGGCAGGAATATTGAGCCTCATTCCATATGCTTTCATTCGATCGAAAATCAGAGATGGGTTGACCTCGATAAAGTGATAGTGACTACCGACCTGTAATTATACTAAATGATTAGTCCTCAACATAACCACCACAGAGACTTGTAGAACACAAAAAATCTAGATTTTCGAGATAAATATATAAATAATTGCCTGAATAGGCCTGTCTCCGGTGTTGATGACTTTGAGGATCACCGCTTTCCTTCTGGAATTTAGCTTCACATTACCGTACCCAAATACTATTTCTCCAGGGTCAATCCCGTCTTCAATGTCGCTAAAAATATCCGCCGAAGGCACTGAAAATATAAGCGATTTAACTGAGTCTTCAACATTAATTCGATACAAAATTAAACTGGGTTCAATCCAGATTTAATTAATCCTAACCTGGAAGGAAAGACCCTTGTAATGCTAGTTCCAGATTTCCATTTTCACTAGCAATCGGATCATGGACAGTGATTAACTTAGTCCCATCGGGGAAAGTTCCTTCGACCTACCAAATAGAAAGCGCCCAAACGATGATATACATAATCTCAGAAATTCTCCAACTTTGAAAAACAAATAATAATAAGAATAATATAAAGTATCACCCAACAGCAGACCTGTACAGTGTGGAGGAGATGCGAAACCGCCGGAAGAACTTGTCTCCTGTCGAAAATTAAAGCTCAAGTTTACAGCAAAATTCAGACATAACTCCTTACTCTTTCAATGAATTAAAAAATAAATCAATTTGAAAATTAGTATACCTTCCTAGAAGTTGAATCCCTATGCTCATTAACTCTGCAACAGTCTTGTTACCATCTCGAACAAACTCCAAAATCTACAAAACCAAACACAATTAGTAAGGCTTCATTCTATATTAGTACATAATTCACTCCAATTAGACATTTTAACTAGCCGTAGAGCACTTAATGGAGACTGTTTAGCGACATCTCTAGTAATTACAACAAAAATTTACCTGTGTAGCGATAAGTGCAACCGCTTCAGTGTAATTGAGCCTCAGACCGCGAGCGAGTCGTTTCTGTGCTAAAAACCCAGCATTGTGAAGACCTAGTTTTTCAACCTCTCTCGGCGTCAATTTCATAATTTTTCTTCTTCTTTTCAATCTGCGATAAATAATGAGCGAAACCAAATACGTGGCAACTAAGCAACCAACATTACGACTACTTCCGTACAGTCAATCACTGAGAATTCGTGAAAGTCAAAGGTCTTTATTCTGACTGACCGGGGTTTCTCGAGCTGTTTTGAATTTCGTGTTGTGTTGTGTTCTGTTGTGTTGTATAAATACTTCGATTGCCTCGCAGGTACCCAAGTACGTATTTAGGAACTTTAATTCTTATATATATAATATATATATATACACACATCTACATATTTTTGTAGTCCAGAGCATCACATATACATATTTTTGCAGTGCAGAGCATCTCCTGTATTATTAATTCAATATTTAAATTTTTTTTTATCTCTGATCATAATATCAAATTTCACACCAAAAATAATATACATCATTATTATATAATTAAATTTATATTATTTTTTATTAATAAATTTTATAAGTAATTATAAATATAAAAATATTTAAAGAAAATATTCACAGTGTGAAAAGTAACAATATATAGGGTAGTATTGTTCATACCACCAAAGTTGGTGTATAAAATGAACTACAATTGGAGTATTTTTCACAACCAAATTTAGTCTTTTGGAGTGCCACACTCCGAGTGTGGTTGGAGAAGACATGATAACTTTTTTTAAGAAAATTTATCCGAACTTCAAATTTGCTCACTCTAAAAATATGTGTTTTTTACGCATTAATTTTTTTCTCTTGACATTAATTATTTCAAGTTCTTTAACCATTAGATGTTTTATGTTAACCTATGATGTTTTTACATGTCAATAACTTTCATAAACTCTTACAAGGTGCTATAGAGAAAACAAGCGATTACAGAGAAAAAAACAGGCGAAAACGGAGGTCAAAAAAGATGTACTGGATGAGGTCGAAAGGATTTACCCGAGGATAATGTATAACAAACGAAAATATCATCAAAGGTTAAAATGACGTGCAATGAACCTCTTATATCCTACCACCACAAAATGTATTTCGAGACTGATTCTTCAAGTAATGTAAGTACCCGCAATCACCTAAAACATAGGAAACAATTAGTTAAGTACATCATTATCACATTCTAATCTTTTAGTTACGTTGAAGAAAATGTTGAAGAGGAGGTTGAAGAGAAAATACATCATCCACAAATTCAAACATCATAATCAATGCAGCAAAAATAAGTGCCCAAAAAAATGCTTGATCCTCTCTATGACAATTTTTTGAGCAAATATGTGACGATTTTATCCAAGAAAAATGTATAACACGTGAAAATATCATCAAAGCTCAAAATGCTACGCAGTGAACCTCTTGTCTCCTACACCACCACAAGAAATGTTCCGAGATCCGATCTTCAAGTAATGTAAGTAATCACGTTCACCTAGGACATATGAGACAATTAGTTGAGTATATCATTAGCGTCTTTTAGCTAGATACCCATATTAACGTTTACTAATTTCAAAATATCTAACATTTCATAAAATTTTCGTAAATACCTAGTAAAAGTTGTTTACACGTTTTTTATGGACTATAATTAGCGATTGTTAATGAATATATCATAGTCCATAAAAACGTGCAATCAATTTTTGGTGAGTATTTACGAAAAGTTTACAAAACGTTGAGTATTTATAAAACAGTAAACATAAATTTGGGTAAAGAACCAATTAATTGTAATATCACAGACCAATTTTGTAGTCACGTTGATGAAGAAGTCAAGGAAAATATTAACATGACTACAATTTTTGTTACTTTTCACAATTTTTTTTGTGATTAAACGTGTTGTTTATCTGCTATTTATACTTATTTCTCATTTACTAATACATAATTTTTGCACAATTGCTCAACATTTTTTCCGAAATGATCAACATGAAAATTTTCAAGAATGTTTATATTTTGAAAAATAATTTTTTAAGATATTGAGGTAGTGGTAAAATTTAATTCTTGTACGAGTAATACTTAAGCATTAAACTCTCGTATTCAAATAGATGTTTTTATAGTTTCGAAAAGACATATCTATTGACGAAGATTATATTGCCTGGACTCATTATTTATCACGAGTTTGAGACTCAGAAATCAATCTATGTGCGTGGACCAAGCTGATTTATTTAAACTATAATTATAATATTCATATATATACTTCTCTGTCTATAAAATTTACAGCTCATATAAACAAAAAGTAATTAAATTTGCCCCTCTGAACACACTATTGCCCATCTTAAACTGAAACTTATTTCACATTAATCATGTTTGCCTTTAATATGAGATATAAACGGTCATTTATCACGTTTTTAATTTATTATTGCTTATTTCGGAGGTCAATTGTGAAATAACCAACGTTTATGTAAAATTTGGTTAATGCCCTTAGTGTATACGTGGCATATTAATTAACTTTTGACTTTATTGTTTTACCCGTTGTAGCTCGAATTTTTTTGAATTAATTTGAAATTCAAAATTTAAATTGTGATCATTATGCACCGGCAATTAAACCAAAAATATAATCATTAATTTATTATTTTAAGTGAGCGGCTACAATCGATGCAAGTGTGCTTAAATATTGATTGTCCACGTCTAAAATCGTATTAAATGGCCGTATATTTGTTTCATTCTCGAATTAATATTAGCATTTATGTAAAATCTTCTATATCATTTTCATAATCTTCTATATCTCTTTCCCGTATATTATTCGAAGTTATTAAATACACAACATTAATTTACGTTCATTAATGATAGTAACCACCAAAAAAATGTCACATAATAGTTTTACGAATATACTTGTCCCAAAATAATGTACTTTATCTGTTTTTATGCTTATCTGGTATTTACAAGTTAATCAGTAACACATGTACGTTTTCATTAAATTATTACAGTTTAACAGTTTTATACGTGATTTATAAAGGAAAACTGTTTTACATACTGTTAAACTGTTTTACATATTGTTAACAGAACACGTTGCAAAAATTTTAACAAAAATATACAAACATCGCGAACATTAGAGGTTAATATAGAACACAAAAGTTGTTAATTGTGTCTTACTTTATAGAACCCAAAATTATTGTTAATAGAACATGTTGTAAAAAAATTAAACAAAAATATACAAACATCATTACCACAACGCCATTAACACGAAACTCATAAATTCTCGAATACCCAAAAAATTTCCTAAAACAACGACACCTTTAACCCAAATCACGATAACCCAAAAATCATATCATGCCATTAACCAAAAATTCATAACTAAGAACCCTAAATCCAAATTTATAACCGGAAACATTGCATGCATTGACAAAAGCAACCAAAAACAAGAGAGGAAGAGACAATATTTCAAGAATCTTTACGGTAAAGAACATTTACTATAAACATAGATGAAGAATCTGATTCAAACAAACAAAAACAAAATCGTCGTTCGGTTACGTCTTGATTCTTCAATATATTTATGTGATGATCGGTCGATGTAAATGATTTTGGTTCTTCGCGATGAATTTTTTTTTTGAGAGAATTTTTTTGGAAAGTTCTATTTTCTGTATGTCTTTTGATATTTCTCTCTTCAAATCTCAATGATATCACTCGGTTTTAAAGAGATGCGATTTCTTAGGTAGCATTAACTTTGAAAATTAATTTTTAAAATTGAATTATATTATGGAATGAAATGAGAAATGAGAACTAAATTAATTAGCCGTCATCATTACTTCTTGATTTACGGGATGATTAATTGACACGATATGCATTAATTGCAGGCTATTTTTCCTGTTTCTCAATACTCACCACGCAAGTAAGACGTGGCAGTATAAATGAGCGAAATTTTTTTTGGGCAATTTCGTCCGAAATATTTCGTTAAACTTTAACAGGGTCATTTACAATTTTTTTGTAAAACGTTAGTCATTTTGAAATTTTACTATGTTTAAATCATTAACCTATATATAGCTATATATATGTTTAGATTAATTATGAAAATTTAAATTTTGCAATTCGAAATCGATTTTTGTTTCAAATTTAAAAGGGAATTTGGGTATTCATTAAAAATTAATGTCCTGTATATTATAAAAATCTCGTTAATTATGGTCTATTTCATGTTATATTAGAGGAGGAACACATATATAATTTCATTTGTCTTAATATGAGAAATGAACTGTCAATTATATGTTTTTAATTGGTTATTACTTATTTTTGGGGATTTTGAATTATTCCTTTTGTTTTGTTTAAAATTTTAAATAAAGCGCATGTGCATAATTTTATTTTTTCTTTGATGTTTTTGTTCATATTTATGTTGGTAAGTAAATTATTAATTTTTGTTTATTTATATTTATTTCTTATTCACTTTTTTTTTTATTGTGAAATCTGGTATGAATGTGTTTATTTTGATTTATTTCGTTTTACTCATCTTTCATTTTTATTTTATGAATTATTTTTTGTTTCGAAGTAAGACAAATTACGTATTTATTATGGTTAATTTCTTGATCTTATTTATGATTTTAATGCAGTGTTCATACTTTTTTATCGCTGACTCACATATATATATTTTTCACAATTTTATTATTTTGTTTCAGCATGTCCGAATTCTCATTTTCACATTTTGATTATAATATGCTTTTGTTGTTACCAATAATTTATATTTGTAGGTAATTTTTTACCTTTTATAATTTTGATTTTTTAGTTATCATCTTTTCTTAATTTTTTATTTGTCTTTCACGCGAAATTTTTGTGATCGCGATTATACTTTAATATTTTTCTGGCTTTAAATATTGTTATTCTGTCGGTCATTTTTTTTATTTAACTTTCTTTTTGCTATTAATTTTTTATTATTTAATTAAATATTTACAGTTTTAATAAACAATTCCGATTTGTTTAGAAAGTGTATTTTTATATCAAATTTATGTTTATTATTATTAATTGCCATAAATGAAAACTGCTATAAGTTTGATTATTTAGCAATTACAAAATTTCTTATAATTATTATACTCATTTGCCACAAAAATAATTTCAGTCAAATAGACGATATGCTATATTCTTCTAAAATATTTATATTTTCAGCATATATAATGAATAACATTCTTACATGATTTCACATTTCACCAATATCATTATTATTCTTGATATATTTTTGTTTTTAGGCAGTACATGGTTGAACGAATTACGCACAGTCTAGTACGTGTTCTTCTTTGTTGAAGACATTTTCAAAGTGATAACTTTTTTTAATGGCTGGCAAGCCAATCAGCCAATCATAAGACGATTAATTTACCACATTTCATGCTATGCTATGATATATTATTGCAAGTTCCTAATAAACAAGTGAAATATAACATATTTACAATTTATTGATGAATGCTAATAATTTAATATGTAAACAATTTGAGAGATAAAATGATATTTTTAATAAGAAATTATAAATAGAAGAATAGAAAAATTATTGATCTCTAGAAGATAAAACAAGAAGTGTTTTCTAGAATAACAAAAATAAAACAGATATCAGGGAGAACATCTGTCATTACTGTCTCTGATTGTAGTTGATGGGCCTTTTACATTATGGGCCTGAGCTGAGATCTAGAGATGTGAACTGAAAATTAGCCCGCGCAGAAACACACAGCAGCTAAGGGCTGAGATCTAGAAAATTTGTGAAGGAAATTTTGAAATTGGAACAAAATTGGGGTTCCCACTAAAAAGAAACCGCCATTTTTGGTGTCGTTTACAATTCAAAAAGCAACCAAACCATAGAGACGAGACCGCCTTAAATTTAGCACCCGCTCTTTTCCAATTCCCCATTAAATCAAATCTCACCCATTCTCTCTTCTCTTTCCCCTCTCATTTTCCCGCTCATCGCACTGCTTCTCATTCCGACTCAAGGTCTCTCTCTCTCTCTCTCTCTCTCTCTCTCTCTCTCTCTCTCTCTCTCTCTCACAAGATATGTAGTTTTCTTTTTTGCATGTGTATGTTTACAAGATCTACTGGAGTCCCGATCTAATTATATTCTGTAAAATTCTGTAGAAAATTTTGTTAGATGTTTTATTTTAAATATTTTGTTTGTAGATCTGAGATTTTACTTCATGGCGACTTTTGAGGCTGCTTCTGTTTTTTATTCTCCCTATCTCTGTGATGTTTATTTACAACAAAGATATTGCTACGAATTAAGTTTCATTTCAAGAAATTTGTTTATGTGATTTTGTTGTGAAGGTTATAACTTTGGAAATCAATTTCCTTCTGTGTTTCAGAAATGGCGGGGAAAGGAGGGAAAGGGCTTGTGGCAGCGAAGACAACAGCTGCGAACAAAGATAAAGACAAGGATAAGAAGAAGCCAATTTCTCGCTCATCCCGTGCTGGTATCCAGGTATACCTCTTCAATCTCTATATACTGTATGTGAGTTTAATACTTTCTTTTGGCAGGTTATGTTTATGTCATGATAAAGATGCTTTTATTATTATTATTAATCAGGACTGAAATTTTGTATGACATGTTAATAATTATATTGCAGAGAAGTATGTGATTATATAAAATGACACATTTCGTACTGTATGCATGGTTCCATGTATCTTGTCAATATACATGCAATTTTTCTTATATCAACAATGTATACATGATGATTTGAAAGTGAATAACCTCTATACATGCCACAATCATTGTTAAAACAAACTACAATTCTTAAGTGACAAACTATCAATTTTTTTGGGTATGCTTGTTCAGTTCCCGGTGGGTCGGATACACAGACACTTGAAGATGAGAATTGCTTCTCACGGTAGAGTTGGTGCAACCGCAGCTGTGTACTTGGCCTCGATTCTTGAGTATTTGACTGCTGAGGTTCTTGAGCTCGCTGGAAATGCGAGCAAAGACTTGAAAGTGAAGAGAATCACTCCGAGGCATCTTCAGCTCGCCATTCGCGGGGATGAAGAGCTCGACACTCTCATCAAGGGCACCATTGCTGGTGGTGGAGTCATCCCTCACATCCACAAATCACTCATCAACAAGACCTCCAAGGAATGAATGGATGCCTTTTTCTTTAACTTGGTTACCTCTGTGTGATTATCTATTTTGTGTCATTTGTGGTAGATAGTGTTAGATGGGTAATATGCTTGTTGCCCTTTTAGTTTTAAGTTTAAGCCTTTTAATGCTATGTTGGCTACTTCATAACTTTAATCCTCTTTACTTCCGAATAGCACCTCATATTTGTCTGAACTTCGGTACGAACAAGTGTGTATCTTTAACTTTATTTTGCTGAATTGGCCTTGTTTAGTAACTGATCGGTGTTTATTTGATCTCTTGGTAAAAAAAAATTATTTCTTTTTAGTGGCTTGCTAGACTATTGATTATGTTAGGAGTAGGATTGCATATATTGGCAAATAGAATAGTGACGGAATTTCATGGAGGGGACAGTATTTATGCAAAACAGTAAATGGTAGTGACCAACTGATGCATGTGATTCCCATAAATCTTGTGGGAGATTAAAGTAGCTCATCATATTCCGGCTCGATTAGATGTCGTTCATGAACTTATCAAACCAAGAACCCTAATCACTCTTATTCAAAATCCTTGGACAAATTTAAGGTACAATTCATTGTTATCTCGATCTACAGAGGCCGTGAGTCCCAAATTCGGTCATCAAAATTTCACGACGGTTTGAAATTTCAGGAAATTTTGGATTTTTGTTTGTTTATGGTCTTTAGTATTAATTTTATAAAATATTTCCGTGGGTTGTGATCCTGTCTTCTTGGACGGAATTTTTTTCCGTGTGCCGCTCGAACGGAAGGATAGGATTTCTTCCGCGTACAGTTGAGACGGTTTTCGTCGGCGAGAGGAAGAGAAATTTCAGGCGGAAAGAACTCTTTCAGTTCGTCCGTTAATGTGGTTAAAATAAATAAAAAATTGAATAAATGGTATATTTAAAGTAGTTGAATGTAATCAACTTTAAATTAAAAGATTATAATGAAATGTAAGGATTGTAATGAAATGTCATCGTAAATCGACTTAGTAAATGAACTTTCCTTAGAAAATTATAGAAATGAAGCATTACACATTTTACATTTCCTACAGTTCATACTTCCAAAGTTCAAGTCGTAATTGTCGACAAGATTAATTTTTACAAAAATTTATTGAGAACGGTCGTCGTGTTGATACCAATCTTATAGACGGTGAGAAGACCAATAATTTCGAGTTTCAAACTTTGTCGTCGATTGTCGATGATTCGGCCCGAACTACAAAAAATCGATTTGGATGAGACATTTGAAACCGGGATCGAAATGACATCTCTAGCCATTTTCGATAGGATTGAAAACATATTATGATGTTGTCTCCACCATGTTAGGAAGTTGAGATTCTCTCTACTCATTGACGTAAATTGTTGAGAGTTGTACAAAAGAATCTCGTCGTGCTCTGACGTCTCCAAAGTTGGCTTCGTGTGGCCAGCACAATTTGTGAGAGCAACTGTATCAGTTTGGAAGCAAATTATGTATATAAAGTTCGAAAATTGCTCTAAATAACCAAATGAAACATTGATATTATTGTTTGGCTATTTCTTTCTTTTGTTTAGTAAATAGTTATTTATTGTGACGTGTCTGTTAATAGCTGATGTAAATATGTTAAATTTTTAGTTAATATATACAAATTTATTTTGATTAATGGCTATTAAACAATTTTTTCCAAACGTTGGCTATAAAGTAACTAATATGTTTTAAAGTGCTATATTACTACTTATCTCTATAAATTTTTTTGTATTCGATGAGGATTCATGATTTTATTTTACGAAAAGTTAAATAAATGTGACTAACTAATAGCGGTTGCGTTTGGTTAATTTTTTTAAAAAAAAATTACATGTTTGGTAAAATTATTTTTCTTACAAAATAAAAATAATTTTAATTATTTTAGCTACAAAAACTAATAACTTATCGTATATAGTGTCATAACAGTTGCTTTTAGATTTTATTTATTCTCTAATAGTTTATTTTTCTTGCATTAGTTTTTAATTTTAATAATGACTTTTATCATATATTGTTTTTAAATCACCAATATTTTTAATATAATTTTTATAATTTATAGACACCTACTTAGTTATATTTTTATATAAAAATATTTTATTATCAATTATACTTTATATAAATAATTATTACAAATGAATACATATTTTACCAACTGAATGCGTTTTTGCTAATAATTACAACTATTTTATAAATTTCTACCAAATCATTTTTTGTTTTTATTAAATCAATAGGTTTTTCTTTAAAATGATGTTTTTAAATATAAATTATGTCAAACAGAGCCAGTATCTTTTTTGCGTGTATCAATTTATAAACAAGAGGGTTTTACTACTTTCAATTTGAGTTAAAAGCAGCCTTAAAAAAAAGAAATTGAGTTAAAGGCTGTCTTTAAAAATTAATCAAATATTGGATAAAGCGAAAAATCTTTGACTTACTTGCTACACTACCCGTGCCCTTAAAAAAAAATATTACTTAATTATATCTATAAATATTATTATAACTTAAATCTAGTATAGTTTACAAGGGTAACATATATATATTTTAAGAGTTAATGGCGGAAAAATACATATATCAAATTTATATATATATATATGTTTAATATTTAAAAATAGTGAAAAAAACACTCAAAATGCCATCCTGTTGGAACCGTCCAAAAACTATCGATTAAAAATTCAACTTTATCATGTGTAGCGTGCAGATTGATTTGAAATTTTAAACTTTTATTTTCGTAGTCTTAAACTTTTGATTTAGTGACATTTCTTTTTTAATGTACTAGAATAAATACCCGAACTCGAAAATGAACTCTGTCGAAAGATAACCTCCGAGACCCGACTGAGAACAGAACACCGCTCAGACAAAGCCGTCTCAAACCAAAACAGGAACGATCCTAGTCTAGACTGAAGACCTGATCAAGATATCTTCCAAGATCCAAAGCTCGCTCGAAGAACTCAACCTCGAACAGGCATGGAAGCTCTTCGAACAGTACATGGTGATGAAAGGCCTTCCCGCAAAGTCGATTATGAACAAGGTCATCGCCGCTTCCGCGAAAAGCCTCGACCCCCATTTCTTGAATAGTCGAGCTCGCTCGAAGAGCTTGCGTGGAACCGAAAATGCAAGTTGCTGGAGAAAGAAACGATGATGTATCTCTCATACGCCCTAACGAAATCAGGCTCTCCGGACGAAGTCTCGATCGTTCTGAGAAAACTTGTGGAGATGAACGAATACCCTCCCATGTCGGCTTATTCGACGACTCTGGCGGATTCTGTTCTCAGTCAGCTCTCAGAGTTTATCTCTTGCAGAGTTCATTCTTGACGTCGGGTATATATTCCAGGACATCAAAAAGAAATGGAATAAAAGAAATGCTATGAAAAAGAGTTTAAAATGTCAAATCAATCTGCACGCTAAACATGGCAAAGTTGAATTTTTAACGGAAATTTTTGGACGATGCCAATAGAATGCCACTTTGAGTATTTTTCCCACTGTTTTTAAACATTGACTTTGTAAGTGTAAATTAGACCAAATATTAGATATTTTTGCCGCCATTTACTCATATTTTAATGACAATTTGGTATATATGTGTAATTTATTTTTACCGCCACTAAGTCATATTTTGATGCAATATTTTTTCAAATTGATAGTATATTAGTTTTTTTTATCAAAAAAAATTTCCGTTTCATTTTTCCATCACAATTTTCTATATACATAATAAATTTAAAATAAAGAGGTTTATTTTAAAAAAAGACCCATTTAAGACATTAGTCTTAACTCCTAACTCTTATAAATTTCGTCGTTTCAGATTTGGTTTAGGTTCTTTCAAGTGGACAATCGGTACGAAAACTAGAAAAAAAAATGTATTCCATGTGCGTTCCAGAGTTTTGAATCTTTGGATCAACAACGATCAACGACTTTATTGAGGGAGGATGGTACGTGGCTGAGGAGTAGACGAGCGATCGGGGATCTTCTGAACCAACAGTACTCGAGCCTTTTTCTCTCCTCCAACCCGATTTTTCCCGATGATCTGGAGGGCCACGTGGAGAATGAAATTTTGGAGGAAGACAACGCCTTCCTGTGCAGGGTTCCAGATGCAAAGGAAATTAAGGAGGTTGTTTGGAAAATCCACCCCATAAAAGGTCCTGGTCCGGACGGTTTACAAGGAATTTTTTTACAGAAAATTTTGAAACCAGGTGGGTGATGATCTCATAGACTCGGTGCAATCTTTTTTCAGGCATAGGACCATGGATGCTGACATGGCTAACGCGCACGTTGTTCTTATCCCGAAATCTAATGGTCCGGTCAGTTTCGATAATTTTAGATCGATCAGCCTGCTAAATGACAGCTTCAAGGTTATCACAAAAATTATTACAAAGAGATTAAGGAAGTTCCTGGATATATTGATCTCTCCGGTCCAGTCCCATAAATTTTCTTGGTTATAGCACATTTTCTCGTTGTCAGGTGAATTTTTTTATAAATTTAAATTCATTTTCTGATTTCTATTATAAATAGATCTAAATCTCATTCATGTCGCTCTCTTAACCTTAAGATCTCTCAGTTCCCCAACAAAATAATTCTCTCAATTCTTGCATAGAATATAATTTAATTTATAATATATAAATTACACTTATAATTTATATATATTACAGTTATAAATCTAACAACTTATTTACATAATCTTTAATAAAGATGTAATTAAATTTCTTTAATAACAACTTATTTCAGAACTTAATATTCAAATTTTTCATTCATCATTTTATTTTTTTAATCCGGAAATTAACGAATGTTTTTACACTAAACATTAAATCATATTAAAACTTGACCTTCAAGGCTTCAACCAACCGCAACCGTTACCCGGTAATATCCAAGAGGTTGATAGTTGTACTCTATCACTCTTATTTAATATTTTTCTTATCCAAAAACGAATCCTGTAAGATGAAACGTGTAAGCAAAAAGCTTTAACATCACACACGTGGCGGTGAGTATCCAAAAGATCCATATCCTTTTCGAAACCAGCAAAGAGAAAGAAAGTTGCATCTTCATCTATATCGTTAGACTAGAGGACTGATAGAACTCGTTTCCTTGTCAACTCATTGCTATTGACAAAATCAAACCCTACTTTGCTTTGGACATCTGGAACAAGTGTGGATAAATTCGAAAAAGATGAATGGACGACACGTGGCAAATAGTTCGAGTTCAGAATGTACTTGGCCCTACAATACCATTACATTCTTTGTCTTTTTATTGCAAGTCAATGAAACCCATAATCTCACGGTAAAGACTTTTCCTTTCTTCCCTTCTTTGGTCATCTTTCATTCATCTTGCCTTGACAATAACCCGTGAATGAAAAACTTGGCGAATCAATCGCGACATAGATAAAAACCGCTGACGTACGAAGCCCTTGCTATTTAGTCTGAGAAAAAAAGCGACTTTAACTTGGCAGAGTTACAAAGTTATTCCATACTTGGTTTAGAAACTAACGCTCTATAACTTGCGGGATTTTGGTTTGCGATCCCAGGAATCTGCGAAAAGCTTCGACTTTCGAAAAAGAAAAAGTGAGTTTTTTTTTAATTCAACGGTTAATAGTTTGAGATGAAGATCCAGCCGATAGATTTCCACGCGCCGCCGGTGATGACGCCGATGAATACCCGTCCCAGGCCAATTTTCGATCGTCAATTCACGAAGATCATGGTCAAAATCCCTTCGGCGATGACACCGGTGAAATCCGAAGGCTACATCGGAAATTCGGAGGCGAGCTCAGCTCACTTGTCCTTGATGGTTCAGAACTTCTTCGATGAATTCTCCGTCGATCAGAGGCAGTTTTCCTCTGTGGCGTGGTCTGAGTATTTGGAGGACGATTTGGATCACATCGCCGTGAAGTTCGTGGAAAGCTGCGAACCTTTCGAGGTAAATTGAACTGGTCTTCGGAGAATTCCATTTCTGTTCAAATTACAGATGTTTGACCTTGAACTTTTATTCTCTCCGATCAGAACTTGATTCTGTGCACGAGCGTTCCTGAGCGGAATCTGCTGGCTGAAATAGAGAGGATCGTCGAGAAGAACAATAAGATCTGTAAGCGTAGAGACGGAATCTTCAGAAAAGCGGTCAACGATGGATTATTGGAAATCGGTTACGACGCTTCACTTTGCAAATCCCGCTGGGAAAAGTCTCCCTCATTTCCCGCTCCTGGTAATTCTTTAATTTGTGTTTATTAAAAAATAAAAGAAACAGAAACGACAAAAAGTTATACGAGATTGACTCTTTGATTTATCAATGATCATCATCAGGTGAGTACGAGTACATAGACGTGATCGTGGAGGGCGAGAGGATGATAGTCGACGTGGATTTCAGATCGCAGTTCGAGATCGCTTGTCCCACCAAGGCTTACAGGAAAATCGTCCAGGCGCTGCCACGTGTCTTCGTGGGGAAATCGGAGCGGTTGCAGGGGATCGTCTCCGTGGTCTCGGACGCAGCGAAGCAGAGCCTGAACAAGAAAGGAATGCCGGTCCCGCCGTGGAGGAAACACGACTACGTGGCGTCCAAGTGGCTCTCTCCCCACTCGCGTGTTCCCGCCACGCGCGAGCTGGAGCCGAGCCGCGCCGTTTCTGGCTCCGGCGATTTTGAGTTTGGGATTGCGAGTGTTGGCGCGAAAGGAAAGGGTGTGAAGAGAAAACAGTACGGCTTCAAAGTTAAGAAGATTGTTGCTTCTGATTTGGACGGTGTTCCTTTAAAATTTTGATTGATTTACTTATTTCTCTAACGAGTAAATAGTATAACGTGATGAGTAGAAAAACAGTGAATAACATACATATTCCGTGAATCATGTAGAGAGTTGTACACTACACAATTTGTTTCGTTTTGTAATAAGATGATTTTTTCACAGCTTGTTTTCCAACTCGAACTTTCTCCTCGTTTAGGGCGAGAATATTTAGACTTTTTTTTACAAGCCGAGTTAGAGTCTCCTATCACTGATAAAATATTTGTTGTGGGGTGTGTATTTATGATTGTTAATTTGTTATTATTTTATATAATTTGTCGTTACACATGGCTGATATAATTTGTATTTTTTATTTTTTTTTTATTTTTATGTTGCAAACTTCTATCATAAAATATGTTGATTGTTCTGATATGACATTCGCCGTGCATTTAAAGGTAAATAGATAATTTTCCTGTTAGGTATTATTATAAAAGCAGGCTAGTTTTCTTTTAACAACCTTGACGTTTTTAATTAAAACTTTATGATTTTTAGACGCGTAATTTATTCTTGTGTAATTTATTTACAAATACTTTGATCAATATTGTTATCTCACCCTTCCCGTTAAACAAAATTTGATTGTTGCTTGTTATTTTGATGTGAATATGATAAATTTCTTCAGTAATTTCTGTTTTATCTTGTTCCAATGTTAAGAATAGACCCGAAGCTCTAAAATTATCAATTGTAAATTCAGAGACAACCGAAACAAAATTGACAAAGTCACGAGAATCGCCCTAACCAGTAATGTAGTATAGATCATCTCCTCCTTCGATATTTTGTTATATTTTTTCTTCTCATGCACACAGTCGCACGTGGAAGACAATCGTGTGGTGCTGAGGAGATGATTAGATGTGCATTTTATTGAAGTATTTACAACAAGTCAGGAATAGTGAGGGCAAGTCAATGCACCGGTTTGAAGCAACTTGCGCCTAAGAAAGAACTGGTCTCGAGCCAAAACCCTGACCTGCTTGACGTAAGCCTCAATCCCGACAACCCCTGTCTCGAGCGCCTTCTCCAAGGCGTAGATGGCGTCCTCGACGCCCCTCTCCGCCGCCACGGCCTCCAACTCCTCGGAGCCATCCACCTCAAACGCCATCTCCGCCGCCACCTCACCCATCTCCGCCGCAATCCTCTCCAAGTCGTTGACTTTCAAGAACCCCACGAGCGCGTCCACCCTCTCCGCCACCCCCGCCGCCGCCTTCCTGAGCCGGATCCTCTCCCGCCGCAGCGCCGCCACCCCCTTCCCCACTCGCCGCCCCCGCTCCGCCGCCTTCTCCCGCAGCCCCTCCAGCGCCGCCACCTCCTCCCCCTCCGCCGCCCGCAGCGCCGCCAGGTCGTAGTACGCCGACCCCGCCAGCCGGTCCAACGCCTCCGTCTTCGACATGCTCCACCGCCGCTCCGGCGCCGGAGCACGCCGGGGCTCCGCCGCCGGAGGCACGAGGAGCGGGTGGTCGCGGGAGAAGAGGCGGGAGAGGTTGCGGAGGAGGGAGGAGAGGGAGGACCGGTCCGGGTAGGACCAGGTGACGAGGTAGGGGCACGTGGCGAGGCCGGATTGCGTGACGAAGGGGTGGTCGTCTCTGGCGGGGCTTCTGGGGCTGAGCTCGACGATGGGGGCCATGAAAGGGTGGTTCTGGTGGAGCCAGACCACGATGGGGACGGCGGAGGGGCGGAGGGTTCCGGCGGCGCAGAGGAGGTGGGCGGCGGTGCCGTCGGAGTGGGTGAAGGTGCCGAAGGAGACGGTGAAGGAGGGGTTGTCTCCGAGGAGAGACAGAAGGTGCGTTCTGATCACCCATTTCTGCTGTGGGTCTCCGTACGATAGACGGAACGTTGTGTCTGATGACAGAGCCTGGTCTATGAACTGTTCGTACCTCGGTGAAGCCATCGAAAGAGATGCAGAGAGAGAGAGAGAGATTAGTTCTGTGTCACTTCTATATCTGGTTTACTTATTGGATTTTCATTAACGTCACTTGCTGCGAATTTGCTGAGTAACAAATATAAAATGAGGGGAGAAGGAATTGTGTAGTTTCTTGGAACTTTGTGTTCCTGTTTGACTATATACTTGGAGGTGGTTATTTATTTGTCTTCTATTCAACTGATAATAAAGAAGTTCTAGTATGTTTGATTTTATTATGGAAAACGAAAACATGAGACAAGTTTAGGCGTTAAAGAAGTTTGAACGATGAGTGTCAATGTCATTCATTGCTGAATTATTGGATCAAGTTGACTTGACTTTATGCCTTTTGTCTATGCAATTACTACTGCGATATATCTACTTCTTGTGGTGGTTAATTATAAGTTGGATATGGTAGGTTGGTACACAAACCTTTTCAAATATAAATATCACTGTTTACTTGGGGATGGATAAATATGTATCACCAAACTCCATCTGATTTATTAGTTTAATGATCTTGGATATCACTGTCGTGATCTATCCACACTAGAATAAGTCTTTTAGTGGATAGATAAGAACATGAAAGTAGTTTAGGGGTTATTTTATAAATATGTATTGCAATTGCGCCCTTGGGAAATTGAGGACAAGTGGAACACGTAGTTGAATGTCTATATTCTTCTTCTTTTTTTGCTTCAAGTCTTCAGTGAAGACATTCATTTTGTGAATGTGATCATTGTAAAGCAAAGTTTAAACGGCCGCTAGCCGATAACAGCCGATAACTCAAAATCACGGAAATGCCGCTAGCCGAATGGAAATTCGACGGAAAAAATATGGAAAACGGAAAAGGAAATGCCGATGGGATTGCCGTTGGCCGGTCGGAAATTCGATAAAAATTACGGAAATTCGACGGAAAAAATGTTGATGACATTTTTAGTTCAAAACATGAATTTATAACTATAGAAAATGTTCAAATCATTAAGTTCATACATGTCATACCACATTGAAATTAAAATCGTTAAAAGTTCATACATAACATACAATATCAAGTTCATACATACCATACAGTCATACACTATTAAGTTCATACATATCATACCATGAGCAGTTCGAAAATATCATACGAAATCCAACAACTGTAGTATTCAATAGTAACTGCAATGACGTGCTGGCTGATAAAATCCACCTGTTCGTGCCTGAAGGTTACAATAGTCCAACCACGTCATTTGGGTCGCGTAAGATGAAGTGTAGTTAATGACGTGGTTCTTGTAGTTGGCTTGCGTTCCGCCGACGACGTTGCACAATATGGGGTACTCGGGTAGTGGTCCTTGAATCTCTGCACCTATAATGACCGAAACTGGATATGGAACGGGATACAGATAAGCATACGAACCTTGACCGTCGTAAGATTGGGTAGACATTTGGTCAAATGACATTGACTCAAATTGAGTGGAAATGGAGTCAACGTCGTAATCCGTAGAACTAGTAGACCACATTCCCGCTTGTCGATCTGCCGGGTATTGCGCAGACTCAAAGTCAAAGAAGTCATCCGACCTACGAGACATTAAGTTAGATGTTAATAAATGTGAATTAAAAATGCATGTGACATATTAGTATCTGTCCCGATCCCGCGCTCCGTGATCTTCATCTTGAGTAGCTTGATAACCCGATTCCATGGTCCATGGATCGTTATTCCAACCTCTGCTTGTGCCACTCCCGACACCAACACTTGTGCCGCCACCATCTCCGCCTCCTTGCGTCCCGCCACTATCTCCGCCTCCTTGCGTCCCGCCACCATCATCGTCAATAGCCGAATCTATACCAACATCTTGAGAGACGACCTGGTTTACATCAACGCCTTCGGAACGGGCCTGTGAGGCTACTTGCGGATCAGGACGGTTGGATTCATCGTCAAGGTTGCATGGTCGAACCCACTCAAGAAGAACGTCGTCGTCGGCCTCATCTCCCATGGCTTGCATAGATTGCTCTATGATTTCTAAGGGGTCTCGGAGTTCCTTGTTTTCGTACTGAGCTTTGCGATCTCGTATCTGTAATTTCATGTTATAATTACAAAACACAAGTTGCTCCAACCTTGAATACGCAAGACGGTTGCGCTGTTTTGTGTGGACTAAGGCGAACGTGCTCCAATTTCTCTCACAAGCCGAAGAGGATGCGGTTTGTGATAAAATTCGCATGGCCAACCGACGTAAAGTAGGTGCTTCAGTTCCAAACATTCTCCACCATTCGGCTACAAAAGTAAATTAAAAATCAAGTAATGTTAACAGTCCCACACAACGATATCGTTACGTACATGCGGCCATATGATCACGGTTTCCAACCGCAGTCTTCCTTCCAAATAGTCCACGTGCATCTCGAAACGCAATGAGCTGTGTACATAATATGTCACTATACGGTGAAGGAACATATAAATATCTGTAATTACGTACCTCATTTCCAAGAACGGAACAATTATCGTGCGGATGTAACACCTCAAAAACGTCTGTAACAGCAGTTAGATGTTCTGGTGTCATCGTAATTTCTGAGTTGTATTGACACCTCGGGTTTAAGTAATAACTTGCTTTGTGCAATGGGTGACAAAGTTGTCCTTCCCATCTGTCGACAACGATATCGACAACCCATCTTTTATTTGGTAGGGTCTCCAACTTTTTCTTCATTAGATCGAAAACGTGATATAGTGCACCCAACGTCGGAACGACCTCTATGTCCACGAACCGAAGAGCTACAAATAACGGCTCGAATACCTTACAAACTCCATCGAGGTGTAGCCAAAATTTTGCATCATTTACTTTGTCCTCAACAAATGATCCCGCTAAGGTTGCGCGAAATGTCAATCTCTTCCACCAATCGGAATTGATTATCGCCTTCAATGCTTGTTTCTTGTTACGCAAGCTTGAAAGAGCTAAATAATTGGTAGCAAACCTTGTAGGACCGGGGCGAATTATCTCACCTTCACCTTGTTCTCTTAACTTCTCTAACAGAAGCCCGTGGTTATAAACGAGTTTCGTTATGCGCCTAGCGTCATCCACGACGCGAGCAATGGTGTCTCGCTTAGCCACGTCTTCCAACATAAGATCAAGACAGTGCGCGGCACACGGTGTCCAGTAACAATTGAACTTTCTCATCAGTTTCATTCCCGCTTTTTGCCGACCCGTTGTCCGTGACAATTTGGATGACATTGTGGCGTCCGACATCGTTAATCACATCACTCAAAAGTTTGTAGATGTATTCCCAATTCTTTATGTTGTTCGACGCGTCAACGGACTTCAAGAACACGGTTTTTCCAGCTGAGTATACCATAACATTAATGATACTCAATCGCGTTGGACCCGTCCATCCGTCAGACATGATTGTGCACCCGTACTCTTCTCAAACCTTACGTTGACTATCGACGTATGCTTGTGCCTCAACAACCTCTTCCTTAAGGTATGTGTTGTGAATCTCGTACGGGGAAGGCAGTGGAACGTTAGGACCTGTCAACAACAACGTATTACGTTATTTCACAAAGCGTTAAAGTACGTTAAGAAATATGTTTCACATACCGATTTCTGCATCTTCGTGCATCATGTTCTTAAAGTGATGAGACTTCGCTTTATGGGCTGGAACACTCTCGTGTATGAAAAATCGGCTCACAAATCTTCCTAATCGCTTCTTCAGAGACATAGTTGCCGGTGTAGGGACTGTTGGTTGTCGTGCCGAATCTGATCGATAAAGAGAAGGCGAGATTGGTGGCCTCGATCTTATGTCTTGTTGGGATCCAGAACCTCCTCCTGGCCCGGATCTCCAAGTTGCAGCATCGGCCTCTTAGCGACTTCTCTTCATTGCCTCATACAAGTCTTCATCTTCTCGATGATCAAGACGTGGATCGAGGTTTGCACGTAACTCTTGACGGATAGTTTCTTCCATCATGCTCTTATTTTTTTTCTTCATTTCTGCTTCATGTAGCAGTTGCCGCATTTCTTCTCTGACCTCCGGCGGACACTTATCACATCGTTTTACATTCTTCTTCGGATCGTTTCCGCTAAGATGCAACTTCATACGAGTGATACCTCCACCTCTTGTTGTTAACCCACAATATTTGCAGGTAAAATGAGTAGTGGTCCCCGGAACGCAGACACAATGTTTTCGGACGCCTTCATCTGCCATCTGTTATCGTTAACAAACAAAACAATCAAATCCGTAACTCCAAAAATTATGAAAAAAATCAAATCTTATTAAATTTCAATTCCAAACAGATCCTATTTCATACATGTTTTTGAGAAAAAATCATAATCAACCGTTTCAACCAAAACAAACTAAAACAACAATTCCCGATATGTAATTCAAATTCTCTAATCCGTGACACAAAAAAATTTAAAAAACTTCCAATCTTCTTAAATTGAAATTCTAAGCAGATTCTATTTCACACATATTTTTGAGAAAAATTCATAATCAATGACTTCTTACTAAACAAAATAAAACAACAATTTCCGACAAACAATTCAAATTTACTAATCCGGGACACAAACAATTATGAAAAAATTACACTCTCATTAAATTTAAATTCTAAACATTTTCTATTTCATACATATGTTTGATAAAAAATCATAATCAACGACTTCAACAAGAATCAACTTAACGACTAATCGAACTATCAACTACAACTATCGAAATTACTTCATATTTCTCGTTTCCGACGTCAATAAAATTTGAAACAAATCCACGCAACTTAAACTTTCGTTCCAAACAGATTTCATTTCATACATTATTTCGAGTAAAAATCATAATCACAATGATCAAGAACAATCTTATACTTCTTAAGTAAACATATATGTTTTCATAACTACAACCTCCGAAATTACTTCATATTTCAAATTCCAGATCTAGAAAAAATTCAAAAAAATTATATCATCTTCAGAATCACATTCCTAACACATTGTATTTCTACAATTATTGCTAAAAAAAATCAACTTCTACTCGAAAATCAGCTTCAAATCACACAGATCTACAATAGTCGGCTTCTACCTCGGATTTCGCCGGTTTTCGGAGATTTTCGCCGAATTATTGTTGAATCCTCACTGAAGACGTCGGCCGACGACACGATCTGCGGAAATCGGGTGGGAATTCGGCGGCAAATCGTCGGGATCTCTCTTCTCGTCACCGAAATTCGTCGGCAAAGAAACTTGTGGGAAACCGAATTTCTTTGGGTTTTCCGTCGGCTAAATGTTGCTTTTATATTAAGAGCAAACGACATTTCTCAGAAAACGACATTCGGTTTCCGTCGGCATATACGACGAATTTCGGCGGCCAAAAACGACGAAACGTTTATATGGGTCGTTTTTGGCCGGTAACCACCGAAAACCGAAAAACCGGCGGCATTTCGTCGAGAACCGCCGGCATTGAAAACGTTGTTATAAAGACAATCCAACATCCTAGTAAACGTGACGCACTAATGGTCATTTTCTGCCGTGAAATCCATTATCGTGGTAAGTTTCCACGACGGAGAAAAGATCAGACATTGTAATAGTTATATCATATGAGGTGAAGAGGTCGATTCTTACAAGGATAAAGTTAAAATCAATTGAACTTAGACATGGCCTCTTATAGTCGCCGTTTAAAATTGGCCTCTTTAGCAGATAAAAGTCTAATATCATATTCCGCTTTCGTTTCTTTTTATATAGAAAGATCAAGTTAAAAGACACAAAATAAAAGAATCTTACTGAACTCCTAAAATAAAATATAAAAAACATTCAAACCCGCATAATTTTGTTAAAGTTAATTGGATGGAAAACAATTGCCATAGAGGAGATACAATTAACATGTTAACGATTCATTCTAATTAAGGGAACCCCTGTATGATTCTTCAGTCTTCTATTATATTAACCGAAAGCAATTTGTTCCGTCCTATATCTGCAGTATAAAAGTCCTCAAAGAACCAAAGAATGGCGAGCCTGAGAGACCATAAAAACGTAAAAGCTCACCGTGTACAACCAATAGATGCATGATAATCAAATGGTTATAACGCTATCGATTCTTTATTAGTCCGATCTCGGCCGACTCGGCCCATTTTTCGTGTTGTAAAGGGGTAATAGCCCCCGTGACCCGTGTTTTTTTCTCCCATAACACCGCCAATAGAGCACAAATAAGGCCATTGCAACACCAAACGGGATAGCCCATCTGTTAGTGATGTAGAAAAAAGGAAAAAGATAAAATCATACAGTAATCATTGGATCATCCCAACTATGCAAAGTAATGAGATAATTAGTTGAGTTAATTTTACCTGTCCAAATCCAAGATAGGGCTGTAAACAAGTGTTTCCCAAGTGGCTACTATGGAATGCCAAACGGAGTTGTAGTAGAGAGACTCTGAAGTCCAGAACATCCTTGTGTATGTCTCGAGGAAGATGAAAAGCACCCACGCGCTGACTTCGAGCAGGATGAACTTGATTATAAATCTTCCAACCACCACCATTACAAGAGCAAAGGTCACCAACCAATTAAAGAGTCTGTTGTTATATTCTTTGATAAATAGGGAGCGCGATTTTCCCAACATCTGTAGAGATTTTCAACAATACATCCAAATATCAACTCAAGCTCTAATCATTTAACCCACATGGGAACTTGATAATGTGTGGTTTGTATAACCAGAAACAGGTTATACCAAGTTTTAGGTATTTAACTTGATTGAGCATATTTTAGTGATTGAATTTTTTCTCAGGACTTGCCAGACCTTTGTCATTCGATGTTCATAATTTCCTTTTGCAGGTCCCACGCACTGCTGATCGAAACTTTGGTTGCACTGAAGAAAGCCTGCATTGAATTTTGCCATGGAAGGAAGTCTGAGAATCTGAAGTTGATCCATCTTATCTTCACAGCCAGTATACAGTGATTCGCAGAGCTTTGATGATTGATATACATTCGCTAGCATGAGATTCTTGTACACCTGTTTTTTAGTAAATGAGTAAACATGAGATAACTTTTTCCCCAATGAAACATGACTGATAACTCAAAAATAATATTAAATTATAGGACAAAGTCATACTTTATCGATTTCCTCATTTAGTTGCATAACAGATTTCTTTGCGTGGTGACGCCCAAAATGTTGCAGATCAAAAACTTGCATTGCATCCATTTTAGACTTCTGATGAGCATCTTCCAAAGATTGCTCCGAGAGAGGTAAACCCAACTGTGCCACTGCTTCACTATATACCTTCAAGCATCGCTCGAGAATGCCTTTGTTGAAAACTTCAACCAAAGACCCTGTAGATGGAATCTCCCCTTTATTTAAGGCTTCAAGAATCTGAAAATCAATATATACATATATAGAATCCTATTGTTAGAATTAAACAGAAAGTTCAGCCGAAGCCCCTATCATGCACTCTACCCATTGTCAGTTTCAATGCATCAAGAATATTCTTACAACATGCCTTTCCCATTTTCTTTTTTTATCTTCATAAAAATAGTAAGCAAAACTTAAAATATTTCGTGCAGTATGACGCGGTACCTGCTCAAGAAAAGATACAAACTCTTTCCCATCGAGATATTTTCCCTGTACAACCTTCGGACGGATGATGCTGGAAACAACCTCTTTTAAGCGGTCCCTTCTACTAACATATAACGGGTCAAGCTCACTATCATTCATATCACAAAGCTTTGTTCGCTGAAGATGAGGCTGTTACGAATTTCAGTCACGATAAAATCACACAGCAATATTAAGAAACCCAACAATGCAGAGATACTCAATCTCCAAATTCAGCAAGAAAAAAATACATTTTGAGAATTTGAAGCAGAAACCATACTTGGGGCAAGCTAAATGCTGTGCTGTTCGAACCCATAATAGCCAAGGAGTCGCGAATCAGGTTAACCTGATTAAATGAAAATCAATCAATTTAGACGTCTAGTGGTGGCAGTATTTTCTTTAATGTAAAAGAAAAAACTACAACAGCATATACCTGATCAATGTTTTTGTCCCCTGTATTGTTGTCAAAAGGAAAACGTTCAAACTATGCTCAAATCCATTTTACGGAAGATAACACAGTAATTAAATTATAGAAATATAATTAATCTGATAAAATAAAAATCAAGAGACCTTCACTATTTGGAACACGGCGAAGAGCTTCATCCACCATTTCTTGCACAGACTTCCCTTCTGCAGAACACCAACGACATTGTTTTACAGAACTCGTCTCAGATATAAAGAAATACATGCCAACAAATTTAAAAATTGACACTGAAGTTAAGGTTGCCCAAAAACCAAAAATAAGGTCCCTTACAGTAAGCATATCAAAGTGATGCATTAGGGACTTACGTAGAAAGTCACGTTGGATAAGCCACAACAGCTTTGCAGGTTCAAAAGCAACATCTTGCCCCTACAAAAGTACCGCGACTAAAATGTTAATAAACTCGATGGACATAAAGCAGCACAAATTAATAGATAAATATATACATATATATATGCAGCTCGTGTACATACCTTTACTCTGATTGTGACAGCATGCCCATGTCAAAAAAAAAAAAATCAGTCTTGGGAATACAATAATGTTAAAAAACAACTGAATCAATGAAAACTAATAAGCTAAAATGAGCAGAAGGAGTTTAAAAAAATTACAGAACCTTCCATAAAATTCTTCAGCAAGCTCAACAGCAAATGACAATCTAGAAATATCAGCTTCACGGATCTACATAAATGAATTTGGTACTATTACAAACTACTAAAATGACCTTAAAGTAAGGAATAATCATTTTGTAACTTTTTTTTGGGGTACATACAGCTAAACATGATCAGAAGATGTATAGGCACTAACCGTCTCGGGCAGATTATAAATAAGTACAGAACTCAAAACAGCGGCAAGGGCGAAAATCCTGCAAGAAGCCTCATAAACTCAAAACAAGAAACCGAGAGCTAGGGAAGAACATATCCGACCAAGAAAAAGGAAAAAGAATTAGTAACAATTATTTTTTTTATATACCGATCATCATATACATTTGATTTCCCAATGCTCTCAAATCCCTCTGTGTCGAGATAAAGTACAGATGTTTTTGTTCCATTGACATCCACTTCTACAGGGGTCCCCCATATCCATATCCCTGTAAGAAACAGAAGTCACTAAACATGTTCCAGGGTCATGTGCAACCAAAGAAAAGTATTTTTTTGCATATACTAGGTTATCCCTCTGCAAGCCCAAGTTCTATTACTCGCATGTGATTTTGAGGTCAAAATTAAGTACCTTTTGTTTGTGTGTCACGCAGGTGGCCAACACCGAATCCTGCAGAAACAATATGGAATTTCTGAGTTCTATTCTCACCCTAGTGAATCACACAAAATTCTTAAAAATAGAGTTCCGATGCAATAGCTAGATGTTGATAATAGACAGCGAACCACACCTTCATCGCAAGAAAGAGAGAGAAGTTGATTAAGCAAAAATGATTTTCCAGAGCGATAAGGCCCAATAACCTGAAAGTAGCAATAGTTGAATAATATAGAACAATTAAGCTTAGAAATATAACGCGACTATAGGGCTTTGCTAAAAAATTAAAATATACTTCAAAAAGTATTAAGACAGTTAAATGGTCCTTTCAAATATATATTTAAGCTACTACTCTCCAAAATCAGCATCAACATTCCTGCTAAATCGAAACTGAATTTTCAAATGAAGATAATGCATCACGTCATTTTCTACGCCTATTGAACATACCGCAACTGCTGAAATTGGTGTTGTTATTCTCTTGATCGCCTCTAGGCCTTCTCTCGAAAGACGGAGTTTGGTGTGACCAGGGTCAGGTTCTACAATGGGGAACCTACACATAGCATATGTAAATATATAGTTGTGTTTTCTCACTGAAGACAAAGATAAGGAAACGGGACTTCTCGGATTTGTAATACTACTAGAAAAAAAAAGCAGTGATGGCGATGGGAAAGCAACACGATAGACCTTCAGTCAATAGGACGTATAGAAACAATCGGCCTAGTAATTTGAAGTTTCCGGTGATAAGTTAACACGGTTGATGAAAGATATTTAATTCAGCTAAATGGTTTGGAATTTTTTTTATTAACATATTTTTAAATTAAATACATTAAAAACATATCAGAATTCATAATGCATGAGCAAGATCTAACGAATGGATGTTTCTAACAGTCAAAGCTTCAAGCAGGTCACTCAAATGGATTTTGGTATGAACAAGAAAATAATACAGCTATTGTGAAGCTCACAAAAGTTTGCAATCGCCAGCCGATGTAGAAAAATAGATGCACAAATAGGGAAATAATAAAATATTCCAATCGAATAAGCTTACAGAAAAAAAATACATACAAAAGCTAGTATAATGTAGAGTTTTTTTAATCACGGCTGGTAATTTTTTTAATCTCTGAGATCAACCACATGTAAGGACAGCAGTTTCTAAAATAACATCCACCCATGGAAAATTTGAATTGAGCAATGCCTTTGCTTATTTAAGGTTTAAAGTATAACAAAGGAAAACGAGTCTCTTATTCAAAAGTGATCTTTTTAACAAGGCAAAGCTTCAAGGTAAACCCCGTTTGAGACCAGGCACTTCTAAACGCCATTTAATTCTCTAGCTCATCTCAAACCTATGGGCTGGTTGTAAAATTATATTGCTTGCCGAAATGTACCAAACATATAACTTAAATGCCCTAACTACAATGAAAAATACTAACCTGGCAAGCAATTCCACAGTATATTTTGAGAACGCAAAGCAAATATTTCGTTTTCCGAGACAAATCATCAGATTCGAAATTTCTATTTGAAAACAAAACAGGCAAAAAAAAAGGTTTCACTTACGCCTGGTTGAAATTCTCGATCGCCAAAGACCTAGGAGCGAAGAGCGAGCAACCAATCAGGAGGAGCAAGAACCAACGAGAGACCGCCATGGCCAGGGAAATGCAGAGACCGTGAAGGTCAAAGCCTTTTGAAGAGCTCTGGAGACGAATAGAGCATGAGATATGGAAGCAAGCAAGGTTATGGGCGAGGGAGGGAATGGGATCCTAGGCGAAGAAGGCGAGGGTGTACGTTAAGAATCGTGGATCTTCGTTCATTGTGGTTTTCCTTCAGCAAGGGAGGGCTCAGGACTTGGGCTGTGTGCCGTGATGCAGGGGATTAGTGCTGTAAAACACCGGTAATAAACACGTAGTGTATAAAAAGCCACAGCTTGTCTGATTTGGTCTCTCTCCCTCACATGAACTAGTCTTTAGATTTGCTTTAGATGAGACGCAAGAATCTACTTGCCTACTTTTTATAATAAAAGTCTACGAAAATCTCCTCTTTAACTCTATTAAAATCAAGGGAGCTAGAAGTCGAACTAAAAATTCCCAAACGACGTAACGAAATTTCATAAGAATGATATAAATGTTCATTAGAAAAATAGCCACTTTAAATCGATTTATTCTACTAAATAGCCAATAATTTATAAAGTTCATATCATAAATTCTTTTCAAGTTTGTCTCTTTTTTATTTTTCAGAGTTTCGTTTAAATTTTGAATATGAATGCGGCACTTTATTTAAGACAATTTTTATAATTTTTTTTTCTTTTTCTATATCTCTATAAATATAACAAACAGTTATTTTTACATTATTTGCGGATTCATGATAGCATGTCATGACCCTTATGCAATAATTATTTTATTACATCTATTCATATTACTATATATGTAAAAAAATATTTACAGGTATTACATACTACCATATTTGAATACATTTATTCTATATTTTATTTGAATATTTTGGCAGTTATTATAATAAATATGAATCGTGTTACATGTTTAAGTTTAAATATTCATTACTTAGCTGATTTCACGGTGTTAGGAGTCATTATTTTTAAAAATATAGCAAATAACTATTTTTACGTAACTACTTAAATTTTTGTAATCGCTCATTTTTATTTTAAAATGTCAAACTCCTCATCCCGAGCATTTCCCATAAGGAAGAAAAGATGGGCAGAGGAGGAAGGACCTGAAACTTCAATATTTTTGAAACATGCATTCTCGAAATTTATAAAAACCAAATCAACTAGAACCTACAACCCATTGATTGAGTTCATGAGTCATTCCATTTGCATTCCTAGATACCCAACCAAAAGATACAAAGTCGAATATATCCGACCCCGAAAGATAGCAAATCTCTTTGTATAGCGGTATTAAATTCCATAATGAACATTTATCTTGGTTCTTGAAACTGAACATAATCAACAGGTTATCTCATTCAATCACAATTCTTTTGTTTCCTAGGAACTTCGTTAGAGACAAAACGTGGACCTCTTACATCTCCGTCTCATCAACAAATGAGGCATGAATATTGCTCCTCCACATTCATTCGGGTCAACCTTCGTGATTTCTGGCAATACCACCAACAGTAGCCGAACCTTTTTTAAAAGATGCATCAATAGTTATTTTTAGCGTATGCATCTTCGGTCTCGTCCACCCTCGTCCACCCTCGTGAACCCTCCACCTTCCGGACCGATGGAGAATCAGGTCCCTTTGGCAGCTGTAACACATCTTGGACCGCTCGCTCAATAGACCTCGGTGACCTGCGAAAACACGGTAATGTGTCCCTAAATAGGACATCATTCCTGGTGTACCATATCTCCTCCAAGATTTTCCAACTTCGAATGATGAAGTCATCGATAAGTATTCCCCTGAGATTACAGTCTTCATTAATCTCTGGCAACTGACAACCTATTTGTAATTTTGTTGTGTTCACATTCCAGATCCATTTTCGACCCATTCCCACAATTGACCACAATCTCATTGTCCAATCACAACTGAAGAAAATATGAACCAGGGACTCCTCTCTCGACCACATATCCCACGAAGATCATTTGTCATGATCCCTCGTCGAAATAGCACAGTTTTGACCGCGAAACATTCTGTTGCTAATCTCCACAGGAAAATCCTACCTCGTTCTTGAATTCGAGATCTCCAAATTCGGGTCCACACTGGATAAGTGATAAGTGCGTTATAAACGTTATTATTAAGCGATTTAGAACAGAAATTCTATGCGAATTCTTAGGTGTTTTTGATAGTTTTTGTAGTATTGGTTGTTTTTGTCGCAAATTATGCTAGGAGAGCGGATTTGGAATACAGGAGCAAAAAAGGAGCAAAATCAAGTTTAAAAAAAATTATGCGTTGGGCATCCGAGTGCCCTCGCGATGCGATCACTCCCGTCGCGTCGTGATGGCTAGTGGTCGCGACGCGATCCCCTTGTTCTCGTCGCGATGGAGTCGTCAGGAAAAAGGAAACTTCCCAATTTGCACGATTTTGGCCCAGAAAATCCGATTTTAAGAGCTAGGGTTGCACCGAAAGAGCAGTTTCGCCTATAAAAGCAAGAGAGCATCCACAAGAAAGAGACCCCCGTTTTTGCTTAACTTTTAGAGAAAAAAACTGAGCGTAGGAGCTGTAGACTTTTAGGAAGAACTAGGGAGCCGCTGCGAGGCCACGACGAGACTGCGGCAACCACGACCACACTAGTTTTCTTTTTTCCTTCTGTTTGCACTTAGTAGTTTATTTGCATCAGATTGTTATCATGAATTCTTATGTGTTTACGTTTTTCGTTTCTTCCACCATCATCATGAACTAACTCCAAAGAGGGTGATTGTGGATCTTCTTTTGAATTTTGTTATGAACAGATATTGAATTAGAGTTTGATTCGTCTCAATTATGCGTTTTTGCTTGGCTTGTTATTAATGCTTACATGAAATTGATCACTTTGTGTATGATTCTTGAATTAATCAATTACTCTAGCAAGATTTGATAAATTGAGCAATAGACTAACAAACCTTGAATTACTGCGATGACTAGAGATGGTTGTAGAATTTAGGGATTTATTGTATGTTCTTGTTGAATTGCAAATCAGGATTTTAACCTTGAAACAGAGAGGTAAAAGTTGATTCTTATTTAGGTTGTTAATATCACTCTAGCGATGGTTAGCAATAATTATATGTGAACACGAATACTGCATAACGAAACAGTGAATTAAACTCGAAGTCAAATATGTTTGTAACGGAAGAATAGAGAAGTGAAACCTCACCCTTGTCTCCCACATCCATCTTTAAAACGTTTTAATTAAGTTGTTTAATATTTTAGAAGCCACCTTTTTCACATTACATTTTCTCTTTATTTAAATTGTAGTCTACATTGATTCACGTTTAATATAAATCCTCGTGGGAACGAACTGAATTTACTATCTATACTACTTGTTCGACGTGTGCACTTGCGCACGCGATTTTTGCAACAATCAGGGTGCTGAGTCACTACACCTAGCGCGGATACAAATTTTGACAAAAAACCCCTCACCCCTTGTGCTTCAATATATATGGTAATGTCCTTCTTGTTTAAGTTGTGCCTATGCGTTGAACCTATTCTCTTCCACATCCTCTGGATTTGTCCCAGATCCCATTCTCTAACTCCCTCCACCATTTAGATTGTTCGTTGTCGCCTCTACGTCAATCATCATTTGTGGTACCGCCCCAGCTAGTGTATTTTGAATCCAATTATCCTTAACAATTCACACTTTCTTATCGTCGCCAACTACATAGCACGAGTTGTCGTTAATAATCTTCTTTGTTGACATTATATCCTTCCATAATTTGAGTTGTGCGGTTTCATAGTTGCATCTAGGAATTTTGTCTCGTGACAATACTTGTCTGTGAGTAGCTCAACCCATTGTGTCTCGACCTTGTAGCCATGAACCAATCCAATTTGGCTAGCAATGCAACATTTATATCCTCCAATTTCCTGAACTCTAAGCCTCCTTTGTTCCTTGGCAAACAGATCTTATCCCATCACAATGTCGCCATGAATTTGTTGTCGTGTGAGAATCTTTTCCACCAAACTTCCGGGGCATCCTGCCAAACTTTGGAAAAAAAGTCTTTAGAAATTTGAATGTGGAGATTAAATAGATTGGCATACTCTATATAACTGTTTTGACTAACGTCGTATGACCCACCTTTAAGATAGATCGAGCCATCCACTCTCCAAATTTGAACACATATTTTTTTTTATGAATTTAAAGTTGTTGCTCTTTTTCATGCTGATGAACAGCGGGTTCCCAAGGTGATAAACATCCCGATCACACTCCAATAGGCCTATCTCCATAGAAATATATTGCTTTAGATATTGTGCATAGTTCTTTGAAAAGAGTAATCCCAACTTATTTTTGTTGATTATTTGACCTGACCAAACAACATATTTCTCAACATACTCCCATATAGCTCTAATCTCTATCGTAATAGTCGTTCCAAATATTATTGTGCTCTGCGAAAAAGAGGTAAGTGACAGGAACCGATTTCATGCCTATTTTTATCCCTTGAAAATCGCCTCTTGATTCCTCCCTAGCCAATAAACGACTAAATACTTCTGACGCTGAAATGAATAGTGTTGGAGACAATGAATCCCCTTGATATAATCCTCTTTCAAATTTTAAAGTTGACAGATGACTCTCATTCATTAACAGCGCCGAGTTTGCGAACATACACAATCTTGAAACAATCTTCTACTTCTTTCAGAGAACCCAAAATTCCGAAGAACTTTTAATAGGAAATCTCAATCTATTATGTCGTAGGCTTTACTAATATCCATTTTGATACCCAATAAACATGTTTTTCATTTCACTTTATTCAGTTTGTCCATTATCTCTCTGCTTAGCACTGAATTTTTTGATATCCATCTCTTCGAAATAAAGGTAGACTGAAAAGGCGAAATGATCTTATCCAGAAGCGCGACGATTATGTTATTTAAATTTTTGTAATTATTTTGAAGCTGAAGTTACACATTGAGATGGGTCTGAACTTGTCACACAACCCCATCCATTTTTTGGATGAGTACGACATGAGAAAAACACGCTCGCAAATCCAGCCATTTTCCTTCGAGAAAATCTCTCACGAACTCACATAGAGAAGTACCCACGACATTCGAAAATTTGACGTAGAAAATCCTTTGCAGCCCATCTGACTCCGGTTCTTTCAACGGGGCCATCTTCTAAACTATACTTTGACTTTCATGTCGGACAAAACTCTTTTGATTCTGAAGTTATCCTCCAGACATACCACTGGATCAATAAGTCTCTCTAAATCTTTAGAGGATTGAAGTCCTTGAGCCTTAAACAAATCCTCAAACTTTATGTTAATAAACTTGACTATTATGGTTCGCGATCTGAGTCATCTTGAAGAAGGTAACCAATACAATTCATCTTTCTTCGAATTACTATTGCCGTATAATTGTAATTGTAGTTATATTCCATACTTATGATACCTAACAACAATTTACACATGTTAATAGTTATATTCAAATACGGATTTACAATTTTCAAATAAAACCTTGATGCCGTGTTTGGGATTGATGGTATAATAGTTCTAAAGAAGAGACTAAAAATTGTTACCAAGATTATGATTTAAAATTGTTTTCCAGATTTCGCGATGGCGTTGGGAGGAAGATTACTCAGAGTCGGTTAAGAAGATTAAATGCGAATGAATATCTTCAAAAGAATTAATTAGGAATTTTCAATAAAAATATTATTATTGTTTGATTAATTTTAAAAATTCATTATTGAATCATTTTAAATATATAATTCTTATAATAAAAAGTCTAGTATTTTTTTAAGAAGGATATCATAACATTCAATGATTTAATAATATCGCTGTTATAACAACAAGAAAAATTATTACTCATTTTATTTATAAAATATATTCATAAAATTAAGACATGTAATTATAATACAAAAGTCATTTTCATTTATTGTTTTATTTCGTACTTATATCATCATAGTTTAAATTAAAAATCTATATTAACAGATATTTACAATACTTGACAATAATTTACAATTATTTGCACATTTTAATATTTATACTCAAAATTTACAATATTCTAATAAAAACTTAGGTGCGGTGTCTAGGATTGACGATGTAATGTTTCTAACTCTAGAGGAGAGATTTAAGAACATTGCCGAGACTCCGCCGATGGCGTTCAGAAGAAGATTAATTGGAGTTGGCTAAGAAGATTAAACGCAATTTAGTATTTTTAACGAGTCACTATTAAATCAAGTTTTATTATATAATTTTTATATAAAAAATTACAAAAATTGGTTTTTTTACCTATTTTTATGTTTAGTATTTCCAATATATCAAACATTATGTAAATTTTTAATAAATACCCACTCAGTTTTGTTTACACAAATAATGGGTCCAAACTACCATCATCTTGTAACTTTATGAACATTTATAAGTTCAGCCCAAAATAGTCCAAAGAATTCTGTAAACAATTTAAGATGTTTATACACAAAATTTACAAAACGTTGGTTATTTTAAAATTAATAAACGTTTTTATGGGTATATAGCTAAATTGATTAAGTATTAAAAAAAGATTTCAGAACATCCATTGATTTAATAGTACTACTTTAATAACAAGAAAAATTATTACATATTTTATTTATAAAATATACATCATAAAATGAAGACATGATAAATATGATACAAAAATCATTTTAGTTAAATTTATTTATTGTAAAAATGATTGTAATAATATTGAATTTTATTTACCAAAAACATATATTAAAATGTGCATAATTTGGAACTGCCACATATATTTTCACTAAAGTTACTATTTTCATTTAATTATGTAAATGAAATATAAAATTATAACTTTTCTCGCAATAAAGCAAAATAAGAATAAATACTTAAATGTATATTTATGAAAACATTATAATTTATAGCATCATTTTCTCTTATTATCAATCGGAAATTGAATAATTTACAATATAATTCTTGAAAGTTTATTTTAAACTAAATTTATAATTATGGAGAAATTCAAGATTCATCAATTGCTCATTTTGTTGTAAAAATTTATAATTTAGAAGCTATCAACACAAATGAACAGAAATGGAAGAGAGAATTAGTTTTGTAATTTTATTGTCAAATGAAAGAGAGAATTATACTCGTACAAGAATGTCTTCGACTTTAAAATTTTGGGTATTTCTAAAGCAATTTCTTCAATATATCTTTTAAACTTCAGTCTGAAATTGGAGCTCTTTCTTATACAGTGGAACTTCTATTTGCAATATAAATACACATGGATTACATCTGAAGTCAGAGGTACGTTCGCTTTTAAAACACCGATACCTTAATTTGCAATCTGACGGTCGATCTTAATTTTCTAAACCATGAATGATATTTTATCTGCCACAAAAGTAATTTCATCTTTGATTGATAACACTCACTGTCTACATAAACAAATTTCACTGAATGGTGTACGTTACACATTATCTAAACCACCATTTC
Organism: Urtica urens; assembly: GCA_958296335.1. Lineage (NCBI taxonomy): Eukaryota > Viridiplantae > Streptophyta > Magnoliopsida > Rosales > Urticaceae > Urtica > Urtica urens. The sequence continues at coordinate 16,923,697 of OY282521.1, read as the reverse complement.
TTAAATAAAACAAGAAAATTACGTAATAGATAGCCATAATAATAACCCTAAAATGAAAATAATTAAATTCTCATTGATGGCATAATGTTCCGGAAGCTAGGAGTATACAAATATACAAGTTTGAACTAATTCATAATTTGATATTTTTTAAGGGTGATTAGAGAAATACCATATAATTATTGAACTAGATTATGTGGACCACATATTTCCGTCATTGCTGCTGAATTTTAGCTCCGGCTTGAAGTCCTGCTTGAACTTTGCTTTGAAAATGTGCTTCCAGCCTAATTCAGGAAAGGAAGAAAAATACAACTTATGATAACGCCCAAATAAAATTACACAAAAATTATCTTCCCAGTATCAAAATAAGACCCGCCCAAATAAAAGCAATTTTTCAGAATCTTGAAGTATTAGTGTAAAAGAAAAAGCTGCTGTCAAAACAGGTAAAATTCATGCCTGGATGAACATTTATAGTAGATGGTCTCTGGTGAATTGTAAGTGCGTGCATTGGAAAACATCCTCTTGACATCTGCAATAAACATCTCCAGTGTCACGTAATACTGCTCCGAATCAACCCTCTTTGACAATGTTCTCAAATCTGCATTACATATATTTAATCAACATCAATGGTCAAGAGCTTTGCACTTCAATCGATCCAAGAGACACTTGAGCAAGAGCAGGAAAACGATTCTTACCCATTGGATCTTTAATTATGTCATAATAATCAGGAACATCCCGTGAATCAACTGGTTCTTTGAATGGCCATGCATCAACATGGTCATGCATGCACTGTCAGTAACATAAAAAAGATTATATTAGGCGAGAACCGGAATCAAAAGCAGCTGCAAAGCAAAATACACGCATACAAACAAATGTGAAGCACTGATGACATCAACCTAACAAAGAATACTATATATATAATATATATAAAAATATATATGACTGCAAGTCTGCAAGTCTGCAAGTCTGGACATGCCTTAAGGAGTGATCGCATAAATGCAGTCAAATGCTTCTTTCCAGTTTCCGTCGCAGCACTCAAAACTCCAGCCCGTGAATAGCCCCACTGGTCAGGTGTCCAGCCAGCCTCTCCTATCAAACACAAGAAACTCCCATAAGCACTCTCAGTCATCATTTATACAATTTTAAAGCAGCTGAACCATCACAAGACAGCAACAAAACTAAAAGCAGATTGTAATCACTATAACTGAAACATTCTGTATCAGTGCAACAAACTGCAATGCATGGCCTTCTGGGCATGCCAGCGACTATAATGCGCTGACACAAAAAAGAAATTGGAGCAAAATAAAGTGCTGAAATGATAAAACTTACGCAAGCCAGGAATATCTTCAACTTTGATAAGTCTTTTGGGTATGCCAGCTTCTTTCTGTTTATACAAAATAAAATCTAAATAAATTGCTTGATTAGAATGAAGTCTTATAGCTTATGGGATCATGTGATTTTAAAACAAAGGAAACACCATATCTTCTTAAGATTATATTGGTGTAATGATTATAACTGACATCCATTCAAGCAATCCACTTATAATTTAACAAGAAAATTACAAGTATTGATTCCAATATCTTCAGAAAAGCAAAATATAGATGCACATCAAATACACGTTTTCAAGAAAGTTAAATACTGTACCTTCTGAAAATCGATCCCTGGATAAACAATGTGACAGTTCGAGAGCTCTCGTATCTTTTCATCAATTGCCTGATCAAAAAACAAAAAATCAATTATAAACGCGCATACCAAGCTGTGAACCACGAAGCTTTAAAAACTGAGCATGATCTTGTAAAGGGATGCATCAATAATAAGCTGCCCATGATATCTACCTGTCTCTGGCGGCGAATCATCGTTGACAAGTCAGTATATGGAAGCTTTTGATCAATTTTGCATTCCATAAGTATTCCTCCGTCGTAATCTTTTATGTACCCATGCCAGCGATCTTTCTCCAAATGGATCTCTTTTGTAAAACCCTGCACGTAAGCACACCATATACTCAACATCCAAACAAGAATATCTCTAATATAAAGCTTAGCCCAAGAAGCATAATACGCATATGAGGATAAAGAGATCCAAAAGAAGCTGATGCGTACTAGTTTATAGATGCTGAAATCTCAAGAGCTCAAACAATAACAATGATCACACTACTAATAGAAGACAAACCTGCTTAATAAAATAGCCAACGGCGTTGTTGTCGGCATAAGTTAAAAAATGAGTGAGTCCATCTTCATCCCGTGCATGCTGTTTTAGATGATTCATCAGTCTAGTTCCATAACCTTTAACTTGCTCGTCGGCAGTTATAGCACAAAATGCAATCTCCCCAAACCTTTGGCTATAGTTACATCCACAAAAATAAGAGGTCACATTCTTATGTTCTTTCTTGCTAAAAAGAAGTACATTTCAAATTCCAGCAAAGTTTGTCCCAAATCCCATTTTCAAACACTAAAATCAATTCGACCACATACTGATGGTAAATGGTAAAATATTAAGACACCAAAAATGATAGAATGACAAGTATTAGTACCTGACATAAGGCCGATATGTAATACCCCCAACAACCAGATTGCGTCTAATAACCATCACTGATTTGTGGCTTCTGTAAATTCATATGAAAAACAAGAATCATCACTTCTCTCTGATCAAGATAATAAAAAGAAACGAATAACAAATAGCAGGAGGTTTATTTTTTTAGTTCCTCAAAGTGTTGTCAGGTCAGGCATAGAGCGTGAGACTAAACACTAGCATAAAATAAATAAAAAATGCATAGCTACCCATTCCCCCGGGACGCAACAATTGGAGCAATTGGGGTAGTCTCCTGGTCGTGGATTTTAGTCGAGTCTAACACAGTTATAAAAAGAAACTTACACGCTTGTTTGAGCACTTCATGAAGGGTAGAAAATCAAAATTCTTAACTATGCTATGGGTGTACCGCAAAGTCATTACAGATGCTCCATTATTAGTCATGAGCAAACAATGAACAGAACAGTTTGTAATAAGCACATAACTTGATCGCAAGAAAACATAAAAACCAGGGAAATAGCATACTTTCTCAATAGACCTCTCACACAGTATAGTCCACTATGTAACAAGAATTGACTTTGACCACCATCACATTTGAACTTAAGTATGTTAAAACAGCCTACCTATCCATAACAAGACGGACGATGTACTCTTTGGGCATATTTGGTAGTTGTCTGCCGAAGATATTCTTCAATCCTACTAACCTGAAGAAAGAGAAACAAAGGCTAAATTAAACTCTGGTAATAACTTAAATTTAAAACCGAATTCAGCATTCACAAGCATTGACTCAGTTAGCTTGAATCAATATAATTCATAGATGGGAAAGAAATCACATTATAAAGAAAAATTCCAGGAAAGTTCGTAGGAGAAAAATAAGTTGAAGCAGGGACAGTTTATGAGAAGAAAGAGAAATAAATACCAAACCATATGCTCATCAATACCATCATTGGAGAGACAAACAAACTTGAGTTTTCCTGCTTCCTCCTGGTATTTCAGTCCAGTCAACAATAGAAACAAATTAGGGAAATAAATAACAAGTAATACTATCACTATTAGTGAGCAAATAGATACATTTTACAAGGTCAGATTAATCCGCACATAGCCAACAGGTTTAGTTTGGAAGTGGAGCCTACGATACTTTGACTTATGGTATCATGGCCCAACAAACCCTTCGACTCAATCCTATGAGATTCAAGTATTCAACCAAGAAAACGCATCATTGATTTCGATAAATCCGAAGCGTGAAATGGAGAATGAGAACTATTAACAGATATTCCTCTAGACCGATTAATTTTCGAATAGAAATGGAACCCGAACTGATTTCGTTAAAGCTCTTCTCAAGTTTTTAAGCAGTCAATAATAACCACTAAAATATAACATGATACTTTTCCTTTATAAAGACAGAATAAAATGTTTTACCTCTCGTTTCAACATCTCTTCCCTAGCACTGTAAGCACCACTGGTCTGCAAATTCTCAGTGAAAATTTTCGTCGGATCTTCTTTTACCGCCAATCCAGCTCCGGCGCTCGCACCGCCACCGGGACCCCCCGCTCCGCCGCCTCCAGCCCCATCCTTTCCGCCCTCGGAACTGGCGATCTTGACATTGACTGCGCCCTCGCCCTTCAGCTTCGTGTTCCGCGCCGGCGCCGACGCACCAGCGCCGCCGCCGGTATCTAGACGCGCCGCCGTGAAGGCGCGCATAGAGGAGTCGTTGTCGAATTCGTCGTCGTCGTCGTCTCCGGCGGCGTCCTCGGACTCGTCGTCGGAATCGGAGGCGCCGCCGCGGGCCGAGATGCTCTCAAGGTCGTCATTAGATGTGATGGCGCCGTCGCGAGCGTCGGCGGAGAATGAGGACGGAGGGAATGGCGGCGCGTGGTCATCGGAGGAATTCGCCGCCGCCGCCATCTTCCGCTTGTGAATCGAGGACGTGGCGGAGGCCGACGCGGAGTGCGACGGAGATGGTGATTGAGAGGTTCTGGATCGGTTCGGGGCGGCGAGGTGAGAGGTATGGCCATCCATCGTGGCTTAGGGTTTCGAAGAACAAGGGAATTGAAAATTTGATGCAAATGCAAATCCAATTGGAAGAATTTTAGTGAAGAAATTCAGCTTTGGTGTAGCTAGGTTTTTCTGATTCCAGGAAGAGAGCAAAGGTTTATGATTCGACTAATTGGGAAGAAGACGGGAACTCTTGAGTGAGTTGTTGAACTTTAACGTGCATGCTTTCCGTCTACAGCCTTGTAATGAGAATTAGGATTATCATAAAGCACCTATAAATTGAAGTGATAACTTGATATCACACTAGATAAAACAGAGCGAAGAGCCTAATAACAATCAAGCACCCAGTTATACCCACACATATTTAAGCAATATGTACACACACAAATTTAATTAAGTTTCCTAGATAATAATAGTGAAAGCGAATTAATCTATCTTAAATCCAAAACACAACATTCAAGACAAATTGTATGGTTGAAATTGTACATATGAAAAAAAAACATATTAGATCATATACCAAATGCCAAACGGAGTGAGGAGAAATTTTATTTTGTATACATAAACTTAAATCTATGCAAAATATTATAATTAGACATAATTTTTAAAACTAAAATATTTTTATACGAAATTGAATTCAAAATTCATTTCTAATTATTTTTAATTATAAATTTAATTTTGATATTTTGCACAAATTTGTATTTGCAAACGAAAAAATGAAGCGACAAGACGCTAAAAATATTATACATATAATCTTACGCTGGCGCAAAAGATAAACGGTGACAAAAACAGTCTCGTTTATTTAATTAATACGAGATGGATACACGGTTCAAAACCTGATGAATATAAAATGGGTTGTTGTGAAACTACAGAGGCAAAACAAAGCTTCTGAATTTAGTACGGGGTTTCGATCTACCCGTACAAAACTCTTCCTGATTCAATCAAGAGCAGCTTTTAAAGACTTGACAAACACTTCAAGTGCCTTCAATCCTTCCTCGGGAGTCTTTGCATCCCCGAGTACCCTAACAATGGCGCTCCCGATGATCACACCATCAGCGCCCCACCCAGCAACCTGTAAATCACAAGCAACATGATTTCACTTTTGAAAGAAAGACAGAAACAAATCTTTCGAAAAATGCGAATATACTTTCAAGATTATCATGAAACAGGTATCAAAATTCCTGCAAGATTTCCAGTAACAAGCAAATCTTTTGTTCATTGAAGAAATAATTTTGTACCTGTTTAACCTGCTCAGGCTTTGATATGCCAAAACCAACAGCGACGGGCTTGTTCGATACCTGTCATCATTCAAAGTTATGGTGATTTAAGGTAATTGCAGTGTCTGATTTCTCACTTACACGAACCAATAGACATTAAGTTTTAACAAATTGATTCCCATTGCTTGGACTGATGTGATATAATTTGAGAAAATACCTTCTTTATTTCTTGTAAGAGACCATCAACTCTTGTGCTTACTGAATCACGGGTCCCAGTAACTCCAATCGAGCTCACCTGAAATATAAAACATTAAATAATAAAATTCTAATTTTCATGTCCAAGTTTTACATCTTCAGTTCTCAATTACTTTTTTTTTTGAAAAGTTAGTTCTTTTTTTTTTTGAAATATCATGCCTTCCGGGGCAAGGTAACAAGGCTTTGAAAAGTTAGTTCTCAATTAGTAAGAGTCAAGTACTTTAGTTTTACAATCATACCAGGTACACAAATCCTTCTGCGGCTTCCACAATGGCTTGCATTCGGTCTATCGGAGTAGTGGGTGTCGTAAGCAATACCTTTAAACCCGGGAAAAGTAGAAGCATTAGAACAAGAGAAATATAAATTACTGCAATATCACATTGGACAAATAAAATAAAAAAAGAATTTTTTTTACTTTCTTTTCAATTGAAGACCCTATCTAAATTGTAAGTTTAACATCCAAATCTTTACAGCTTTACAGAAGAAATACCGGGTAAAGACTACTATAAAGAATTGTCAAAATGCTTGTTCGTAATTACTGAAAACATTATTTTTGTGCTAAAAGCTAACCAGTATAAGAAAAAGGGTAGTGAGCTAGTTTTCCTTTTCCTTAAAGCAAAAAAGGAGCGTCATATATTTTAAAAAATATAAATTATTAACAGAATGAAAAATGAGGCAGAGAGACAAACCAATTCGATATTCTTTTTAGAAGCTTCCCTTCTCAAAACTTCAGTTTCTTCTAGAGGAACGTCTGGGACAACGAGCCCTACATAGATACATAGGAACGTATAAAAATGCAATGTCTTTAAAATATTATTATATAGGCCGGCTGAGATAGAATATTAGATGAAAGTTTATCTTTGAAATTAAGAAATGAGACTGTATAATAGCAGATTAAAGATATGCTTACCATGTACACCAGCGTCTCTAATGATAGACATGAAGTTTTCAGTACCACGCTTCAGAATGGGATTGTAATACGTGAATAAAGCAACTGGACAAGATAATTCCGGCACAACCTATTAAATAACAAATATATAAACTGTTAAATACAAGTCAATAAAATATTTACATTCGCTCACACAATGTCTTTGAAGCAACTACTTCAAAAAATATACATATGAATACGTTACAGACTGCAAATGAGGAAGAATAAGGAGGCATCAAGAACTATTTCAATCCTGTTTATATCATTCACATCTCCACAAAACATAGTTCTGCCTCTCAAAAAACCATATAAAATAGAAAAAAATATATAAAATAGCAGATTTACAGCACCTTCACTAGACCAATCTTGAGTGAATTCGGTCAAACAAAAATTGAAAATAATTATAAAAAAAAAAAAGTGAAAACACATGATAGCACAAAAAATTATACCCCCTTCAACATTGTAATAATAGCATCGAAATTGGCTCCTCTCGCCAAAGCACGCGTAGCAGCAGCCTAAAGCACAGATACACATATTAAGAGAAATAAACATGGAAGTCTGAAATTTCAGAATTTGACATAATAGTATTAAAAAGAGTATCAGTTAATTGAACAAAACCTGTATGACAGGACCGTCGGCTAAAGGATCCGAGTATGGAACTCCGAGCTCAATAATATCTGATCCACAAACGTCAAGCACCTTCAATGCTTTCGCCGTTGTAGCAAGGTCCGGATCACCAGCAGTGATATACGGAATTAGCGCAACCTTTATAAAAATAAATTACAAGGCTCAGAGACCAATCAAGATGCGAAAAAATACATCTATCAACCCCAAATCAAACAACCTCTTCAGAGAGAAAAGAAAATTGTTAAGAGATTTTGACTAACAATTTTACCATGTCATGAACATTTGGTTCTTGGAAAACCCGTGTAAGGAATAATCTAGATTGTTATAAAGATGATTTTTCGTTAAACCAGGGTGTCAGGTATATCAGTGGTTGAGAAATTATATAATTACATATGCCTTGGGTTTTCGGAGATGGAGATCCACGTTCTACAAAGCTCAACTTACAGCACTTTCTTATCACAGTAAAAACCAAAACTGTACAGAAATCCTTGTTTTTGCCCTCAACTAATTACAAATTTAACACTTTTTTTTAAAGGTACAAATGTAACACTGTAGTTCTTTCAATTCAGCCACAAACGAACGACCATGCGAATTCATCGCCGAAGGAAAACAAATCGGCGAAATGAATTTCGTCGAACACCTTGCACACAATCCGTTTTGAAAAGGAAACGAAAAGAAAAACAAGACGAGCAAATGCATTACCTTTCCGTTAGCTTTCAACCGCGAAAAAGTCTCGGAAAGGCCAACGGTGGGGACGGAGGTGAGAGTCGCCATGGGAGAGAATCTTCTGAGCGACGGAACACGAAGGTGCGACGGAGACGAAGGAAGAGAAATCTGGTGGGTGTGAATTCCCTTAAGCTGGATAAAGCCACTGGATTTCAGAGCAAATGCCATTAAAGTGAGGTTGAGAATATCGGGAACGAGTGAGAAGGAGAGTGGAGGCCCAGATTCGGTGCTTCTGCGGCGTAACTTGGCAGCCCTTTTCGTTGTATCTCAGCCGTCGATTTTCTGTTCAGCTTTTTTGTTTATTTATATATATATAATATAGACTGTGAAGGGATGGGCTGAAATAATTAGATGAAGGAGTTTAAGATAAGAACGAATGAAACCATTACATTGAATGGATTAGTTGGCATGAAGATCACCTAAATGCAGTGTATTTTCCTTTCTGCGAGAGTGAACGAAAATGTCTTAATCTTTTTCCATTCTGAGAGATGTAACGAAAATGTCTTAATCGATGGCTTTCGTTGGTACGACTTCCCCCGATGGCTAACAATATTTGCATTAAAAATTCGATTATTTATATTTTCATTTAAGAAAAATTGGACTAAATAGTAGTTTTAAACAATATTATTCCAATTTGACCATAATTATTGCATTTTTAAATAAATAGTCCTTCATTTAATCGATTTGACATCGTTAAAATCACTAGTAAAGAAATGGATTTTAATATTTGTGTATATATATAATGTTGTAATATCATGGAGAAACAGATACAATGAGTATTTATTATCATACAAATTATTGATTTGTGATAAATATTTGAGTGAGGTACACTCGTCGTAATTATATAATATTTCTCGCGAAAAAAAAGTATAATATCAATTACGTGTATGCTAAAATATTTGATCTCTAATGAATGAGAAATTGATGCTCAAATGTATTATAAAGAAAACGTACATTTTATTTTGTTGGAGTGAAGAAATAATTACAATAAAAATAAAGATATAAACGGTGATCCCGACGTGCGCGTCGTTGACGGGCTTGGACCTCTTCCTTTGTTTGTGTTTATATTCTCATTTTCATTGTTAATTTTACTTCTCATTTATTTTGTTTTTTTTTTATTACATAAATAACTCATTTGTGTTGTTTGGTAATTAAAAAAAATTACAAACATTGTGTAATTATTTGGTACGGAATAAATTACATGTGGAGCATTACTGGGGTGATGGTTTTGATATTTGAATAGTTTAAGGCTAAATGTGTATCCACGTTAAGTCTATTAATTTGGACTTATGTCATATGGTTTTTTATTTCAAAAACAAATAGTTAGTGGATGCTTTATAGTGTGATAATATTGGGTACGTTTTGGGTTTGTTTTGTCTTCTGAGGTAATACCAAAACAGTTTTGATATCAAAACAAGAGAATATAACCGTACACATTCATTTTACTTACATGATTTATCCAGGAGTTACAATTCATGTGTAACCAATTTGAAGTGTTGGCTATATAAAAGAATAAAGTCTCTCACTCAGAAGGAAAAAATGGATACAAACAAAAAAATACATTCTTCACTCTTAACTTTATCTCTAGAAATAGTGTTTTGCTTTATAGTCGGTGATATATTCTGTTATAAGTTTGGTTCGCCGGAGAAGTGTTTTTTGGTGTAACGTTCTTCTCTTCCGTCGTTGTATCCTGGGAGGTAAATTGCTCGTCGATTCCGGCACCCGTGGAAGGGCGATATTACTTTAAGGAAATCGTCGAACGGTCCTCGGTGTTTTTATCTTTTTCTTTCGCCATCTTTTTTACATAAATTGTTGTTTATTTTTTGCCTATTTTAATTTATTTCTTCTATCAACAAGTTGTCTTTTATTTCCTGTTTTTAAATATTATTTACATGATATTTTCCAACAATTTTTAAGTAATACCTTGCTCTAAGATACTTTATTTGTTGAAATAAATTAATTTAATTTATTTGCTTTCTTTGTTGTGTTGTTACTAACTTGGTTTGATTTCTTTGTAGAAATGGAAAACAACAGCGTGAACAACAATGGTGGAGATGTGTTGGGGAATCCAAGCAACCCATTTGTCTTCCAACATGAATGTGTTGACTACTAACATGATGAACCCGAACATCATAGTAACCTCAAAACGGACATGAGGGTATCGTGAACTCGATGGCGGCTATGACCATGAACGGACCCGCGGGTCTAGTTCAAAATGTGGGCGCGGTCCGAGGACCTCCCATGATGATGCCGGCGGATAAGCCGGGGAAGTTCGATGGTACAAATTTCAAGAGATGACAATAAAAGATGCGTCATTTTGATTGTTTGTTAAATACTTAGTTTAAATTAATTGTTTCACAACTAATAAGAAACTTAATAATTTTGAATTAAAAAAATTGTGCAAAATGCGATTGATAAGCGCGTCTTATACGTTATTATTGAGCGATCTTGAACGGAATTTCGATGCGAATTCTTATGTGTTTTTGATAGTTTTTGTAGTGTTGGTTATTTTTGACGCATATTATGCTAAAATAGCGGATTTGGAACACATGAGTGAATTAGAGCGAAAAAAGAGCAAAAACGAAGTTTAAATAGGATTCAGCGTTGGGCATCCGAGTGCCCATCGCGATGCGATCACTCTCGTCGCGTCGTGATGGTTGGTGGTCGCGACGCAATCCCATTGGTAACGTCGCGATGGAATCGTCAGGAAAAGGGAAACTTCCCAATTTGCACAATTTGGCCCAAAAAATCCGATTTCAAGAGATATGGTTGCACCAAAAGAGCAGTCTCGCCTATAAAAACAAGAGAGCAGCCACAAGAAATTCATCCCCCTTTTTGCTTAACTTTTAGAGAGAGAAACTGAGCGTAGGAACTATAGACTTTTGGAAAGAACCAGGGAGATGCTGCGAGGCCACGACGAGACTGCGGCAACCACGACCACACTAGTTTTCTTCTTTCATGTCCTTTGCATTTAGTAGTTTATTTTTACTATGTCTATTGTGATGACTTCGTTTATGCTTTTCGTTTCTTCCACCATCACCATGAACTAACTCCATATAAGGTGATGGTGGATCTTCTCTAGAATTATGTTATGACTCGATATTGAATTAGAGTTTGATTCGTTTCAATTATGCGTTTTTGTTTAGCGTGTTCTTAATGCTTACATGAAATTGATCACTTTATGTATGATTCTTGAATTAATCAATTACTCTAGCGAGATTTGATAAATTGAGCACTAGGCTAACAAAACTTAAATTACTGCGATTACTAGAGATAGCTGTAGAATTTAGGGGTTCATTGTTTGTTCTTGTTGAGATTGCAAATTAGGATTTTAATCTTGAAATCGAGAGGTAAAAGTTAATTCTGATTTAGATTTTTAATATCACTCTAGCGAGGGTTATCAATATTTATCTGTGAACACGAATACTGCATAACAAAACAGTGAATTAAACTCGAAGTCAAATAGGTTTGTAATGGAAGAATAGAGAAGTGAAACCGTACCCTTGTTCCCCAATCCATCTTTTAATCGTTTAAATTAAGTTGTTTAGTATTTTAGAAGCCATCCTCTTCACATTACATTTTCTCTTGATTCTAATTCTAGTCGACATTGATTCACGCTTAATATAAATCCTCGTGGGAATGAACTAAACTTACTATTTATATTACTTGTTCGATGTATGCACTTGCGCGCGTGATTCTCACAACAACGACATCGTTTTTGTCATTTCATTTTAATTTTCTTTCTAAGTTTTCTACGAAAAAACTTGAAAATATTGTTTACCTTTTAATTTTATTTTTTACCAAATTCATCCAATACTTAATAACTCTCGATTAATCAATAATAATTAAAAATATTCAAAACTCATCTTTTAAATCTTCTCTCTAATTTTATTTAATTCCATTTTTTTTATCCAAATTAATTAAGAGTTGAGATTAAATATTATAAAAATAAAATCAAAGAGTAACATGATTAAGAAAAAATAAATTTGAAGAAAAATGAGAAAGAAAATATGAAAAACATACAATAACATGACATTTGGGTAATTTTTCATTAAATAATGGCATGGAAGTGAAAATCATTCCAAAAGGCAGACCCTTTGTGCAAAGAAAACATTTAAAAGACGTTTAAAAAGCCACCTATTCTTTTCGTCTTTCTTCACTCTCTTTATTTCTTTCTCCAATTACAAAACGGACGCAGAGAGAAAAGAGTAAAGCAAAGAAACCACTGAACTTGAATTTCAGTCTCTTTGTTTCCTTGCATGTACAGTCTCTGCTCTGCTTCTCGGCTAAAGCATGGCGAACAATTCTTCCGAAACTCCCGGAGACGATTTTCTCGAGCAGATTCTCGGATTCCCGTCCTTCGCTTCCGCAGACGGATCCGACGGCGGATTGGCCGGAGCTCCCGGCGGACCGATGATGCTTCAGCTTAGCTCCGGCGATGGCTCAGGCGGAGGGTTTCACGGATCGGTGTTTCCGTTGGGACTGAGCTTGGAGCAAGGGAAAACTGGCTTCTTGAAGCCAGACGAGGCTTCCGGTAGCGGAAAGAGGTTCCGAGACGACGTCGTTGTCGTCGATAGCCGAACTCCGACGACTGTGAAGAATGTGAGCTCCAAAACGGAATTATTTGCGTTTTTTGAGGTTTTCGTTTTTGTTGTTGTTTGCGTTTTGAAGTGATTGATTTAGAAACTGTTCTATGATTTCTCTCGTTATGCTTTATGCATACGCAATTATGCATGCCAACGTCATCCACAGGTCTCTAGATTACGGGAAATGGAATTGATTCTTTTTTGTTTCTAACGCCATTGATCAATCTCGTTTGTTCACTTCAATTACTATAATTTTTCTTTCCTTTCCTGTTCCAGAGTTGTTTTTGCCTTTTACTGTCGCTAATCTTGGTCCACGTGGCATATATTTTCAGCAAGTGTTCCATGGCCAACCGATTCCCGGAACTGTGTCTACAGCAATACATCCACCGGCGATGAGGCCGAGGGTTCGGGCAAGGCGAGGTCAGGCCACTGATCCTCACAGCATCGCTGAACGGGTAATTTAGTAATTCAAGAACGTTGTTCATCTTCTTTGTTTGGAGTGTTTTTCGCTGTTTCAGCTCTCAAGGATATTTCGATGTTGCATCCGTTTTGATGTAGTTGCGGCGAGAAAGAATAGCAGAGCGAATTAGAGCTCTACAAGAGCTTGTTCCGAGCGTAAACAAGGTATACGTATGATTTTTATTTCTGCTTTTGAAATTCTTATATCGTGTTTTTTGACTGAAATGTTTATGCCATACCTTGCTCTACAAACTGATAGAAATAGAACAGGAAAGGAGTTTGTGTTTGGTTGACATGGGGGTAGATTATAATAAAAAATTGAACATGTTTTTTTGGGTATTACTTTTAATCAATGCAATGGCTTATCAGGTAAAGTGAAATAGCTGTTTGGCTTAGCACTTTCTTTTTAGATAACCTATTACTTCAACTGTATACGTGGGAGTTGTTAGATTTTCTTTGCTGTTGCTTGTAGAACTATTTGCTGCTTTCTAAGATCCTTCAAAATCTGATTTGCGGTTGGAATCAGTGTCAACCACTGTTGTATGACATTCTTAGTGGCGTTGTACACAATTATGGAGAGATCTCGTGCATCTTCAAATAGACTACATGACTAATTTCAAGTGGCTAGTATTATGAGATTGTATGTGTGACCTTACTCAACGTACAAACATAGTAGTTTTGCTAATTGTGCATGGTGCAGCATTTGTAAATATTTTGTTTGTTTTGTGATACTTTTGTCATTTTCTGGTATTTGTCTTGCGTGTGGCAAATGTTTTGGCTTAATCAGCTTTAACGATAGCAAGTTTATCAGGTGATGTGTAATTGTAACTTACGGCTTTGTTGTCATTTAGAATATGTTTTACATGATCTAAAGGCTCTATGTGCCAATGATCCAGATAATCAATAGCTGTAAAGTTATTGTTTTTGTGTTTTTATTTTCTTTTGTTTTGGCAGACAGATAGAGCTGCCATGCTTGATGAAATTGTGGATTATGTGAAGTTCCTAAGACTTCAAGTAAAGGTATATGCAATGTAGACACAGGACATAACACCCGTACATTTAGTTTAATGTTTTTCTTTCTCAAAATAATTACAGTAAATGATCGCATTCTCTAATCAGTAATTACTTTCTGAATTGACGGTTATCAGAGCCCTATTCCAGAGCGCTCCAAATCTTGCTTAGTTTATAATTTGTACGTGTTCACTTCACTGCAAATCAGGCACATAGTCTTTCATGTGTTATTTCGCAGATGCATCTGATTTGGGATTTCTTTTTGTCTGGTCAAAAAAATACGAAATGGCTATTCCGACCTATGAAAAGTTAGGGCGTTAGGATCAATCATGATAATGATTTCACAAAAAAAAGAAGCCACTCAATTCCCTTTTTGAATACTTTTCTCATCACTTTACAGGTTCTAAGCATGAGCCGATTGGGCGGAGCTGGTGCAGTGGCACCACTTGTAACAGACATCCCACTATCGTCAGTAGAGGTATAGCTACTAAATAGTCACATTTCCCACATTTTCATTTCAACACAATTTGTATAGATAAATTATAGCCCAAAATTATATATATATATATTTCATATATGCCCCTTTAATATTAAGATTTTTTATATGTAAAATGAAATTCGCCCCAGTGACTGCAAATTGTGGCTCAGCCATTAAATATAACATATTATATAGCCGGAAATTATATGAGTTTTTCATATATTCCCGGAATTTATTTTTCCTATCGGTTATAAAATTTAGAATTTCTTTTAAAAATAAAATTGCCCCACGTGACTGCTAATCCTGGCTCCTGAATATTAAAACTCCGATTTGTAAGGTTCGCAGAGAAATCTATGATCAACGAAAGACCAATCTATTTTGCATTTGTATAGATTATATGATTTTTTTTCATATATATCACCCTAAGTATATCTTTTACACACCCCTTATAGAATTAGAACATAAAAATTGGCTCTTTAACCACTTTTATGTTTAATGTTTTCAATATACCTAACATTTTCTATTTTTTTTGTAAATAACCACCTATTTTTGTTTACACGAATATTGGGTCCAAATTATCTTCATCTTGCAGTTTTGTAAACATTTCCAAATTCGAACCAAAACAATCCAAATAGTTTTGCAAATAATTTGAAGTGGGTATCTACACAAAGTTTACAAAACGTTAGGTATTTTGAAAATAGTAAACGTTTTTATGGGTATATAGCTAAAAGACACAATTTAGAATAATAATCGATCCTAGTAATTCCAATTCTGGCTCCACTACTGAATAAAAACCGTGCTTATGTTTTCCGATTACAGGAAGAAGGCGGGGAAGGCGGGAGAAATCAACCGGCGTGGGAGAAATGGTCGAACGACGGGACTGAGCGACAGGTGGCAAAGTTAATGGAGGAAAACGTTGGGTCGGCTATGCAGTTTCTACAATCAAAGGCTCTCTGCATAATGCCCATCTCGCTCGCCTCTGCCATATATCATTCACATCCCGACACATCTAGCCTTGTGAAACCTGAAACTAACCCTCCTCCGTAGAAGAACTATTGATATATGGGGTATGTTTTGTGTCTATGATTTTAAAATAAGATAAAATAAAAAAGAGGAGAAAAAAATCCCACTAGAGGCATCTGGGTCCCATCCCAACACCCCAATCTTAAAGGTTGAATATGCAATCAGTGTCAGCTGCCATAGTCCTTGCCTTTTTCCATCTTTCGACTGCCTTTTCTGTTTTCAAATCTGGTTCGATGTCAATGTCTTCGATTCCTTGCCAAGTCCAAAGTAAAGTAGAGATTTTGTCAAAGCCCACTTGATGTTGATGTGCTCTTCTTTATCTTTGGATCATCAGTTATGGGTGGGTGAGTGGGATATGATGGAAGCGCTTTCTCAGTGGGACACCCGTTTTTTTTTTGGGCATAGTGGGATGTGGGACCTTGGAAAAAGGGTTAAAATGAGTACATGTAGATATGTTAAACAATATGTTGTAGTTTTAAGCTGGTGTATCTTAATCATAAATCCTGATATGAGCTAAGGTCAAATGGATAATGGTTGGCTGTTTACGTGGAGTGTTTTGAGTGTCCCAGGTCCAACAGAAAAATGTTAATGCTACTTTTCTAGGCTGTAAAATTCAGACTTGTATATATCTTTGCTAGTCACTAATGGTGCAACAATCATTGGGTAGGTTGACCTTGCAGAGGTGGTGCTTAAGTGGTTAAGTGGACGAAGGAAATATATAATTGTATGACTAGACAATCGGATTTAGACCCATTAGCTATAACGGGGACACAATCGCATGTAAGATCTGGATAAGACTAATCATTGCTTGATTGATCTGGTTTTGGGGCACCTCGACAATTTGACGTATTTACACAACTTTCTGATCAACAAATGGAGATGATTAACTTATTTGGAATTACTAATAAGATCTTACAGTGCAAGTGTGTGATAGCTAAAAGATTACTGATAAATAATACCATGGCTAAGGTAATATATTCCAGAAATTTGTTGTCAGAATTAAGTTTCACTCAATCGGCGGCAATTAAGGTCGCGGGAAAGTGGAAAGTAATGTTATATGTATGATGTTCATTTGACGCTTTATGTGATAACTTTGCTTAGGGTATCGAGTTATAATACGATCATTTGTCTTACGCTAATGGGGTCTATCTAGTCCTAAAGGCAGTGTTTGCCTTCAAATCCTGGTCGACACAGAATCCAAAGCAGCTATAGCGACAAGAAGTTTTGGTGTCGTGAATAAGTCCGAGCATAAATTGGGTTCATCTCTATCTCAAATACATGGATGAAATGAAACTGATTGGTGGTAGCTATAGTGGCTTAAATGTAATATCACATCCTTTTAAAATGAAACTGATTGTTTTTTTTTATAACTAAAACTGGTCCTCATCAAAATGAAATTGATTGGTACATTGTTTGATTCGATCTACAAGCATCAAAACCGCCTTAGTAAAAAATGAAACCGATTGCTTTTATGAAGCAAAAACACAACTACTACTTAATTTTATCTTCCAAATCAAAGCTCATTGCTAATATGTTGTATGGATTATTGCCACATAAGTTGAACAACCGTAACCCTGCGTGTTCTCCAGTTACTTAACCGCAAGGAGGGGGATGCCGAAGGCAGGGCTAGTGACTGGAGTGAAGTCGTAACAAGGTAGCCGTACTGTAAGGTGCGGCTGGATCACCTCCTTTTCAGGGAGAGCTAAATCATGCAAAGTTTGATTTGCCCTACAATCTCCCGCGACTAGCATTTTGGCCCTTGAAATGCATATTTTATGCAATTTCACTTATCAATATATTTTGTATTCTAACTTGGTCCAAGAGTAATCTTCTTATTATTCTCACTTAAGAAATATAGTCGATAATATTTGGAAGGTTTCCTAATATTATTCTCATTTTCATTTTTATATCATTTCGCAAATAAATGTATACGCGTTTCTTTTTGGAAATAGGTTTCACACCCCGACATAAACTGAAATACTCTAAATTTTGTTAGAATTATACTAGAAAAAACTAACATTTGAAAATTTTGAATTTCTTATTTCTTTGTAAGTTCTTTATTTTTATGATGGACCTAATATTGTTTTCAACTAGTTATTGCAACTAAATTCACATGAAATATATGCAATGAGAAATTTCATTTTCTAGACTAAAAATGTGTTTAATATCAAATTGGACCTCTTATGACCATTATATTCGAAAATGAGAATGAAAGTATTTCTATCTAAAATTGAATATAAAGTCCAAATTATATAAAATGGTCATAGAAGTTTAATTTCGATGTTTTCCACATTTTTTTTGTCTAAAGTGGCCGGCCATATGGGTGTCTACACATACATTTTTACTTCCTTATTTGTTCATAACAAATTACAGAAAAACCCTCGCATTATTTCTTATACAATAATATGTCACAAAATTTAATTCACTAACCATGAAATCAATTTTCAACTGTGTGACTTTAAATTAATTTGTGAGAAAATTCAAAATTTTATTTTGACATTTTACATCAATTATCCTTAAGGACGAAAATACCCTTTAGACCATTTTCAGAAAATACGTCTAGTTCAACAATTGAACTTATTTTGACTTAGTTTCTAGTTTAACAAACTCTACTCTAATGACTTGTGATAGTGACCTCATGGATCCAAATGAACAAAGCTTTAATTAGGACTCTTGGACTCAAAGTTCAAAAACTTTTCCAAGTCTAGTTTAATGTCAACTGACTCCACTGAAGAGTTGACATTGAAAATCTCACGGTTCAAATGAATATAAATTCTACTAAAAAATCTACTTATTTATGATGAGCGGATCCACTGAATATTATCGAATGATTACCCTCCATGAATATCATCAATTAGATGAGATTTATAAAATTACCATTTTACCCTTCTAGTTGTTATTTCCTCAACTCCTTTGTTACTTGTGAATAAGTTAGAAATAATGTATTGAAGAGGAGCTAACAAGTCACATTGTTTCATCCAAATAAAGTCGCTACTTAATTTTGGATACCGCGCGGTTCATTTATTAACAATCCAGGTAATAAAGCATGATGTGATATACATTGCATTTCAACAGTCTTATACATGAATTTCATATCTATGAGAACTTCACAAAGTATACTCATGTCAACTTCGCAACCCAAATATATCACCAATAGAGCGTATCTAGTTCACAAACTTGGATCTAGAGTGTAGCTTTCTCAACTGAATATATTGAAGTCATGAAATGACATGTCTCATTTTTAAGATTAAGGTAAGTACGATGCAATTTATACATAGTGACATTGAGACAAAAGAGGTTAAATGATTTGTTCTTACATTGTCTCTAAAGGTGCACTGGTCAATTCAGTATCTTCGGAAGATACACTGGAAGAACTATAAGTTCCTAACTCTCTATGCCTCGTAATCAGACATTATAGATTCTTCCAACAATCATACTAGGATCAATAGTTCGTTGATCTTTAGATTGTGAATATTTTGTTTTAACCAGATCATGAAAAGTTTGTTCACGTAAATCTACATTTGTCTCTTTATACATTGTTAGGTTTGATTAAGGACTATAAGACTATTGAATATTATAAATCTTCAAACAAACAAAAGAGGAATGAATGAACGTTTCAACTTTTATTAATTTATTCAGCAAATTACAATAAGGACTCATGAGAGATTTATATTACACCGATATATAAATAAATAATCTTCTTGTGGGCATCTCTGCCAACATCAAATGAGAATTGGGATGGCTATTAAAGGTGACAAGGCCTTCCTTGCCACAATGACGTCGAGTGAAAGACTTGATGCTCAAGAACTTGCCTACAATACTCTCGTGCTTCATCTCGAAGACCAAATTTTGAGGGAAGTTACAAAGAAACCACGACGGCCGGAATATGGCTTAAACTGAAATCTCTTTACATGAAAAACTCTTTGTCAAATAGAATTATTCTAAATGAAAATTGTTTGATTTCAAGATTTCAGAGGACACCCAAATTTTTGAAAGTCTTGATGAATTTAATCGTCTGATTATAGATGTGGCAATTTGGAGATAGTAATTGAAGATGAAGATAAGACGATCATGATACTTAATACACTCCCTAAGTCCTACACCTTTGTTGAATCCATGGAGTATGCAAATTTCACTGTCACTTGATGATGTTCAAGCTGCTCTCAAGACTAAAGAAAGAGAGTTTAAGTCAGATAAAAGACAACCAGCTGAAAGACTTATTGTCAGAGGAAACAAATGACAAAAAAGGATTCAAGTCTCACCAATGGGAATCAAGCTCTAAAAAGAACAACGATGGTCAAGACTCAAATGAACTTTCATACAAGTGCTATCACTGCTATGAGACATGACATATAAAGATAGACTGTCCAAACAAGAACAAAACTTTCAAGAAAGAAGTCAAGTAATGCATCTTTAGTAGAAGAGAAGGGATATGCAAGTGTTGAAGTTTAAATTTTCCCTGTGAAGATTCATCCAAAGTTTGGGTTCTTGATACTGAGTGTACTTTTCATATGTCTCCTAACATATATCGGTTCGAGGATTTTGTGCAAGAAGATGGTGACATGGTTTTACTTGGAAACAACAAAGGCTCCAAGGTTGCTGGAAATTGAAACATCGTAATTCAAATCAAGGAATGAGATGAAAGAAATCTTGAAAATGTGAGGTATGTTCCCGAGTTGAAAAAAAATCTGATATCTCTATGAACTCTAGAAGAAAAAAGTTATAAATTCAAATTAGTAAAATGAAATCTCACAATTTTCAAAGAGACTTACATATTCTTGGAAGGAATAAGGAAAAATGGCCTATGGTTTCTACTTAGTAGTAATATTATTGGTTATTCGCAACTATTGATATTTTAAAAGATGATTGTGCAAAAACATGGCAGTTGAGGCTAGGCAATGTAAGTGAGAATGAAATTATAAAATTATAAAAGAAAGGTATTTTGGTTTTGATAAGTTGAAGAGGCTAAATTTATGTGCAGATTGTGTTACGAGAAAAACAAAAAGTTTAGTATGGGAACTCACATAACATAAAGCTCATTGAAATATTTGGACTCAAATCTCTAGGGGCGATCAAGAATACCTTTTGATGGAGGCAGTCGATATTTCATGTCACTAGTTGATGAACACTCAAGGAAATTATGAGTTTTCTTACTGAAACAGAAGAGTAAAGCTCTTCAAGTCTTCAAGGATAATGTGTAAGAAGTTCAATAGAAATCGGACTTCTATTTGAACAAAAACATGAAATTGCGTGGAAGGATTTGCGGATTCTGATCACGCATGGAACATTGATACAATGAAGTCCTTAACTGGATATATGTTATTGTATATGATGGAGCAGTCAGTTGGAGTCTTCACTGAAGTCAATTGTCACATTGTCAACAATAGAGCCACTACATCAGCTGTTAAGGAAGTTTTGTGGATGAAAGAACTGATATCTGAGTTGGAATTTCCTCAAGAGCAAGTGACTATGCACTGTGATAGTTAAAGTGCTATTCACATGGAAAAACACCAAGTGTTCCATGAGAGATCTAAACGCATTGATGTGAAGATGTATTTTATTCGAGATGTTGTAAACTCCGGAGAACATAAAATTCAATTTTTTTACAGATCATAACTTCGCAAATTTGTTGACAAAATCAGTACCTAGCAACAAGTTTCAACATTGCTTGGATCTGATTAGAGCCACCAAGAAGAAGGCTTAGGCTTGCACATGATCTCCTATTGTCAAACTATGGATGAAGAAGAACTCAAGTTGGAGAATTGTTGTAGTTGACCTCTTCTCAGCAAAGTCAAGTGAACGTTTAGTTAGTTAAGTTACTTATAATTGTAACCTTAATAACTGTGATATATAAATAACATTAAAGGTAGTTAGTAGACTTACTTAGAAATCGAGAAACATTTAAGAGAAATAGAGTGAGCCAAATGGGAAAGAAAAATTGATTTGTAAAGGGAGTTAGTTCTTGATATTGCTATCTCATTTGTACTATAAACCATTGAACAATTTTGAGTTCACATAATGAAATATCTAAAGAGATCAAAATTGGATGTAGGCACATTGCCGGATAAACGAGTTTGTGTTTATCCCTTCAAGACATTAGAAATTGTTGCGTGTGAGTGAAGTTCAACAAAATTTAATGATTGTTTTGCAAACAATTATTTGTAAAAACGAAAACATTTTCCTATTATTCGAGTAAGTTTTTCTTGTATATTCGAATATCGTGGCAAAAAGGTATAAAATACAGCTATTTTATAACAAATATGTGACGAAAAATTACTAATCACTGAGAGTTAAAGTTTCGTAACTACGAAAATAATGGATTTGTTAACGTATCGAGTTTTTAACTTTTAATTTTTTATGGCCCACTCTTTAAAACGTGATTTATATCTTTAATAAAAATATTAAAACTCAATCTTTAAATTTTATTACTTTTCTATATATCATAATAGAATGAAAACAGTTTGGATAATATACATATATATTCCCTATTTTGTCAATTCTCAAGTAATCTTATTACAAAACAAAAGATATATAGATATTTGTAGTTATTTATCTTCACCTTTTACTTCACCAACTGGTCCTCCCAGGCAACTCGAATTGGCGCCGAGAACTCTTGTAGGGCCAACAATGGCGGTAGAGCGAGCACTAATATCGCTCCAATCGTTTTCCTTTTGTTCTTCTTCTTCTTCTTATTCTCCATCTTCCTCAGGAAGCAAGTTCAGATTCCTGAACCCTAAATTCTCATCCCGTTTCTCCTTAAATACGAAACGGAACCAGTTAGGCTTCGCAAGCCGGCGATTCAAATGCACGGCCAATTACAACAGAGACTATTTCAACAATAGCCAAGCGCCGTCGTCCGCGGAGAGCTACCCTAGGCCGGCGGAGATTCAGTGGAAGAAGGAGCTCTGTAATACGGTGCACCTCATCGGCGTGGTCGGCGTCGCCGTCGAGATCAAGCACTTGCCTTCCGGAAAAGTTCTCGCCTGGACTCGCCTCGCCGTCAAGAAATCCGCCACCGATACCACTTGGTAAATTCAATATTACTACTTCTTTCC
Organism: Urtica urens; assembly: GCA_958296335.1. Taxonomy (NCBI): domain Eukaryota; kingdom Viridiplantae; phylum Streptophyta; class Magnoliopsida; order Rosales; family Urticaceae; genus Urtica; species Urtica urens. The sequence continues at coordinate 16,900,817 of OY282521.1, read as the reverse complement.
TAATTCAGTCTTACCGGCTATTTTATTTTCAGTTGCTCTTTGAATTTAGTTTCGAACTAGGTTAGTCTTTATTAGTTAGGACATACGAGCTTGGTTAAAAACCTTAAAGTGTGATCATCATAAGTAACATTCACTTAGAGCTGATGAGCTAGAAGAACTGGGAAGAAAACATAAACCCCTACGTGCAAATATATGGTTTTCGATTCCCTGCAAGATTTAAAGAGAAATACGTTTGGAAGAACATTCCTGCAGCTTAAACAGTGCTTAACTGATTATGACTACAAACAATGTAGTGATATATATAGGTCTGGTCCGATCTAAGAACGGGTCTCCCATCCAAACTGGACCATAATACCAGTTTGGATCAGTGGAAGATCATAAATTGGTACGGACCTTCTCTTTCATCCTATACTTATGAGGAAAAAAAGAAAACTTGAACGGGAAAGAAGAGGATACAAAAAATTCTATGTTGTGTTTGGAAGTAGTGGAAAAGGAGAAGGAAAGAAGATGAGAAAGTGAGAAAATAGACACAAACATGGTTCACATGTACAAATTTAGATAAATTCCATTATCTGCCAGATAATTAATGTAAAATCGGATGGAAAATGAATTCCATCCAAATTTCTACATGTGAGGCCCGCGTTTGTGTCTGTTTTATTGTTTTCTGCTCTTCTTTCTCTCTCATTCCCCATAATTCCAAATACCAGCTTAGAATTTTGAGTTTCTCTCCGTTTTTCCTTTCTATCTTCCTCTGCCCGTATTTTTTCGCCCTCTCACATCTTTCGGCTTCTAAACACAGCCAATTTTGGAAATTGTTCAAGTTTTGCGTTCAGGGTTTTCATTTATGAATTTCTCGGTAGCTGGATTCGAAATCATTTTCCTCTCACGTGACTCCTCCGATAAAACTACAATTGCACAGCTCACTCACTCACTCACTCCCTGCAATTTACTCTTTCCTTTGTGTTGACTTAACCTTTTTGGTGTAAGATCCATATCTTGTTTTAAAAGGACACCCTAGTAATATTCTCATCAGTTTTGATTGGATCCTTAAGAAGTAGCTAAGTTGGTACTTGTCTGTCCATGTAGTAAAAACCTTTCATTAAAAACCACATTTACCACTATCTTTCTGAGATCCGATTTAATTTTCCCGATTCCTAGCCTGACAAATTATTTGTTCTTCAACAATGTCAATGGAAATGGAAGTATCACCCGAGCTCTCTATTGCCACCTTGGTCTTTTGTTAGCATCACCCTTTTGTTTACTTCTGCTTCTTCTCTACAGTGACATTCTTTGACACCAATGAATCCAAACACACAATTCCCAAAGAAAGAAGATTGTTGATATTACAAGATTATCAAGGAGCTGAGAGACTCTGGAATAGAATATATGATATTATAAATGGTAGTACTTGAAAATTAATATAGCTACAAGGTAGAGAGGTAGAACATAAACGATACTAGCACCAATTATGCTTCAAAATGGAAGTGGCTACAAGATCGATCATTCAAGAGACTGCTCGTCCCTTTGACTATTCTTTCCTCTATAAATTTTCTTTTTTTGTTACTAGTTCTTATAATCCTAATTAAAGATCTAACCTAAAGTAAAAAAATTCAGACTTCTGTGTGCCGAAAGGTGGGTCCTTAATACCAATATTTTGTGTCATGATCTTAAAGTATTTACTTCATAAATTGTCTATTTATAACTGGCGGCATAAATACTTTAGTTTTTCGATTTTAAACACTTATATACACCACAACTTTTTTCCTGACGGAAAAAATACTTGACATTACCTTTTAGTACCTCCTTTATTCTCAGTCCGTTAAAATGGCACTTCTATACCGAAACTTTTTTTCGGCACCAAAACTGTTTAGCGCTAGTCACAATTGTTACTTTTAATCCGTTTAAATGCGACGTATACTCTCATTATCATATATATTAAAAAAATCAGTAAAAAAAAAAAATCAAAAGTAAACAAAAAACGGAGCAAGGTTATTCTTCAGTGTGAGCGCCCACAGACATGAAATCGAGGAGTGTCAGCGAGACCATAACGAAGATGTTCTGACCATACGACAACGACAGCGACACATTTCTCTTGCTCTTCGTCTTCAGCGAAACCCAAATCTGGAATTAATGGGTCTGTTTGTGAAAATTTCATTGTAGCCGTCAAGTAAACAACAGTGATGTTGGATACTGAAGCTTAGCCTCTATTGAGAGAAGATGATAAACCCTTTGAACTGAAGAACAACTTTCTTTTATCATTGCATTTCTTTCTTATTTTCTCACTGAACCAGTAAATTCTAAGCTTGTTTTGCTTAAGGTATTTTCTTTAGTTTTGAAATTTAGTGTGTATAATTACTAATTTGTAGCAGTTTAAATTAAGTTGTTAATAAATAAAATGCTCAGAAAATCCGTTACGTCTTCAAGTCTTGTTATTAGAAAAAAATTGTGTTATAAAAATAAAAAATTTAAGGTATATATGTCGCCAATAACCCCTTATGTGTCATTTACTTGACTTAAAGTAACGGTGGTGCTAGAAGTTAACATCAGTATTTTGCCGTCGAAAAAAAAGTTGTAGTATTAAAGCATATAAAATCGAAATGTTAAAGAATTTATAGTGCTGATAACCCTTTAGAAAAAAGGGAGTGACCAATCCATCAACAGTTCGAAATATATGTTCAAACCCAAACCATTATCTGCATTTATCTAAAACAAGGAATTCAATAATTGTAAACTTGATTCTTTCCATTCCAGGATAAATTTGACCTTTTGGGACGACCTAGCAAACACTGCTTTTCAGCATGTGGAAAAAGGCCAACAAATATATGTCGTCGGGCGTTTAGTCTCGGATACAGTCGATTCCGATGATGGAAAGCAACAGACATACTACAAGGTCTTGCTATCGTATCTTTCCTTACGTATAACTTTACTATTTTCTCTTCTAGCTTAAAAAAGTACAGCTAAATGGCCAATCTCATCATCTTCTGTTTCTGTAGGTGGTGGTTCAACAACTGAATTTTATTGAAAAGAGTTTCTCTTCTTCAGAAACCTCGTATGACCGCGGTGGTATTGCTAATTCGGTGGGACAAGGCGAGTCATGTTTTTTACAGAAACCGTTGGTACTTAAAATTCATTGTTTTTGACACCTCTGATGCTAATGCAATATTTGCTTGCAGAGAGAAAAGTAGTTAGAAACAGCGCTGGGATCAGCGATATAACGACAGAACAGTTATGGCAAGCCTTCTTTGCTAATCCTCTGGAATGGTGGGACAATCGGAAAACCAAGGTATGTCGGAAAGGTTATTGGGTTCGGTTAATATTTTAATAATGAACGTAGAATTATAATATGCTTTTACACTCTCAGAGGAATCCGAAAGGTCCAGATTTCAAACACAAAGATACGGGAGAGGCGTTGTGGATCGAGGGAAGGTACAATCCACCGTGGGTGAAGTCCCAACTCGCGATTCTTGACACTAGAATGGGGTACCATAATCAGGATAGCACAAGGGAAGCAAATTTGATGGCAGGCGATAGTTTTTTCCATTGAAAAAGTAAGGAAATTTTTCCATGGTTTTCTTGATATTTTATGCATGCTTTACCTCTATCTATGTTGTTGATATTTGCTGTAAAAGTTTTGTTCATTGAATTTTTTGATCTCTATGTATTAGGTTGTCTAATGGCTGTGCATTTATATGTTTGTTGAAAGAGAATCATATCAGAGTTATCAAGTATTCATTTTATGATTAGAAAATATTTTGTTCTAACTGATGAGTTATCAAACTGCTCTGTAGTTTCATGAAAGAATAAATTTATCTGCTAAATCCAGGGTTGGAAATAATTTCTTACTTTATATATATAGACCAATCTTTTTAATTTTGGGGAAAGATCTAACAATGCTTTGACAGCCGATCTATACTGACTGAGGCATACATTAAGGAGGCCATATTTTCTTATTATATCTATAATACAATATTATTTTAGGCTTTGATATTTGTAAAGTTTCAAGGATACGCTTGTTGACCAATTAGGGGCATTCTGGGCTCTTTCTAATATATTTGAAACAAATACAAAACCGAATTAATTATTTGAGAACGATATTAGGTCGTCTGATTAATCAAACTTCTCAAAAAAATAGGACGAGAAAAGTTTCTTCATTGAACGTCACGGCTGCTAACAATATTAAACTGGTTATACGAAGAACAAAAAGTATTAGGTAACAAATTCGTTCACTTCCAAATCAGCATGAGGTGTAGATCTACACAAAACTGTGATGTAATATTTGATATCATCATATATATATATGTTAATTACATGTATACCGAAACTAAAAAAGTAAGATTGAATTCGTCTGTACATCTACAACTCCTTTCTATTATAATATATTAATTAAAAAAACTCTTGAATCCTTCTTCACGTAGTTCTGGTGTTTATTCAACCCCAAGTCCTCTTGTTTCAGATCCTTTCATGATCCTCAGCCTTTTGCAGGAACCAATAAACATACTGCAAAATACGATAGAATAATAACACTATGAGCTTGGAGACCCGACATAGATTTTTTTTTCCTAAGAGGAGATAAAGAGAGAGATTACTCACTTCCATGGAACGTCTCCCACGAGCATCCAATCGCCGTCTTTATCTTCGTACGTCGGAGCAAAATCAGATCCATTGTAGCCTTCTCTCTCCGAGTAATTTCCTGAAAATAACCACAACAAAACAACACCGTTAGATCACTGATATTATCATCGATTGACGATTCATCAATAGAATAGTAAAGTGTTGGTCCAAACGATCTTACCAATAGCGAGATGGAACATATTCTCCAACGCCTTCAGAAGCTCGGGATAGCTCTTGTACACCATAAGATCAATCTTTCTCAGAAACGGAGCTCCATCGACGCTGATTTTCACGTAGTTGACTCCACAGCCGTCCGATTCCCCGGACGCTTTCTTTACAGTCGATTGGAGACTGTTCTTCCTGTATGACCTAACCGGAGGCCATCCAACGACTTGTGCTCTGAAGAATCGACGGAGGCAGATAAGAATTAGTCTATATACTCGAATCTCAGTCTGGCTCGGAGATTATGAGAAAGAATCGGAAAAACTTACTTCGTTGGAGGAACGGTATCTCCACCATCCGATCTGATGCACTTGGCGACGGATCTACAATCTCCATCGCCAGCCTCCTCAGTCGCAGATCTCTTGTTCTTGTTGCTCTCAGATCCAGGCAACCCCAAGCTCAGATTGAGAGTTTCTTCGTCGAATTTCTCTGATGTAATCCTTGCAACTTCCATTTTTACTTGATTCCGGTTTTCAGAGAGATGATTTGTATTGTTTGCTGTTTGTTGTTGTTGTTGGTGAATGGTTATATCTGAGAAATGAACTTTCGTTGACGTACTTAAAGAGGGAAATAAAGGGAATGATAAACAGCACGAACAGCGTCGCACGCGTTGGATGACCGACCAATGAGGCCTCGACAGAAAAGACTCGTGGGACCCACGTGACAGGCTGATTGCGATTGCTTTGAGTGAATCTGATCGCTTGGGATTCGTGCCGGGGAGGGGAGGGACAGCGTGGCAGGTTGGTGCTGGACCGAGAGGGGACAAAGGAAGATGGGGCTTTGGGAAAGTGGACCCCAGGACTACGTGGCTGTCATTGATTGGTGGGCTCGGCCATGTGACGCTGGTTTGGATATTTTGGGGCCGGTGGGACCAGCAGGTGAGTGTTTGTTTCTGGTTCGGGTTTGGGATTTGTCGGTAAAGTTGACATGTGGGATGTCATGTGGAAACACTTTGCCCGCAGATCTTACCTCTGAATCTTACCGTGATCTACCCTTTTGCTAGTTGACTTATCACCCTCTAAATAGTCCAACATGAAAATTTAAATTGCCAAGTTAAATCTATTGTTAATTTTTTTTTTTTTTTTGATAAATTTCAATCACAATTTTACTATGACATCAAGGCTAAGTTTATTTAGTTTGTTCTATAGTTGGAATTATTTTTTAATACATCCAAGATCAAGAGTGACGGATCTAGAAGTCAATAGAAGAGTGAGCACAAGCCCATAAAACATTTTCCCCTTCAACTTTCGTTTTCAATTTTTTATACAAAAAATTGGTCAAATGGCTAACGTTTGGAGTACTAATTGTGAAATGGCCAACGTTTGAGTTCAACTTATTTAATGACCTCATTGTACACGTGTCACACTGTTTAACTGAGAAACTTTACTCATTTGCTCTTAATAATTAGTTTTTTTTTAAATTCGTTAAACATTAATATGGACATTAACCGAATTTTTTGCAAACGTTGACCTTTTAAAAATTGATACATGTTTAAAAGTCTATATACTTCAATAACCATTTTTTATATTGTTATTTTGTCCCCTTGAAATTTCTAACTTCGCCATTGGAATTAAGTAGTTGAAATTAGATCCTCTTTATGGTATGTGTATGTTGGTATCCGATTAAAAGATTTACAACTATTTCTTCACTAATTAACACAACATCTATAAGAATAGCCCAACACCAATCTTAACGACATATGCCTCAATACAGAACGAGAAGCAGAAAGATAAAAGCGTGCCCACCCTAGCTATATAGCAAATGAAAGACAAATATCTAGGCAAGATTTGAAGGACAGGCTAGTGATCATGGCTGTCACAAAACACACATGTAATCATGATCCACGTCCAAGTGTATTGGAACATTCATCACTATCATTTAATTCGCCTTTGTTGGCATTTTCATAGCTAAAGTATGTCATTGATCGTGAATCTCGCCCTTCACTCATAAAATTTATCTCAAACTAATATATAGGACTCTGGGTATTTATAGCGTCAAAAAGATACTTTTTTAGATAATTGAATCGATGATCACTCCCTCTCAAATAAACTATTGTAATATATACCAAAATTATAAACTTTAGTAGAGAAACAAAAAAATATATATAAATTACAGTTCTTGCGCCGCAATGATTAAAATGACATCACTAATAGAATGTAACTAAGAGACGACAAACTTGAAATATCAGAAAGTTGATGATAAAAAAATAAAAAAAATATTTAATCAAATGCATAAGCAAATGAGTCAAATAGACAATCTTCGTAATCATTACTTAAGTGTTCGAAATAAACTGGCACTAACATGTGCATTTGAGAGACGCCTTAGATCTCACTTTTTTTCTGAAACGAATAGTGATTTTCCTGCGGCCAATATAAAAGAATTCTAATTAAAGTAATAAATGTCATGGCGACTTCAACATGTTATATAAAGGCATCAAATTATCATTTTCTTAATCGCAAGTAGCTGCTAATTAAATAACAGGATTAGCGATTAAATTTGGATGCAGTGTATGCAAAATAAATACCCACCACCAACTACAGACTTTCCACGAGGCAACACTCCGACAAAGCATTAATGAGAGTGGTTAGTTGTACTTTTAAATTATTGCCAACTGGTCTTAAAACGTTTAAAGTTCAACACATATACATATAAGAGCTGATTGTAGAAATGTAATCAATTTATGTCCATAAAGTTTATTTAATGTCACAGACAAGCTTGATGCTACACGCCAAATGTATTATATGAAATGGTATGGATCGATCTCTCTCGTTCATGCATGAGTCTTATTATTCACTTGTACTGATTTTGACACAAAATAGAAACAAGCCGACGATGGATTTTAATGCACCATATTACTTGCACGTGTTCTTGTAGTAACATCATTTAGTCTATATATGCCTACTTTTCATCACTCAAAAAATAAAGTACAAAAAACACATAAGACAAAAACACATTAATATTCTATATTAAAAAAAGAAGCACAATAGTCTGGCGAAAATTTTATTTAGGGGAAAATTTAAGATGAAATAACAATCAAAGGTTGAACAAGATATATAACATTATATACTAGAGCAAACCAGTACAATATATTGTCATGTTTGTAATCCAAACCAAATCAAAACTTAAACAAGAGACACAATAATCAAGCTGAGTTTCTTGGGAACATATATATGGAAATTCTGATTGCTTATGTCCATCACATAAAGGAAGAAAAATGAAATAAAGAAAAAACAAAACAAAATTAATACCTTCATATTAAGCCTTAGCACGTAACACACGTATCAATTATAAATATTACAGACATATTACAAAGAGTCTCTAATGGCGATCGCTGCTAAGTCAACATGTGCACACCTTAAGTTTCTTGATGAAGCTGAAGACGATGACGATATGAACTGAGCAGTTTGAGCCACAGAGAAATCACTACATGTAGTGCTTATTAGCTCCTATTCTTGCATTTTTCCATGGCTCTTGGAGCTGAAATATTAGCCAAAAATCGGTGAATAAATTAGCATAATATATATACTAATTTTAATATACGACTACTATAGTCCTTCGACAAAAAAGGAATTTGATGTATATAAAACAAATTTGTTCTCATAAAACAGAAGAAAAACAATTCATGAATGTGGGTAGTATGCCAGCTTCTTTAATTATATTTTTGTTTTACCGACAAAACAGGCTGTTTTAGGTAGAACAAACTTATATTTCTATAATTAAGAGTATGCAAAATGAAAAAAAAAAAACATGTTTCTTTTTTTAAATAATATAACTTTGTATATATATACCGCAAGCAATTTATAGTTACATTGCTAATTATTGTTAAATTTGAGAGCATTGTTAATTGTAGCCTTATTATTAGCAATTTTCTACATATCCGCTCCTACCAGATTAGTTCAAGAAAATTTATACTCCCAGAGTTTATTTATGATATGATAAATTACTGTACAACTTAAATATTATATGTTATATAATTGACCATGTACAATTTAAAAATAAAATAAAAATCTTGAATAGTTTTTATATTTGAATATGATATCAAGAAACTCAAAACGTGAAACATTGACATATCCAAAGTAAAACCTTAAAACAGTGACTTATATAAAATCTATTTTTCTTCAAAAAGTCATATACTTGATGATGTATGTTTCCTTTTTAAGCAGTTTTCTATTTTTCAGAACAAAGTAATCAATATCGTCCTTAAAAAGTATAAATCTCATAAAATCAAAGCTGTTATGTAAAGCTCGTAAATCAAATATCACATTTCTCTTATTTACGAATCAACAAACACATATTTGTCAAAATAATATGATTTTGCATGTGCGAGGACTTACCAAGACCAACGGCCTCCTTTCCTTTCATGATGCGCAACCTCTTGCAGGATTCAACGAACATCCTGTTTTTATTTAACAAATCATTATTGACAAAGTTGTAGAATATAATATATTATGATTTCTTGAATATATGGTCAAAGTTGTAGAAGATCATTCTAGAGCAGAAATAAATGTAATATAATATATATTAATTGAGTGAGTACTCACTCCCAGGGAACATCGCCGACCAGCATCCAGTCACCGTCCTTGTCTTCATAAGTGGGAACGTAATCAGAGCCGTTCAATATATCCATCAGCTTGCTCTCATTCATAAAGTCTTTCATTCCATGGGATCCACAGTTTCCTTCAGACAAATTTCAGAACCATACAAATTTAATCTAATAATAAAATGCATTGCCAAGCTGAGATCCAGCAATCACTTAAATATGAGGTTGACATTCACACTAATGCACATATATATACATACATACATATTATATGCATAGGATGTATCATCAAATCAAACTATATATGCAGAGACTCATGTAAGACAAATAAGTCATAATTAATAGTCACAGTTCGTTACCCAGTTACAAAAATAGCAAATAGTATATCACCAGTACATCTTGTCTATAAAATCACTTATAACAATATAGTAAAAAATATTATTTTATTTAAGGAAATAGCTAAATA